>AP025072.1:2101188-2478782 GCA_036186865.1 Eustoma russellianum | reverse complement strand
TTTCGATAGCGGCGCAAGCCATTCCTTTGTAGCGAAGAGATTCACTAAGCACTTGGGTAGTTTGCCTGAATGGTTAGAGACTCCGTATCGCGTACAAGCGGCCGGAGATCAGATTATGGTTTCATACCAGCAGTATCGAGATTGCGAATTGGAGTTTGAAGGACAAGCATTCTCTGCCACACTGATCCCTATCCAGATGTATGACTTCGACGTTATATTAGGAATGGACTGGTTGGCTAAGAATCACGCCAATATTGATTGTCGGTTGAAGCAAGTGACAATCAAGAATGATAAGATGGAGGAGGTAATATTTCAGGGAGATGCAGAACGAAAGAAAGTTCCCAAGAAGGTATATGTGTCTGTCGCACAAGCACGCAAAGCATTGAGGAAGGGTGCTGAGGGATTCTTAGTGTATGCCATGGATGTTACTCAGGAGGTGTCGTCTATGGAGAAAATTCGAGTGGTCAATGAATTTCCTGACGTGTTTCCGGAAGATTTACCAGGAGTGCCACCTCCGAGAGAAGTTGAGTTTGAAATTAACTTGATTCCCAGAACAGAACCTATTTCCAAAGCTCCTTACAGAATGGCTCCGGCAGAACTGAGAGAGTTGAAGGAACAACTGCAGGAGTTGCTAGACAAGAAGTTTATCCGCCCTAGTGTATCGCCATGGGGAGCACCCGTTTTGTTTGTAAAGAAAAAGGATGGCAGCATGAGGCTTTGTATTGATTATAGAGAGCTGAACAAAGTTACTATCAAGAATAAGTATCCCCTTCCACGAATCGAGGATTTATTTGACCAGCTCAAAGGTGCCAAGATCTTTTCGAAAATTGACCTTCGATCAGGATATCATCAGCTGCGAGTGAAGGCCGAGGACATCGCAAAAACAGCTTTCCGCACAAGGTATGGCCACTATGAGTTTTTGGTGATGCCGTTTGGATTGACAAATGCCCCTGCGGCTTTTATGGATCTTATGAATACCGTCTTTCGAGAACAGTTGGACAAGTTTGTTGTGGTATTCATAGATGATATTCTGGTGTATTCCCCGGACGAACAAACTCACGACGAGCATTTGAGAACCGTACTAGGCATTTTGAGGCAGAAACAACTTTATGCAAAGTTTAGCAAGTGTGAGTTTTGGTTAAGAAGTGTGGCTTTCTTAGGCCACGTGATATCAGAAGAGGGGATTGCTGTTGACCCGAAGAAGGTGGAAGCTATAACTGAATGGCCTAGACCTACCAATGTCACGGAAGTGCGAAGTTTCTTGGGTCTAGCAGGTTACTACAGAAAATTTGTTGAGGGATTCTCGAGAATTGCCGTACCTCTTAGTCGCCTTACTCAAAAGAAGTCCAAGTTTGAGTGGACGGCGGAATGCGAGCAAAGTTTCACGGAGCTTAAGAAGAGATTAACGACAGCTCCAGTATTGGCTCAACCCTCTGGAACGGATGGATTTGTGATTTATAGTGATGCGTCAAAGAATGGGTTAGGTACGTAAATTATAGTATAAGGTTATGATCTTGTATACCCATTAAGTTTAGACTAACACTTTGTTTGTAGGTTGTGTTTTAATGCAAAACGAACGAGTCATCGCGTATGCCTCAAGACAGCTAAAGCCTTATGAACAAAACTATCCCACACATGATCTTGAACTTGCCGCGGTTGTGTTCGCCTTGAAGATTTGGCGGCATTATTTGTATGGAGAGAAGTGCGCGGTATTCACAGATCATAAGAGCCTAAAGTATTTGTTCTCGCAGAAGGAATTGAATATGAGGCAACGGAGATGGTTGGAGTTGCTAAAAGACTACGACCTAACTATTCATTATCACCCGGGAAAGGCTAACAAGGTAGCCGACGCCTTAAGTAGGAAGTCCAGCCATGCACGACAATCACCACTGGAAAGAGAGATGGAGGAGTTTGGTTTAGATTTGATTGAATCCACGGTGAATGTTTTGACAGCCTTGACTATCACCCCGAGTTTGATTGATCGGATAAAGGAGGCACAGAAGAGAGATAAGGCTTTAGGTGAGATAATGGAAAGGGTGAAACATAGTCAAGTTGAAGGATTTCGAACTAAGGAGGATGGGAGCTTATGGTTCAGGGAGAGATTATGCGTTCCGGATGTTGACGAACTTAGGAAAGAAGTTTTGCAAGAAGCTCATAATTCAAGGTTATCAATACACCCCGGTAGCACCAAGATGTATAGAGATCTCAAACGTTACTATTGGTGGTCTGGGATGAAGAGACATATTGCGGAATTCATAGAGAGGTGTTTGGTGTGTCAACAAGTCAAGGCGGAACATCAAAGACCCGGTGGATTGTTGATGCCGTTGGAAATTCCGGAATGGAAATGGGAACATGTCACAATGGATTTTGTAGCCGGTTTACCAAAGACAAGGAGTGGATGTGACATGATTTGGGTGATCGTGGATCGTTTAACAAAGTCTGCCCATTTCTTACCCGTTTCAAGTGAAACACCTCTCGACAAACTAGTGAATGTGTATATGGAGAACATTGTGAGCTTACATGGTGTTCCGGTAAGTATAGTATCCGACCGAGACTCACGGTTCACATCTAAGTTTTGGACAGCATTTCAAGAAGCCATGGGTACAGAATTAAGGTTGAGTACGGCATATCATCCCCAAACTGATGGACAGTCCGAGCGGACAATTCAAACCTTGGAAGATATGCTAAGAGCTTGCGTGCTGGATTTCAAAGGGAGTTGGGACGGAATGGTAAAGCTGATGGAGTTTTCCTATAACAATAGTTACCACAGCGCAATTGATATGGCTCCTTTTGAGGCTTTGTATGGAAGGAAATGTAGGTCTCCGATTTATTGGGATGAAGTGGGCGTGAGGACCATTACTGGACCTGAGCTATTAGAGAAAACGTTAGAGAAGGTGAGAATCATTCGGGAAAGACTCAAGACGGCTCAGGACCGTAGCAAGAGTTGGGCAGATTCCAAACGACGACCATTGGATTTTGATGTGGGTGATAAAGTTTATTTGAAGGTATCACCTACGAAGGGCGTCATGAGGTTTGGAGTAAAAGGCAAGCTAAGCCCTCGTTTCATTGGTCCCTATGAAATACTTGAGAAGGTAGGAGCCTTGGCATATAGGTTGGCATTACCTCCGGTGTTGGCGCAAGTTCACAATGTATTCCATGTGTCACAATTGAGAAAGTACGTGGCGGATCCGAGTCATGTACTTGAAGCTCAACCTTTGGAACTCAAGGACGATGTTACATATGAGGAAGTACCCGTGAAAATTGTGGATCGAAAGGATCAAGTGTTGAGGAAGCGAGTGATCCCGTATGTAAAGGTTCAATGGAGCAATCACACGGAACGGGAAGCCACTTGGGAGCTCGAAGAACAAATGCGGGAGAAGTATCCTCAGCTCTTTGACTAAGGTACGTAAGTTTCGAGGACGAAACTTTTTGTAAGGGGGGTGGAATGTTACACCCCGTGTCTTTTAAGCGCAACTTTCAATACTTAGAGGTTAACCTTGAATGCAACCTAATTAATTATGTAGGTAATGTAACTTAGTTACACAAAACATAGAAGAACAAAAGAAAGGGGTTAGAAGTAGAATTAAAAGAAAGTAGGGGAAATTACTTAAGAGGTCCCTACTAGGAGTTAAGGGGAGTTATAGGAAGTTATTATAACTCCCCATCTCAGCCTTATGGGGCGGTTTTTGGCCACAAAAGAAGAAGGAAAACCGCAGGAAAAAGGAGAGGAAAAGAGAGAAAAGAGAAAGAGAGGAAAAGGAAGAAGAAGAGAGGAAGGAGAAGGCCATTCTAGGTTCAATTCTCATCAAGATTCTGCAGTAAATCCGTAAGCTTATCTAGAATTCAAGGCAAGTAATCTTTCTATACGCTTTATGTAAATTTTGATACTTAGGCCCTATGTTCTTACAAAGAGAAAACATGAATCACACATTGGTATTCTTGTCTTGACTATTTTAAATGCTTTGTTATATGTAAGTGTTGTTGCTAATTGTGCAAAGTATTGTTCTTTGGGCCATATCTCTGAAAATAGTTGTGTGGTGCTTTGTTGTGTTCAAGCATGCCCATAAAGTGTATATCTTGACTTGCTTATTGTCTTGCTCTACTCTTATGTTGATTGTCTACACTTTGACGTTGAGAGTATGTGCAGGAAATTGAGGGATGAGAGTTGACATTATTGTAGACTTGTGGTGTTGGTTGTTGTTGATGACAATCTTTGAAGATGGTAAATGATTGAAGAGTTAGAGTGGATGTTGTTAGGCACAACTAAGCTTCAATTCATGATTAGATGTATGTTAAGTATGATGAATCTAGTTGTTAAGATGGATCTTTAAGTGTTGAATCTGGAAGGGTTGAAGAAGAAAGGAGTTGGGTGGAAGTTACTGCAGAAAAACTGCAGTTTGGCATCGTCAGAACACTTCGAACGCCTACATGAGGCGCTTCATGTCACTATAGGCGCTTCATGTAGCGTTCCAAGTGTCCTGGAGCTTTCCCGTACAGAAAAACTGCAATTTAGGACCGTCAGAACACTTCGAACGCCTACATGAGGCGCTTCATGTCACTTTAGGCGCTTCATGTGGTGTTCAATGTGTCCTGAATCATCCCCGAACACTTCGAACGCCTAGTAGAGGCGCTTCATGTCCCCATTAGGCGCTTCAAGTGGTGTTCCAAGTGTTCTGGAAGTTTTTTTGACCCTTTAAGCGCCCTATGTAAGTGTAGTAACTTTATACACTTCTTTTGAACATAAAATGCAAGGGTATTTGAGGTATATTTGAGGTGTGGATGGTAAGTTGATCAAGTTAGAATAAGATTGAATCTTGAGTGAGTTTGTGACAAGAATGGGCTTGGAATAACACGACCATAGAGTGTGTGAGGTGCAAGGCCGTATGCTTGATAGGCATGATGTATGTGTGTGTGTTACATGTTGATATGAAGCTATTTGTGCATCCTGCATCATGACATGGGCACTTGCATTTGATTTGAGATATGTTTTGCAAAAGAACAAGAAAGGTTTAAAGTTTTCGAAAGACAAAATGGCTGCTGGTTGATCACAGGGTATAAAGAGTCACGTCTGCGAAAGCAGGGTATAAAGAGCGTGATCTGTGAATCAACAGCAGGGTATAAAGTATGTTATGGGGCCGTGGACCTATCAGCACGGAAAATGAAGTATTTTATGGGGCCGTGGACCTATCAGCACGGAAAATGAAGTATTTTATGGGGCCGTGGACCTATCAGCACGGATATATGATATATGTAATGGGGCCGTGGACCTTTCAGCACGGATATATGTTATATGTAATGGGGCCGTGGACCTTTCAGCACGGATATATGTTATATGTAATAGGGCCGTGGACCTTTCAGCACGGATATATGTTATATGTAATGGGGCCGTGGACCTTTCAGCACGGATATATGATGGCTGTGGGCTGATCACCCACAGGGTATAAAGTTCTGCTACGCGAAGAATATGATATGTAAAGTGATGAAATGTTTTGTGAAATGGCATGCATGACATGTTTATGAAAGAAGACATATGCATGGGTGTTGTGTGTGATTTTAAAGAAGTACATGCATCATGGTACACGAAGCATAAGACTTGACATGCAAGAAACGTGATTAGTTTATGACTTGCTTATGTGATACGTTGTTTTAATGCATGTTGGTTCTCGTATCTGTGTTCACATATGTGCTTTATCTGTTTTGAGAAGTTCTTATTAAGATGCCATTTGCTAACCCGAGCACCTTATTTTGGGCAATGTTTTATTCACTGGTGACTCGACGTGTGTGATTCCGTAAGGTGTATAGACGGGTTACTTGCTGGCGAAGTTTTCGCTAAGAACAATCATTCTGTTCCTTTTCAGGTGAGCCCGAATATGAGTTGATATTTATCGAAGATGACGGCGAGTGGGCTCAATGGGACGATGGACAAGGGAATAGATAGATGCTGGATTATTCTGTTTAAGTTTGGAGACTCATTGTTATTATGTTGTTCTAAAACTTCTGTTGGCTAGATGAACAAACAGTTTGTTTTTATTTCCGCTGCATTTTATGGATGTTTAATGACGATGAAGGTTTAAGTTTTATGACGTTTCCGCTGGTTTTAGTATCTTACCTTATGAAGAATGTACGCATGATCTGCTTGACGCTTCGTAGTTCTCATAGTAGGCTACGGCGGGTGCACTGGTTCCGATAATGGTATCGGGCTGGGGCGCTACACTACTCAACCTTCTCAGACCTGCCGAGGTGAAGTATAAGGAAATTTGCCCCCAAATGTTGAGACCTGCTCAACCTTCTCAGACCTGCCGAGGTGAAATATAGGGAAATCTGCCCCCAAATATTGAGACCTGCTCAACCTTCTCAGACATGCCGAGGTGAAATATAGGGAAATCTGCCCCATTGTATGCGAGGTTTTATTTGCTCTATTTTCATAGTTTGCAAACATTTCATCTTCTGCACTACGAAGTTCCATTTTCATTTGTTTTATGCAAATATTTGTCTTCAACTTGCTCTGTGTCAATAGTTTGCAAACATCTCTCTTCTGCAGGCACTGCGAAGTTTTGTTTGCTCTATTTCAAGAATTATGCAAGTATTTGATCTTCTGCACTGTGAAGTTCCATTTTCATTTTCTTTATGCAAATATTTGTCTTCAACTTGCTCTATGTCAAGAGTTTGCAAACATCACTCTTCTGCAGGCACTGCGAAGTTTTGTTTGTGCTATTTCAAGAATTATGCAAGTATTTATCTTCAACTTGCTCTGTGTCAATATTTTGCAAACATCTCTCTTCTGCACTGCGAAGTTTTGTTTGCTCTATTTCAAGAATTATGCAAGTATTTGTCTTCAACTTGCTCTATGTCAATAGTTTGCAAACATCTCTCTTCTGCACTGCGAAGTTTTGTTTGTTCTATTTCAAGAATTATGCAAGTATTCGTCTTCAACTTGCTCTATGTCAATAGTTTGCTAACATCTCTCTTCTGCACTGCGAAGTTTTGTTTGCTCTATTTCAAGAATTATGCAAGTATTTGTCTTCAACTTGCTATATGTCAATAGTTTACAAACCTCTCTCTTCAGCACTGCGAAGTTTTGTTTGCTCTATTTCAAGAATTATGCAAGTATTTGTATTCAACTTGCTCTATGTCAATAGTTTACAAAGATCTCTCTTCTACACTGCGAAGTTTTGTTTGCTTTATTTCAAGAATTATGCAAGTATTTGATCTTCAGTTTGAGAGACTCAGAAAGAGGCCCTCCTTCTAGCGCCAAATGATGAGGCCGAGATGGTCACCATGAGGGCCAGAGATGACCCAGAGGATGTGCCGTTAATCTTCTGTCCAAATCCTTCAACGGAGCCTGAGAAAGAAGAGAAACGTTAGAGGTCCCAGGGCGCTGCCCCGAGAAAACCCTCCGACGCCCAAGTCAGTTATGAGTGTTTTGCCTATGCAATTTATGCTTGAATAAAGGTTTGAATGAAACCTGAGAAAGATCTCACTGAGTTTTGTGAGTTTTGTGTTATGGCCGAGATGGAGTTCTGGATATAATGCTCCAGTTGTTCTTCAAGACTCCGGACCCCTTTTCTGTTGTGAGTTGATGGGTATTTATACTCGAAAAAGAGGAGGTCTGCCCCCTTCCAAGTGATGGGATGACGATATGTCTGAGATGGCGGTCTAATCCGTTACAGAATTGCAGTGCGATGGGACAAAATCCTGAGTCCTTAGCTGTTGTGTAGGTCGGCCTGTAATGATAACTTTGTAATGAGCCAATTACTGCTTGACATCTGGAAAGTATTCTGCAGAGCCGCTAAGTGGGTCCCAGAGCATAATTGACGATATCTTCCCTTGATCTTATCTGACAGTTCTTGGCATTATTTGGCCGAGCCGGTATGTGGCCGAGGCCGAGTTAAACATTCTGCCGAGGCTGATTGTAAACATATGCCCTTGCCGAGCTGAGATGAATCATTTTATAGTGTTATACCTCAACAATTCTTGTCCATGTGTCAACAAATGCCGGCCTGTCTTAGGCATACGACCGAGCCGAGCAGGAGTTATATTTAAATTGGCCTTGGCAATTTCAATAAGCTTTTAGACGAGCTGTGCTAAAATGCATTCTTGTCGAACTGCAGTTCAGTCCAGATGTCGAAGTGCAGCTTCTGATGACAAGAGTACGACCGAAACCAATACACTAATTTCGGTCCATAGAGCAAAGTCTCAAACCAACATTACCTGCCAAGACTGTTGCATCGATCATCGCTTCGTGATTTTAAATTTTCATATTTTCTCTCGTCAAACCAATAGTAAATGCTTCCCCTCTCCCCTGCTGCTCTCTGTTTCAATTCCTTTATTAGACCTCGTGTCACCATTCTATCTTCCCCTCCCACCTCTTTTCCTCTGCGTTTTTTCCGCCAGTTTCTTTCTTTGTTTTATCTCTAAAATTCATCACTTGAAGAAGAAATTGAGCAGCATTTCAAGATTTCAATTTCTTTAGCTTGAAAACGTTACAGGATCAAGAATGATAGACAACCCATGAAAATTAACATCAAGATCAAGAAAACAAGAGATCTTTAAGTTGCTGAGCTGATGAAATGAGGTGCAAATGGCACGCCGGCGATTACAGTAGCAGTATCGGCGTTTGTGCTTCTTGTCTCCGAGAGAAGCTGTTTGTTCTAATAGCCGCCCAGACTAGATACCATCAATCCCATCAAGATCTCCGGCGAACTGATTCCGACGCCGACTCTCCACCGCCGGATTTTCTTCCTCGTTCTGTTTCCTCACCTTATGCTTCTCGCCGGAAATCCGACTTCGGTATCGGCGTTAAGCTTGACCGGCGGGGGTTCTTAGATCAGCGGTTTTTCAGCACTCCTCAAGTGGGGCCCGATGGGAAATTACTTTTAACCGACAGAAATTTTATTGTGGTCATTGATCAACTTAGTGACTCAATAAAATGATGACAAATAAGTTTTATCTACATGCAAGCAATGGGTGATTGACCAAAACAAGGAGCCCATAAATTTTCTGCACATTTCATTGGTCAATGACCAACTAATCATACTTGGTCATTGACCATTTCAAAATTTGTGTTTAACCGAAGGCGGAGAATCGGCTCACGGGAAGAAGAAAAATGGGAATCGGAATTCTTTTTTGGCAAAATTCTTTAGATCTAAATGCGAGAAACATAACACGGCTATTCCCGAGTCGGGTCAAGACTCAAATGGAGTGGATAATAGTAATAGTACACGTGTGGGCTCCTCTTCTTGGCCTTCCCCGGCGTGGCTTGGGAAATTATTTCATAGTCGCCGGCGCACATCGTCGGCGGATGTCTTAACGCTCAAATCGGATCGTGGGTCGGGTCAAATTGTTGATAAAGGAATGTCTCCGGCGAGGTACTCCGACGAGGAAGATGAGCGTTGGAATAATAATAATCATAGATCAAGTGGCTCCTCGTCGGAGTGTTCGAGGCCGTGGAATGAGACGCCGAGGAGAACGCCGACGTGGGTTGCGCCGGGGAGAAGAGGAGGAAATGGGAGGTCGGGTCATTGCCGTAATATTTCCAAGTTGGGTTTTTGTTTGAGTCCTTTGGTTCGTGCTAGCCCTAGCTGGAATTGGAAGCAGAAAGATATTTCACCGGAGATTACCATCTCCGGCGACATTCGGGTGGTGCCAGGGAAGCACCCGCCGTCTAATATGGCGGCTCTTAGTAAGAATCGTTCTAGAAAGCTGACGGACTTCGGCAGGTCTCGTCAGAACCGTTGATCCCGGTTGCCGGTTACTAACATGTGGATAACAGTGGGAGGGGACGGAATCTCCTCACCTCTCACACCTTCACTCCTTTTCCACCGCCCATGGCATTAATGTAGGGTGGTAAGGTTAGATCAGTGTCATCGATATCTAGTTTTACCACTCTCTTTTGTTGTCACGTGACAGGTGATGGAAAAGGAGACGAAGGTATGAGGAGTGAGCAGATCTCATCTTTAGTGGAATTACGATTTTGCCCTTTTTTTCTAATATTTAATTTTAACCCTTTGCCTTGACTTTTGTGTACAGTTTTAAAACAAATACATGGGAAATGATGGGGTGTTTTTGGGTTGGGAAGTATCATTATCCTTGTTTTGTTAGATCTTAGTTCTATGATCATACAATTAAAATGAAGTTTTCTGTGTATTAAGCTTCCACGTTTACATAAGGTTTGATGAGAGAAGGATTGCTTTACGATCTGATGTACGCAGCCTTTTGTATACTTTTTGTATAAGAGACTGTTTTCACGGTTCGAATCCGTTATCAACCTTACCAGTTGCTCGGATGACTGTCCTCTTTGTCATCATACAATTATTAAGTCGCGGAAACAGTCTCTTGTATAAAGTGTAAGATATGGCTGCGTACATCAGATCGCGAAACGGTCCGATCCCTCTTCGAACCCTATGCAAACGCAAGAGTATTGTATATCGAAAATGCCCTTTAAATTAAAAGAAAATGGACCGCATTTGCTATGTTTTGAGAGTTAATAAAGTTTTTTTCTCTCTTTTTACTTTTTTGATAGATAATGAAGAAGTTGAGGTTGTTTTTGGATCTGAAGTGAGAAACTTCTGTCCTAGCTATAACAACACAAACTCAGAATATCTCAACTGCAGCAAAATTTATTGCTACGGTATGAGTAACAACACATATCTAGAATATCCCAACTACAGCAAAAACTATCGCTAAGGTATGAGGAAGGTAAAAGATAGAGAATTTGATTCCAATGAAACCCTCAAGCTATATATGTAACTGCATATACACATAATTAACAAACTTCTGTCCCAGCTACAATTTCTAAACTATACATATTTTTTTTTTCAAATTTGTGAAGAACTTAAAAACAACTTTTATGATCCCTGTCAAAGTTGAATCACATCGCTTTCAAAAAAAATAAAAAAAAATAAAACACAAGCGAAATTTCCAAGCTCAATTCTGAACTTGCTCTGAAGTCCAAGGCATTCAACAATAGTCCGGAAACGGAATATTTCAATGTTATATGTTTTGTCTATATCTCCTATGCTTTTCTGTTGCAATATATAAGACAATAGAAAAGCATATAAAATATGCATAAAATACATATAAAACATATATCATAGGATGTCAGATTATGAACCCTAAATTTTCCATGAAACATGATCGAATACAACAGTTAAGGAAATATGTACCTGATGTGGATGGTGACCGGTCCACTAATTATTTATGCATTATATCGATTAAATAAAATAAAAAAAAAGACTTAAGAAAAGTATTACAGATGGTCGAATAAAATTGTATGTTTATTTTGATTAATAAACAATTGGTGATGTTTGTGCATCGAGCATTTTAATATTGTATAAATAACGGTTCGAACTTAATTTCAAACGTAGCTAACGATGTGATGTAATGATATTTTTAGTTGGCAAGTACTTATAGTCACAGACGTTTAAATTATGTTGCTTCTATACATAAAATTGTTTCTATTTTCAATGGGGTTAAGGACACACTCTTCTTTGACTTTGGAATATGATGGAGTAAAGCAAAATGACTCACTAAATTGACTGTAATTCTTATATCGTAAATTAACACTTGATCGACACCGTTTGACGCAATTTTTGTTGTAGGTCATCAGAAAATAACCTTTGTGTATTTATAAGACACGGGTATGGTTGCGTACATCCAACCTTCACATATCCTGCCATAGACATGACCCTCTAAGACAATGGAGTAATGTTGTTGTATATGTAACATTTTTCAAAATTGACATGTAGCAACATTTGCACATGTTCATGTTTTCGTTCCCGTTTTATGTAGGGATGTCAAACAAGTCGTGTATCGTATTTTTCAGGTATCGTGTATCAAAGTACCATACTCATACTTTACCCGTTTACTTCGCGTGTATGGATGTAGATACCCAAACATGTACACGTCAGGTTTCGTGTCGTGTATCGTGTATACCCACGAACTTGACAAGTACAAATATTTCAAGTTGTGTACGGGTCATTTCATTTATTTTTCAGGTATTTTCAGGTTTTGTGTATTTTCAGGTTTTATGTACATAAACGACTACTGAATGCAGATTTGAGCTGAATCCATTTCTTTTTGAAAAGAAATCACTATTGCTAAATAATTATCAGAAATTTTATGAGAATAGAAAAGTAACAAGTAGCCATTTGCTCGTGAAGAAGTTCTCAAGATAGTCACATGAACTGTGGATCTGGCGGCGGACAGACGGAGATTGGAGAAGAAGAGAGATAGAGGCTGCATGCTGGAGATTGGAGAAGGGGAAATGGGGTTTGGATTTGGGAATGGGGATTGAGATTTTTGAAATGGCGGAATGGGGAGAACCGGGGAAGGGCTTAGCGATTAGGTTAGTATTTTTTGGGAAAAATTTATTTTTTTACTTTATTAATTATAAATTTTTATTTAAAATATATTTTCAAATTTTCAGATATTTCGGGTATAAACGGGTAACCTGCGGGTATACCCGGACACTACTCGCCCTTTGCGGGTATCTTTCAGGTCTTACTTGATTTGTACAGGAAACCCGCTAAGGTCATATCTATACCCGCAAAAATCGTGTCAGGCTCGGATCGTGTTTTCGTGTCGTGTCTGCAATTGTCACCCCTAGTTTTATGTGTATTTCTTCTACTCATTCGACTAAATGATCAAGTAATAATCAGACAATTAGATCATATAAATTTCCAATCGACCTCAAATCAATAAACTAACTATAGATAATTTAATTTTAGAATTATTATAAATCTTTATTTGTTCAGATCCTGTTAAGAGTAAGTGTGATTTTGTCCTCCCTGACCACACAAACGCTGGTCAGATCTGCTAGTCCTAGACTATTTTGTATTTGTACCTACTGAAAAATTAAATTGGAAGCTAATTATTAGGATAACGTTTTAATATACCTAAAACTCATGATTAATTTTTGGTGGGGACCATAATAGAAGTTTGAGCTTAAGTACTGCAGTCTGCAGGTGTCTTTCATTTGGAGCAAGATGAAGCATTGAGGATGATGCAAATAAGAGTCCGGAGGTCTTTTAGGTTGAGTGAGGACTTATGCAGTGACTCATACAAAGTGTCTCTCTGTAAACTAGGCCATCGGCCTAGCATCAATGGAACACTCAAACTATACGTGTCTCTGAAATCGAACTCTTAACCTCTTGAAACAAATTCCAATCCAAGTACTAACTGAACTATGACCTAGAGGTCGGAGGTGTCTTTCTCTGAAGAAACAAAAGGAAGCAGTTGGTTTCTTCAAAAGGAAGTATGTGGTGTAACTCATGATCTACTAACTATCCTATTCTCTAGGGCTATATTTGTTGTTTTATTGGAACCATTATTATTTTTTAATTGCTAAGTCATATTCTTTAAGATATTTCCTTCTGCTGATAAAGATGTTCAAATTTAGTTTTTTTTTTTTAAAAAAAAACAACACAAAAATACTAATCTAGGTACATGTACATGTAAGATACACACATATACATACATATATATATATATATAAAATTTGGAAAAGGAAAAAATATGCGCAAATTACACCCAACTATATATATATATATATATATATATATATATATATATATATATATATATATATATATATATATATATATATATATATATATATAAAATTTGGAAAAGGAAAAAAATATGCGCAAATTACACCCAACTACATTTTATTAGGGCAAAAAATTGATGCCGGCCTAGAGTTCCAAATGTTGTTGCAGTGAGATACACACTTTTTATCCCTTTTTTCTCCCTCTGAAATACCCTTAATTGCAAAGAAAGATATCAGGCTATGCAGAAACATTTGAAAGCATGGAAAAGGCACTCTTTTCTGTTGCATGTTTCATCGTTCAAATATGTGTTAAGCGATTTGATTTTTTGTTTTTTTTCAACTATAAGCATTTGAATACAAATCATATATTGAAAAAACAATCAATATGAAACATATTTTTATGTTGATTTTGAATTTTATCGGCAAATAATTATTTTCAGATGTGACGATAAATTCAGTTTTGGGCCTTTGATATTGGAGGTTCATAAGACATGGAACGGATGTTTGATTGATGATTTGAGCTTTAAGTATTCCGTAGATGAGTGTTCAAATTGTTGTTTGAGAAACAACGATAATTTCAAAAATATGCTTTTTGTGGCTAAGAAAGGCTTGTTATATGTGAAGGTTGTGGAGAATTATGGTATTTCCGCTGAGTGGATTTGGAGAAGAAGCCAACATAATAGTGCAAGAAATGGCATAAGAGAACATCAGGATCTTGGTTTTAATGGAGGCCATACACCACGTGAACCGGTGTGAATGATGGGTCCGGATCTTCTGACCTTCTATTCTTTCACTTCCCTTGTGACCGCCCGTCACGTGGCAGTCAGGGGTGATGAGGCTGAGTGGGGTGATTCCCATCCAGCCTCACCACCTCTAGACTGCCACGTGGCGGACGGTCCTTTGTTACCGTTCATGGGGGGAGGTCAGGAGATCCCGCTCCGTGAATGATGTATATTTTCATGTATTTGGCTCACACCCGGGACCCCGGTGCAAGATGTTGTAATGATTACATATCTTAATGCTGGTTTAATGAAGGCATTGTTCCTTATGCTTGAAGACCCAAAGAATTCACTATGTTTATATCACATGGTCACAAATCTGAAGAGTAAGTTTGACATTGAGGCTGTTTAACCATAAGTTAGAGGCACTCAAGAAATTTAAAGGTTCTGTTGTGAATGGATTTCTTGAAAGTACCCATTTGATAAGTGGACGATTGCTCATTCGAACGTTATGCATCATAGTGAGATGACATCAAAACAACAATAACAAACAGACCCAGTATATTCCAACGACCGTGCAAGCTATCGTTAGGGTCTGGGGAGATGAGAGGCAGTCAAACAATACCCCTATCCGAAGGGATAGAGAGTTCGCTTCCAATGAGACCCCCGGCTCTATATGTACCTGCACAGAGATCATAATAATAGGAATATGTATTAGTAAAGCTAGTTTATTAAACATATACAAAAGTCTTTCGATATTAAAATAGTCATAATCGTGAACATATATGCAAAGTCAAACTAAAGTGTAGACACTATCTAATCCTCTATGTATGCTCTAAGGTGCCCTACATCTTGTCTACCCCTCATTAACCTTAATTCTCTGCCTCCATGAACTCCTATCCTGGACCATGTCCTCAGAGAGGTGTCACTCTAGTAAGTCATGCCTAATCTGCTCATCCCACGTCAGTTTAGGCCTGCATTCACTACAAAAAAATTCGATTAGCGACGAAACATTCACTGACGAAACAATGTACGTCGGTATTTCGTCGTTAATTTGCGAAGCAATAGCGATAAACACAGTTTCGTCGTTAATTGCGACGAAACTACGATGAAATACATTGTCGCTAACGAAAAAGTAGTCAGGTTAATCCTTTCGTTACAATTTCGTCGGTGTTTTGTCGGTGGTTCGTCGCTACTCTGTGTCTTCTCTTCGTCGCTATTTAGTTTGTAGCGTTTCGTCGCTATATCATCGCTAATGTGTTGCTGAAATTCCAGAAACATAAACACGGATAAACAAGGAAATAAATTCGTCGGTTAGTAGGTTCTCGGCGTTGTATTAAGTTTCGTCGGTATATCGTCGGTGTTTAGTCGATGAATTAGTCGTCGCAAATGTTTCGTTTTACTTTTCGTTCGTATTTTATATATTCCGATTCGTCGTTGTGTCGTCGCAGATTCGTCGAGGATTAAACACGTGTATGAATTAAGAAAAAAGAAAGAGATGATTGGAAAAAAATTTTATTCATTTAGAAATAAAAATTTACATTATAAAGACGAAAAATTAAAAAAAAAGAAATCTAAAAGAGAAGCGGAGAGGGGCCGTTCACTCTTCGTCATCGGAAGAAAGAGTGGCCGCCACATTCTTCGCGAACTCTTTGAGGAGGCACTTCAGCTTGTAATATCTAGATTTCAACTTACGCAGTCTTCTATTCACGCTGTGCAGTTGCCTCGACTGCTGCTGCATGTTCGCATCGATATGCGGTTCCGGCATTTCTTGTTGAGGATCCTCTGGCGGCATTGGGCCATGCACAGATATTGAATCCTCCCGCTCAACCGATGGTTGTGGTTGAGGAGGAGGCCGTTGTGGAGGTGCACTGTTTGCCCCTCCACGCCTTGGGGTTCTTCTATAACGACGCGACATACTTTGTAGTTACGAATAGGAAGTTTTATAACTTTGTTTACGTGTAATGTACGGATGTGGGGTTATAAATAGGTAAAATTAGCGACGACATAGCGACGAAGATGCGACGAATGTTTAGACCGTTAATCAAGATGGGAATATGTGCGGGCGTGACACTTTGTTTGAAAAAGCGACGCACTAGCGACGACTTAGCGACGTAATCGGGCACTGCGGACACGGCCGTTGGGTAAATAGCGGCGCTGTAGCGACGCCTATAGCGACGAAAGGCATCGTATGGTGTGAAGGTACGACGGTATTTCATCGGTAAAGCGTCGTAAGGTCATCGTACGTTGTACCCATCGGGCACTGTGCGGACACGGCCGTTGTGTGAATAGCGACGCCGTAGCGACGTCTATAGCGACGAACGACATCGTATGGTGTAAAGGTACGTCGGTATTGCGTCGGTAACGCGTCGCTAAATTTCGAAATAAATTCGTCAGCTATTAAGTTCTCGTCGTTGTATTAAGTTTCGTCGGTATATAGTCGCTGTTTAGTCGGTGAATTAGTCGTTGAAAATTTTTTCGTTTAACATTTCGTTTGTATTTTAGTGTCGTCCGTATTTTAGCGTCGTTGAGATTCGTAAGGGATTAAACACGTGTTTAAATTAAGAAAAAGAAAGCGATGATTGGGAAAAAAACTTCATTAATAAAGAATTAAAAATTACAAAATACATAGAGAAAAAACTGAAAAAAAAATCTAAAAGAAGAGCGGAGAGGAGCCGTTCACTGTTCATCATACGAACAGAGAGTAGCAACACTCTCTGGGCACGTCTTCAGGAGGCGTCTCAGCTGCGCAGCTTTGGCTTTGATCCGCTTCTGCCTTCTGTCCAGGTAGTCGAGACGCTCATCCTGTTGCTTAATCACCTCCCTCATCTCCTCCACTGTGTTCCACAGCTCCTTTATTTCTACACGAGACCGGCTTGGCCTCTCCACAGAAGCTTCGGAGGTGTCAGCCGGTGGGGGTGTTTGTGGTTGTGGAGGAACCGGTGCGGGTGCGGGTGGTTGAAGAGCCCGTCCTGGGTTCGTACGACGACAACTACCACGCCGTGCTTGTGCCTTAGTACGAACCATATTTGTCTCTTTTTGTATGATTCAAAAGAAGATTTTGTTTTTTTATAGTATGAGAGACACGGCAGTTTGCTGATTATATAGGGGAAATCAGCGACGACATAGCGACGTCTTAGCGACGTAAGGTCATCGTAAGTTGTAACACTCGGGCACTGTACGGACACTGCCGTTGGGACTGCATAGCGACGCCGTAGCGACGCCTATAGCGACGAAACTCATCGTATGGTGTGAAGATACGGCTTGCGTCGCTATTTCGTCGGTAAGCAATGAATGCAGAAATTAATACACGCACACCATACGACGTGTTTCGTCGATCAATGCATCGCTAAGTCATCGGTATTTGTGTTTATTTGTTTCTTTGTAAGCGTCGATATTTGTGTTTCTTTGTTCGTTGCTATGGTGTCGCTAAGTCGTCGGTAAAGTTGCATGCACAGACCCATAAAACTATCTTTCTTCTTCCACTCTTCTCCCATTCTTCTTCCATTTCAAACACATAAATCATCACCTTTCAACGAAAAAGTAGAAGGAAGATATCTTATTGTGTGGGATTTTGAGGTTTTCCACACCGAGAAAAGATAGCTGCTATTATTTTGAAGGTTTATCGAGAAAATGGATCCAGGGAGGAGCGATAGAAAGTGGATGTACGAGAGAGTAAACAACGGGGAATGAAATCTTAGATTTGTTGGAGGTCTCGAAGAATTTGTGGATTTTGCGACGAGTAATGAAAGTGGAACGCAAATTAGATGTCTGTGTAAGAAATGCAAGAACCGTAAATATATGGATCCGAGTGACGTGAGGGTTCATTTATTGAAACATGGTTTCGTGCACAATTACCATACATGGTACTGCCAGGGCGAATATGCGGGGGCGTCTACATCTGCAATTGTTCACGTCGAAAGGGGACCCGGTCAGGTTGATGTTGAAGAAATAGGCTAGGGATCTCAGAACCCGTACGTGCAAATGGTGCAAGACGCAGCCACCGGCGTATTTACGGGAGAGCAGTACTTATAGATGCATGTCGGGTACAAACGTGCACAAGATCCGGATGAATAGCCGCGTATATTTGTGGAGGAAGATCCGAACCCTCAGGCGAGACAGTTTTTTGAGATGCTGAATGCCGCCAACACACCGCTGTATCTTGGTTGCGGTAGTCACACACAGATGTCAATGATCGGTCGGATGACGAGCATTAAGACGGAGCACCGCATGACGGAGAGATTGTATGATGGGATGTGTCAGCTGATGAGGGAAGCTCTTCCCGAAGGGAACACGATGGTCGACAGTTTTTATTCGACGAAGAAACAGCTGCAGACGTTGGGACTGCCGGTTCAGAAGATCGATTATTGTTCGGAGGGGTGCATCATATACTGGGGCATCAACGAGGATGCAGACAAGTGCAGGGTATGTAGGACACGCAGGTGGAGAACGAAGAAAAGAAACCGGAACGTGCCAAGAAAGCAATTCTACTATTTACGTCTCGGCCCTAGACTGCAGAGGCTCTACGCATCCGGTGCCACAGCTAGCCAGATGAGGTGGCACGCGGAGCACTACACGAAAGACGGTGAGATGTGTCATACATCCGACGGCGAAGCTTGGAGGACGTTCGATGCGACACATCCGGGTTTTTCGTCGGAGACAAGGAACGTTAGGTTGGGGTTATGCACCGACGGGTTCAACCCGTTCGGACAGTCGGGAGAGCAGTATTCGTTGTGGCCTGTCATCGTGACGTCGTACAATCTACCACCATGGATGTGCATGAAGAAGCCGTACATGTTCTTGACTGTGATCGCACCGGGGCCTAGGAATCCGAAACAGAAGATCAACCTATACCTGCAGCCATTGATACAGGAGCTGAAGTGGTTGTGGGAGTTTGGCGTGCAGACGTTCGATGTATCCACCAAACAAAACTTCCAGCTCCGTGCTGCGCTGATGTGGACGATCAACGACTTCCTGGCTTATTCTATGTTGTCGGGGTGGAGTACAGCGGAGAAATACGCTTGCCCTTACTGCATGAAGCAAGCGAAGACGATGTCCTTGAAATATGGACGTAAGATTTGCTGGTTCGACAGCCATAGGAAGTTCCTGACCAGACGTTATTTGTACAGAAAGAACGTGACGACGTTCATGCCTGGCATTGTCGAGAAGGACACAAAGCCCGAGCTTCTCACAGGTGCGGAGGTGTTAGAGGAGATAGACAGTTGTGGATTCGTGGGGGTCGCTGATGATCCAGACGGCAGCCACAACGCAGACCTGGCCCGTGACTGTATCGGGTGGAAGAAGAGAAGCATATTCTGGAAGCTTCCATACTGGAAGAGCAATATGATCAGACACAACCTGGATGTCATGCACATTGAGAAGAACGTGTTTGACAACATCTTTAACACAGTGCTGAATGTGCCGGAAAAAACGAAAGACAATTTGAAGGCATGACTTGATATGCGCGACCTCAAAATGCGACCGGAGCTGCATCCCGTTGGCACATCCTACATGCCGAAGTCCTCGTACACGCTGACTGCGGAGCAGGTCAATGCATTGTTAGCGTGGCTGGGGACGGCTAGATTTCCTAACGGCCATGTTTCGAACCTGTCGAAGAACATTGACGTGAATAACTGCGGTTTGCACGGGATGAGAGCCACGATTGTCACGTGTTCATGGAACGGTTGATGCCCATTGCATTCCGTGAGCTGTTTCCAACCAATGTATGGAAAGCACTTACTGAGATGAGTCTGTTCTTCAGATGTCTTACATCCACGAGACTCAGGGCGGATGATATGTCGAGGCTGGAGGGCGAAATCCCAGTGATCATATGCAAGCTGGAAACTGTATTCTGTCCGGCCTTCTTTGATTCAATGGAACACCTGCCAGTTCATCTACCATACGAGGCACGCGTTGGTGGTCCTGTTCAGTACAGGTGGATGTATCCGTTCGAGAGGTACTCTTATTTATTACGTGACGTTCTTATGCGTCTAAACGCAAGGATGCTTACCAATTTGTTTCATCATGTGACGTTGGAGTATTCACTATATGAATAGATATCTAAGGCATTTGAAGCTGAACATCAGGAACAAGGCGAAAGTCGAGGGCTCGATGTGCAATGCCTACCTGACGGAGGAAGCCTCGACCTTCGTGCCTCATTACTTTGAGCCAGATGTCCCGTCGAGGTGCAGATATGTTCTCCGGAACGACGACGGCATTTCCAGATCCGGTGTCCTCCCGATATTCACACATCCGATCAGATTTCACGGACAGGGAATGGAAATGATATATGGGGACATCGATCTGAAGATTGCTCATTCTTATGTTCTGCGCAACTGCCGTCAAGTTGACCGTTTCCAGAGGTATAAACGATATCCAATTTTAATTTGTAAATGCCTTGCGCTACTCTATCCATTATATTACAAAGGTATACAGGGTACTCATTCGTAATTTGCTTCAGCTTGTTCGTTGATTTATTGCAAGAACGTTCACCGGGTATATAGAGCAATGCAATAAACAATGAGTTAGATGCCAAGTTTGCTGATTGGTTCAGGTGGCATGTAAGTTTACATATTTGCTGGTTACGTGTACGTCATGTGATACACATTTATTGCCCCGCTGATGTATACTTACTTGTCGTTTTACAGGCGAGCAAAGGTCATCTGGCTGACGAAGAGTATGGTTACATTCTGACACCAGTAGCCGAGGGTCCATTGAACAGAGTCACGCGCTATGACATATGTTTTGTGAACGGTTATAGATTCCACACAGTCTCCCATGCTAGCCGAAAATCGTCGGAGAACAGCAGAGTGTGTGTCAAACGGTATGACAAAGCCCGGACGAGGATGACTTCTACGGCTACCTTACTGACATCATTGAGCTCGAATATCCCGCATTGCCTATAAAGCAGGTGGTGCTATTCAAATGCGAATGATACGATCCAACTCGGGAAGGTTATCGCGCTGGCACAAAGGTTCACGACCGATATAAGTTGGTAGACATACACCAAGGGCGACGGTACAGAAAGTACGATCCATTCGTTTTGGCTAGTCAAGCGTCCCAGGTGTACTATCTATCATATCCGACGACGAGGATGAATGCGAGCTCAAAAGACTGGCGAGCCGTGTGCAAAGTGAAATCGAGCAAGTTTGATGTCAGTATCCAGCCAGGTTCAGATGGTATGAATGCCGCATTTCAAGAAGAAAACCCACGCGTTGTGGATACGACACATGTTGAACTGCACATTCTCCCTCTAAATGACCCCAACGGCGGTTTCATCAAAATTCATCTCAACATACAACCGGCTGACAATATTGAAGATGTAGGAGAAGACGAATTCGAGGATGAAGAGGACGACGAGCATGTAGATGAAGACGAAAATGAAGATGCTTATGAGGATGCGGATGAAAATGAAGATTGACGTTAGTCAAAATTTTTATGTACCTCTTTATGTGAAACTGTGTATGTGTTGATGTACTTATCCACATGTATATACATAATGTGTGTCTGTAAGTACTTTATATTTTGTATTATTTTTTTTACAATACTGAAGAGCGCCGACGATTTACCGACAAAACGTGTCGTCACAAGTTTGGAATAACGACGACACAAGCAATAGCGATGAAAACACGTCGCTATTTCGTCGCAAAATTTCGAAATTAAACCTGAAATCTCCCTTCTTCTTCCCCATTTCAGCCCTCGCCCATTTTTCATCCCCGCGAAAATCTTCCTCCCCCAAAGATGCGAAATCTCCCTCCCCCGCGAAATCTCTCCACTGCCGCTCCTCCAGCTTCCGCCATTCTCCGGTGACCTCCTTCTCCGGTTAGTTTTTCTTCTTATTTTGTTTTTAATGCTTTTAATTATTTATAGATTCAATTCTTTGTTTTGAGTTTGGGTTGTGGGTGTTGGTGGTGGGTTGGGGACTATAGGGAGGGCTGTGGGGCGGGGGTGTCTGTGGGCGGGGTTGGCTGTGGGTGGGGGTGGCTGTGGGCAGGGCATTGGTGGTTGGGGAGTCAGTGGTGGTTGCGGGTGGCATGTGGGCGGGGTAGTGGTGGTTGGGGGGGCAGTGGTGGTTGGGGGTGGTTGTGGGCGGGGGTGGCTATGGGCGGGGGTGGCTATGGGCTGGGGTGGCTGTGGGCAGGGTGGCTGTGGGCGGGGCATTGGTGGTTGGGGGAGCAGTGGTGGTTGGGGGTGGCTGTGGGTGCAGGTTTGTGTTGGGCGGGGCTGGGTGCAGGTTTATGTTACAAGTAATGTATTAAGTATCTTTTATTTATTTTTCAAGTTTGAAGCTCAAATGATGTATGTTATTGAAGCCATGTATTTTGTTTAGCTAGTTTATGGTTGAAGCCTGTTTGTTGTTAAACTGAATTGTGTTTACTTTGGGCAGCCCATAATTCTCTTATATTTACCATTTTTATGCATAATTCATGTTACAAGTGATGTATCATAAGGATGTAGAGGTGATGTATATTTTGAAGTGTAATTTGTTTAGAGGTGATGCATATTTATGCTTTAAGTATCAAGTTCAAGTGATGTATACTTTGAAGTGTAATTTGATGATGAAGTTTGATTATGTAGTTTGGTTCATCATGTCAGATGGCATGGATTTGGATTTGTCTTGGGAGAGGCCATTAAGGCCGGGAAACCTCCGATAAACGAATAGGTCATGCTGAAATTTTCAAAATTATTAATATCTTGCATTAAATATATGTAAACGCTTGTCATTTTTTGCACATCTTATTTGTTTGGCCAACCAACCTTAAACTTGTTGAATGTGCCTTTTAAAATTTTCACCCTTGCAGATCTGATGGCTAGTGAGGGTTTACCTACTCGACCCACATACCCACCAGCCAGACAGGCCCTCTCAAGAGAGTTCGATCTGTTCGTTTCTCAGCATGAGCTGCTTGGTTCGATGTCGACCGCCGCTCTGGCTGCGAACGCGGACCTTTTAGGGACTGCTGATAGGTCCGCACCCCTTAGATCTCCGACGCCACCCACACCCACCGGTTCAGCCCATCATCCGGCGTCTGATGCGGCATCGGACGAGGGTGTCATACCAGGGCGTCGTGCCCTCCTTCGGTCACATGATACCCATACGTAAGTAATGATTTATTTTTTTAACACATTTTCAAATATATTTCACGAGTTATTTTTTCCTAACAACTTCACCTCTTTCAGGTTTGCATCGGACTCGGGCCAGATTTCCGGTTGCATCACTCGGTCCTTCCACCTGAGGCAGGACCCTGCTGGATATGCCTGGTCCCGTGTCACCCCGCAGACACGTAGGTTCTACTGGGATGAGTTTCAGGTATTCAAATTTGATGAATTTCACTTTTTGATGCGTAATCGATCATTACTTTTCTAACTACATTTTTATTTTTCCTCCGTATAATAATTAAGAAGGCGTACAGCTGGCCAGCCAACATCGCCCACGACGTGGAGCAGGCCTGGCGCCAGAGGGCCGCCAAACGCTACAGGGACTTCGTCAACTCGCTCAAGACCAAGTGGGAGCGTGACCACATTTCTGCGAGGCCTCCCTACGTATCCGAGGCCACCTGGGCGGGGTGGATAGAAGGGTGGCTGGACCCTGCTAACCAAGTCCGCAGCGCCCGAAACACGGCGAACCGGCGCAGAAGCAATCTACAGGCCCCAGCACCTGCCACACACTCAGGTGGTTCGGTTTTCCACGCCACCACGACACGTGCTATGGTAAGTATTTTAATATTGGATTATTTAGATTCATTGATTTCATTGGATTATTTAGATTCATTGACTTAAGTGGATTATTTAGATTCATTGATTTCTTATGTTCCGCTGTTGTTTTTTTTGGTATTCGTATATGGTTAATGTAAGTAATATATGTGTTCATTTGCCTTTTTCTTTTTATTTTTTATTTGACTTGGGAGAGGCCTTTAAGGCCGGGATACCTCCTATAAACGAATAGGTCATGCAGAAATTTTTAAAATTTTGGATTTCACTAACATATTTTATTTCATTCTTTCAGCACGCGGAGACGGGGGAGTGGCCAGCCTCCTACGATCTCTTCTACAAGACGCATCGGAAGAAAGCCTCTGGCGGGACGGAGGACTGGATCACGTCGAAGGCCCGCGACATCAGTGTAAGTAGTCTACGATATCGTTTGTTTTTTCCTTAGTTTGTTTTATTTCTAAACCCTAAACCCTAACAATTCTTATTCTCATTTCAGGACGAGTACAACAGATTACTGGCAGAGAGGGAAGAAGAGGCCGACAAGAACCGTGCTTATTGGGATGCGGTTCGGACCATCGGCCCTCAGAATAAGAAGAAGAGGGAGGTGTATGGGGTTGGATCAGCAGCGCCGCGATTCTTTCCCGAAGTTCTGCATCCAGGTTTTTCCTCCGAGGCCAGCACCTCCGCGCCTTCTGCGACGCCAGAGGATATTTCGCGTCTGGACGCAGATCATGCGGCTCTGCAGCATGAGATGGAGACCATCAGGGCGCAGCATGAGAAGAGTGTACAGGCACTGCGGTCGCAGCTCACTCAGACACAGCAGGTGCTGCAGCAGTCGGTTCAGCAGGCGCTTCAGCAGGCGCAGCAGGAGAAGAACCAGCAAATCTCGCAGCTATCGCAGATCCTCCTCTCTTTCCTTTCCAGCTCCTCGCAGCCTCAGCCTTGCCCTCAGGATGGTCAGCCTTCTCCGCATGATCCCCCTCCACCTTCCTCTGCATAGTATTTCATTTTTTGATTTTTCGTACTGACTATTTCATTTATTGTATTGACATATTCTTTGTTCTTTTATATTTTATCTGACATTTATACGGATTCCATTTCATTTGTGTTGTTTAATTATACGAATTTCAATACGCAGATACCGTATTTCTGTATAATATTCGTAAAAATGATTTTATATACAAAATAAAATATATTATAAAAATTAAATAATAATAAAAACTATTTAATTAATAATATATTGATATTATTAATAAATTATAAATATTTAATATTTAATACTTAATATTAATTTAATATTTAATATTAATTTAAATAATAGCGACGAACCTGCGACGAAACATAATTGTTGCAGACCGATCATATAAAAAATCAAAAATTTCAAAATAGCGACGAAAAAGATATACCGACGAACCGATGACGGAAAAAACAGGTCGCAGACCTGACAGATTTACGTCGCAATTTTACGACGAACCGCTGACGAGCTTTCTATCGTCGCAATATAACGACTATGTACCGACGAAAATCAATTTGCGACAAGTCGTATAGCGACTTGCATATTTCGTCGCTATTTCGTTGCTAGATACCATTAGCGACGAAATGACGACGAAATATGCACGTCGCTATATGTCTTTTTTTTTGTGGTGATTTACTCCTCTTTCCTTCTACAGTGAGATGACATCAAATGTTGCTAAATCATTCAACAAGTGGATTAAAGACGTGAGAGGATTGCATGAAAGTAAATTAGTTGATATTGTTCGTTTTAAATCGATGGTATGAATTGTTGAATGTGAGAAACCTGCGCGTAGTTGCAATGCCATTTGGTGCAATAGAAAGAACAAGTGGTATAATAAAGAATATGCGATAGGTGCCACAAGGTTAGTGGCGAAGAGTTCGATTTTGATTCATGAGATGTTTTCAACACCATTTGCTGTTGTTGATATCTCATCCTGGACATGCATTTGTCATCATGCAATTGTGGTTATTTAGGGTATATAAATTGCCGATTGTTGATATAGTTAAAAGATATTTCTTGAACGAGTCATTGATCATGTGCTACGAGGTAGGTTGATACCCCACTGCCGGCTAGTTCTATGTATGTGAATGGATCAAGTACGGTTGAGGATACAATGCATCCTCCATGAGTTGGAAGGCCATTTTGTCGTCCGAAGAAGAGTAGGTAGCTTTCTATACAACAACAAGGTATATCCCAACGATATCAATAACTACAATTAGGGTCTGAGGAGGGTTAAGTTAGACAAACGATACCTCCATCCCAAGGGATAGAGAGTTTGCTTCCAGTGAGACCCCCAGCTCTATGTGTACATGCGTAGATGACATAACAATAGACATATGGTGTGCGAGTGCCTAGTGAAGGAATTTATTGAACACAAATAGAAAGCTATTAAAATACATAACCATGTAGATGCACACAATGAAAGATAAACACAAAATCAAACAAAAATATAAAAAAATGCAAAGTCAACCTAAAGTACAAAGAGTATCTAAGCCTCTAAGTAATTAGCTTTCTATATACATCACTAGAAGAAGTGTGTGTTCGTTCTAAGAGGCTATATGGTCATAATAGTTGAACTTGTAAAGAACTATTATCATGTTAAAAAAATTTATTAGAATCTTTTTGTTACGTATTATGACTGATTTACTATTTTGTGTATTATTACTAGCATGATAAATATTTCTATATGGTTCTCCGATGCTGGTCATAGCAATTATGTTATATAAGGATGTTATTTGCAAAGCAATTTCTTGTCATAAAAAATACCGGCGAAGCTCCGTCAAAAAAAAAAAATATAAGAAATGTACATAATCGTCTTAGTATGAAAAATTCAAATACTGATGGATACAGAAACTCAATCACAAACATATCTAAACATATGCATATTAATGTGCTTATATATATAGTCAATTATAAATAAAGATATAATATGTCATTGCGCTTTTACACATATTAAAATTTTGTGTTGATTTTTATTTTATTTTTTTTCGATTTTAACTTATATAGCGACAACGAACCACAATTATATTATTGAATCATTGGATTACGGATTTGCTGCCTAGATTAGTCTAAATCATCACAACCAAAATGCAACCTAACAAAACTAGACTATGGGTCAGAACTTA
Organism: Eustoma russellianum; assembly: GCA_036186865.1. Classification (NCBI taxonomy): domain Eukaryota; kingdom Viridiplantae; phylum Streptophyta; class Magnoliopsida; order Gentianales; family Gentianaceae; genus Eustoma; species Eustoma russellianum. Next base: position 2,451,665 of record AP025072.1, on the reverse strand, counting down.
CCCTTGCACAAGAGTCAGATTCTATAGACATTTCGTATGACGAGTTTAGATTAATCTCATCAAAATAGTGGGAACACTACTACGCGTCTCGCGGGTGAACAACTAGATGCGAGTGCAACGCTTCTTATACATGGATTTGGAGCCAATTTGGGAGGCAAGACTTGATTAATTGGGGATAAAAAATGAACTCAAAGTCAGACATACACTATATACTCCTTCCTCACCACACAAGTGATGCCGGTGCTGGACTATTGTAAGAAGTTGAAGTTAACAACAACATTACTCTATTGCCTTAGAGGTTTTTATTTATGGCGGAGTATGGGAGGCAGGGTCGGATGTGTGCAACTAAACTCATGTGTTAGAAACACGCAAATGTTGTTTTTCGATGACCCGTAATGAAAATTGTATCAAGTTGTATCGATTAATTGCTATTTCATAACCTAAGAAGTCAACGATATAGGAAAAAGGATCCGGTCTTTATAGGTAAAAGTGATGAATACTTTTCATTGGGACCAATTTGAAAGGTTGAGCTGTTGAAGACTTGTTTGGCTGTGTGTTACGTTTGAAGGGGGAAACAATGAAGAAAAAAGGGCGTAGATGTCATATCTACTCACTCAATGCATTACCTACGACATAGAATATGTTCTTTCAAATCATTATGGAATGCAGACCAACAATTTGCGACATATAAAAATAAAAATATAGATAAATAAAATGCGATGGAGGGATTTTTTTTTATTTAAATCATGTGTAGTCATCCAACTACTTCAAACATGGGAAGGTTTTTATATACCACGTCATACACGTTTTGAAAGTTCAAATTAACTTTCCGATACATAAGTTAAAGAAATTATTCCCCTTTCCACGGGAGTGCTTTAGAAGAAAGACATTTCCCTATCACGCTCTAGGACATGTTGATAGAAGTTTGGTTATAGTTTTCAGTCATAAATCTTTTTATGAAGAAAGATATTTATATGGTTTCACTTTGTGTGTAGAGTTTAGTAACGAGGAAAGAGAACTTTGGGCCATTGTCGTCCAAAATTTTACTTATAAAATTCAAGATGTCTAAGATTTATTTTTCTTTATACCTTAACCTTAGTTTTCCGAAACCCGAATGTCATTACCAATGAAGTGGACCTACAAAGTACTACTTTCTTCCCAAAAATATTGTCATAGTTTGACTTAAACAAAATTTAAAGAAGTCAAACTATTTTGGTCACTATATTATATCCGTAGTTAACTAAGCAAGGTAAACCAGAGAAATCATATAAAGTGTTAGTTAAAAGGATGGTATTAAGGGCGGGCCTTGGAGCATCTAGTAACGTTGCTGCTTTGTGACCTTGAGGTCACAGATTCGAGTCGCGGAAACAGTCTCTTGCACAAAGTGTAGGGTAAGGCTGTGTACATCAGATTGCGAAACGATCCGACCCCTCTATTGACCTTGCACAAACGCAGGAGTCTAGTGCACCGGAAACGTTTTTCTGAAAGGGTGGTATTGAAACTTTAGAGCTAATATATTTTTACTTTTGAAAAATGGACAGTATTTTTTGAACAAATCAAAATAGAATCAAAACAATGTTTTTAAAATGGAGAGAATAAAATGAGGGATTAATAACACCATAAAATAGGGGAAATGTCAGAACTAACTACCATACTTAACTAAATAAAATGTTGTGTACTGATAGTCAAATTTTGAACTTACATGACAAAATACTATAGCATGCATGATCGTTTCTAGATTCGGCTTCAACAAAGACACTTACCTAATTGATGAAGCAGTTGTAATATGCCTCGTGCCGTTCTAGAAAAAGCTTACAAGATGGCATTGTTACATAAGAATCATCTTTGTGTTATGAGACTCTTTTCGTATATGCCCTCATCCTTCATAATCGATCTCCAACAACGAAAAAGATTTGAGTGTTGTTGTATTTGTGTTCTGATAAACTATAATTAAATCGTCTGTTAGTCAACGGAAGTCAACAGTTTAACTCCAGTAGCTCAACACTCGTACTGTAGTTCAGCAGTTCAGCGTCCAAGCATGGCTGTTCAGCCTCGGCTGCACCTCAGCAGGGCATCTGGACGCTCTTAGGACATCAAAGAATATGCCAAGGTTTGTACCTCGGCATCAACTTCAGTACATGTTCAGATGCTGCACTTCGGACCACTTCAGTGGGATAAGGCCAAGTCATGCACTTCGGAGAGGCCTAGTCACACACTTCGGCAGAGTTCAGCTGTGTACCACAGCAAGTCATGCACTTCTGCAAGGTTCAGCTGTGTACCACAACAAATGAACCAAGCACGATATTACTTCATGGGACCCTTAAACAGAGGTGCAATTCAAATATAATGACTACAGCTAGTTAATCTTCTTGAACACGCCAAGGTCGTAACAGCCGGTCTACTAGTTACATCAACCAGGCCGGCCTATTAGTCACATCAGTCAGACTATTGATCACATCAGTAGACCTACGGCGCCTTAGGCTTTCTGCCCCAAGCAAACGTCCTATCCACAATCCACTATCTACTATCAGAAGTTAAAGGCGGGAAAAGGTCTATAAAGGCAAGCCAACCAAGACAAAGAAAGGGACAAAGATCTGAATCCAGAATTCAAACATTCATACTCTAATGCGAGCTCATACCCTTTGCTCTTCGGCATACACTGTGAGAAATTCCTAACTCACCCTTTAAATTATAAATCTCAAAGAGATATGGCCCAAACTGACTTGAGCGTCGGAGGGTTTTTCCTAGGGCCAACCCCCTGGGACCTCTGACATGTGCTTACTTGTGCAGGATATTTAGCGCTATTCCAGCTACACACTTTTGATCCCAGTTAACAACTCTTCAAGTTAACTGACGAAGCTATTTTGAGGTCGTCTAGACCCTTGGTGAAGATCCGGCTTCATCATTTGGCGCTAGAAGGAGGGCCCCTTATTCCCTTAACCCAGAAAACAGTTACTCAACGCTTTTCTAACGGCTACTCAGAGCTTTTCTAATTATCTTAGGAAGCTATTGAGAGAAAGATGAGTAAGAAAGATAGTCAAGGGTCCAAGCAACCTATGACATCCAGGAGGAGCCAAAGGTCTTCTCAGCAACAGTTCCTGATTCAATCGAATCATGGTTTATCTTTTCTTGTGCTCATTCGGTATCTTCTGGCTCAGCCTTATATTATCAAGGGATCAGTTTCTTATATTCAACTGAATTTTCTTATTTGGCATTCAGCCAGGAAACGTTAATTCACCTTATGGTGCATGGAGCAATAATTTATGCCTATCTATCACCCACAACGGAAGTGGGGGCATAATATCTTTGCCCCAGCAGGTCTGGGAGGTTGAGCAGGTCTCAACATTATCTTTACCCCAGCAGGTCTGGGAGGTTGAGCAGGTCTCAACAGGATGGGACAAGTTTCCCGATATTCTTACCCCAGCAGGCCTGGGAGGTTGAGCAGGTCTCAACATTATCTTTACCCCTGCAGGTCTGGGAGGTTGAGCAGGTCTCAACAGGATGGGACAGGTTTCCCGATATTCTTACCCCAGCAGGTCTGGGAGGTTGAGCAGGTCTCAACATTATCTTTACCCCAGCAGGTCTAGGAGGTTGAGCAGGTCTCAACAGGATGGGACAGGTTTCCCGATATTCTTACCCCAGCAAGTCTGGGAGGTTGAGCAGGTCTCAACATTATCTTACCCCAGCAGGTCTGGGAGGTTGAGCAGGTCTCAACATTATCTTTACCCCAGCAGGTCTGGGAGGTTGAGCAAGTCTCAACATTATCTTACCTCAGCAGGTCTGGGAGGTTGAGCAGGTCTCAACATTATCTTTACCCCAGCAGGTCTGGGAGGTTGAGCAGGTCTCAACATTATCTTTACCCCAGCAGGTCTGGGAGGTTGAGCAGGTCTCAACATTATCTTTACCCAGCAGGTCTTGGAGGTTGAGCAGGTCTCAAAAATATCTTTCACCTCAGCAGGTCTGAGAGGTTGAGCAGGTCTCAACAGCGGGATAAGTTCCCTATATATTCAACTCAGCAGGACTGAGAGGTTGAGCAGGCCTCAACAGCAGGTTAAGTTCCCTATATCTTCAACTCAGCAGGACTGAGAGGTTGAGCGGGTCTCAACAGCAGAATAAGTTTCCTGTATCTGCACCTCAGCAAAGCTAAGAGGCTTGACAAAAAAGGATAAAGGTTTTCTCACCTCTTAAAATTCATCAAGGCACAACAAAGCTGAGGAGCCAAGGATAAAGGCTAAGGCTCAGTACCTATGCAGAGAGCCAGCATACAAAAGATACTCTTTTGGCTGAGCTGAAGACAAATACTTGCAAACTATTAAAATAGAGCAAGTGAAGCTGAAGACAAATACTTACATAAAGCAAGTGAAGCTTTTGATAAAGCTGAAGACAAATATTTGCATAAAGCAAATAAAATTGAAACTTCGCAGTGCTGAAGACAAATACTATCAGCCTAGAGCAAGTTGAAGCCAAATATTTGCATAAAGCAAATAAAACTTTGCAGTGCTGAAACACTTGCAAACTACGAAAAAAGAGCAAGCAAAACGTCGCAGAGCCGAAGACAAATATTTGTAGACAAAGCAAGTAAAACTTCACATGCTGAAGACAAAAGCAGAAGCTGAAGAGCAGAAGTTGGGAAAAATAGATTTTCATTGAAGTACCAAATCTATTACAACTGCAGCTATCTACAGGAAAAATCCTATTATACTTGCCAGCTTCTTCATTCTCTCTAAGATCAACCCCACTCTGGAACAGAGCAATTTGGTTTTCAAGTAGGTTCCCAGCCTCAGGGTTGTACAGCTTGGCAATACGAGGATGGTTCTTGTCCAGGCTGGGGCAGACCTCCGAACAAGCATCAATTGCTCAAGTTTGCCCAACTGCAATTGCTGAGCCTTGAATCTTCAAAAAATTTCCGGTGAAAAGCTCAGACTGTCTAAACTCAGCGATGGTTTTCTTCATCTCCTCAGCCTGAAGTTCAAATTGCTGAAGGAGATCAGCTTTACTTTTCCTCTCTGCCTCCAGTTGCTGCTCAATCACTTGGGATTTGGCGTCAGCCAGCTTAGCGCCAGAATCTCGCTTCTCAGCTTGAAGCCTGAAGTTCTCCTCCAAAAGTGAGGCCAGCTTTGAATCTGAATCCTGCTTTGCTATCTGAAGCCTAGAATTGTCTTCAGTAAGTGTGGCAAATTTTGACTTCAGATTGTTCACCTCAGCCTTCAGCCCAGACAACTTTGTGCTATTCGGATTTGCCACCTCAACTAACTCATCATAAGCCTTTTTGAGGTGGGCATTGGTCTCAGAGAGTTTGAAGAACCTGGTATGAAGCTCTTCAGCTCGTCTAAGAATGTTAAACTCTTGGACCCGATACTGCAAAAGTCAAATTGGTTAAGAAAAGCCTGAAGGATCAAGTTAAAAGATGGAAAATAGAGGGAAGTCATACCAGGGCCATATTCCTCGCAAATGATTTGAAGGCAGTACTCCAGTCCACACTGTCATACGTCTGCCAATCCTTAGGAAGTATTGACATTTCTGTCAACTTCCTAGCTATTTCAGGATCTTCGGCAGAGTTATTGTAGCTGAACTCCATTGTCCTTTTCTCCCGCTGCGGTCGGGAAGAGGGTTCCCCCTCCGTTGTATTCTTCGCAGGGGATTCTCCTTCAGGTGCGTTTACTTCGGAAGTTTCCCTCTCAAGATCCTTTCCTTTGGAGGGTTCTCCTTCCAACGTTTTCACCTCCGAAGGTCCTTCCCCGGAAACGTTTACTTCAGGGCCTCTCCTAAAAGATCAAGGGAGGGCAGGGCCTCATCAGCAGCCCAACCTGGGGGAGGTACATTCTCCTCCTCAACAGCAGGAGATGAAGGAATTAAGATGGGGGCATCAATTCTCCCATTCCCGTCCCCAGGTTGAGCTGAGGTTGAAACATGAACCTGGATTTCGGCTTGGGGAGGGTTATCAGAAGTTTCAACTGGAAAAGAAAAATATTCAAATGATTACATAAGAAACAAACATGTCCAAGACTAGTACAAGGCAAACTTTTACTTGGACGTGTCTGCACTTCAGATGAAGAGCTAGCAGAAGCTTGTTCTGAAGTGGAAGGTTGGCATTCTAACCATGTTCTCTTCCTGGAGACCAAGTTCTTCAACCTCTCAAGGGTCCCACGTACCATGACTTCTGCAAAATACAAGGGACAAAACAGTCAGAACACAGATGCACTATCAAAATCAGCCAAAGATTCCCAAAAATGTTGCCATATACCCCGAACTATCCACAAGGCAAGAGGGATAAGAGGTCGAAAATTATATTCCGGACACAAATGTTCCAGGTCAGCAACCTCTACAATCTGCCTATTAACTCTCTTTCAATCTACGACCCGGGGCGGAAGTAGCAATTGAGAGGCTTCATTGCGAAATTGTTCACTTGGCCTCCTGTTATTTACATTACCAGTGTTCCAAGGGATTCCTTCAGGTAATCGTATACTCTTAACAAAAAAGAAATTCTCCCTCCAATCTTTGAAAGAATAGGGAAGGTTTATTACAAAAGATCCCCCACTACTCTGAGATCTCCTATCGAAATTATACTAACTACCCTCCTGATTACATACAAATATCTTCCTAAAAACTGCAAGTGAGAAGCTCTTCTTAGACGCTCTTACATAAAGCAGATAACTGAGGATAATTCTCAGTCCCTTGGGCGTTATTTGGGGAAGTCTAAGTTTGTAACAGAATAGTATTTGGAATAAGGGAGCTGGAATAGGTAAATTAAAACCAGATCTAAAAAACTCCTCATCAATTGCTTCGTGGCCAGTTGGGGGGTCATTAGCAGTTTGATGAGGAAGGGGAAGAATAGGATCAAAAGTACTCTTGTCAACCTTATAATGTTGACATAGTTCAGAAAGATCGTTGTTTTTCAAGGTGCACATTGAGTTATGCACTGAAGAGGAGGGTACCATGGATCCCAAGGTAAAAGAGGACGAAGCCATGAGTAAGATAAAGAGAGCTTACAAGATGTTGAAAACGTAAGGTTGAAAGAGCTGAAGTAAGGTCAGAACAAAGCTTCGGAGAAGAAGAAGAAGAGCAATTCGATAACACAACAAAATAACCAGCTGAGCAGGATAAGGGAAGAAGAAAAGAATGAATCAGAGAAATTGTTTCTATTTATAAGTGAGAGAAGACAAAAGGTCAAAACTTTTCGTTTGAAATGCGAAGAGGCAGAAGTTCACGCATTTCCCTCACTCGGGGAAGGAAACCGCCGAAAAAGTAATGATGAGGTGTCGAAATTAGCGCTTACATTAAAAGCGGGAATTACTGCACAAGTAAAAGGATAACCACGCCATGAAGGACTGCCACGTCATGGGTCCATTAAAGCAAGATTTGTTTGCCTTCGCAGTTCAGCTCAGCCACACAAAATCTGGGGGCAAATGATAAACCATAATTAAATCGTCTGTTAGTCAACTGCAGTCAACAGTTTAACTTCAGTAGCTCAACACTCGTACTGTAGTTCAGCGCCCAAGCATGGCTGTTCAGCCTCGGCTGCACCTCAGCAGGGCATCTGGACGCTCTTATGACATCAAAGAATACGCCAAGGTTTGCACCTCGGCATCAACTTCAGTACATGTTCAGATGCTGCACTTCGGACCACTTCAACGGGATAAGGCCAAGTCATGCACTTCGGAGAGGCCTAGTCACACACTTCGGCAGAGTTCAGCTGTGTACCACAGCAAGTCATGCACTTCGGCAAGGTTCAGCTGTGTACCACAGCAAGTGAACCAAGCATGATATTACTTCATGGGACCCTCAAATAGAGGTGCAATTCAAATATAATGACTACAACTAGTTAATCTTCTTCAACACGCCAAGGTCGTAACAGCCGGTCTACTAGTTACATCAACCAGGCCGGCCTATTAGTCACATCAGTCAGACTATTGATCACATCAGCAGACCTACGGCGCCTTAGGCTTTCTGCCCCAAGCAAACGTCCTATCCACAATCCACTATCTACTATCAGAAGTTAAAGGCGGGAAAATATCTATAAAGGCAAACCAACCAAGACAAAGAAAGGGACAAAGATCTGAATCCAGAATTCAAACATTCATACTCTAATGCGAGCTCATACCCTTTGCTCTTCGGCATACACTGTGAGAAATTCCTAACTCACCCTTTAAATTATAAATCTCAGTGAGATATGGCCCAAACTGACTTGAGCGTCGGAGGGTTTTTCCCGGGGCCAAACCTCCGGGACCTCTGGCCTGTGCTTACTTGTGCAGGATATCCGGCGCTATTCCAGCTACACACTTTCGATCCCAGTTAACAACTCTTCAAGTTAACTGACGAAGCTATTTTGAGGTCGTCTAGACCCTTGGTGAAGATCCGGCTTCATCATTTGGCGCTAGAAGGAGGGCCCCTTAGTCCCTTAACCCAGAAAACAGTTACTCAACGCTTTTCTAACGGCTACTCAGAGCTTTTCTAATTATCTTAGGAAGCTATTGAGAGAAAGATGAGTAAGAAAGATAGTCAAGGGTCCAAGCAACCTATGACATCCAGGAGGAGCCAAAGGTCTTCTCAGCAACAGTCCCTGATTCAATCGAATCATGGTTTATCTCTTCTTGTGCTCATCGGTATCTTCTGGCTCAGCCTTATATTATCAAGGGATCAGTTTCTTATATTCAACTGAATTTTCTTATTTGGCATTCAGCCAGAAAACGTTAATTCACCTTATGGTGCATGGAGCAATAATTTATACCTATCTATCACCCACAACGGAAGTGGGGGCATAATATCTTTACCCCAGCAGGTCTGGGAGGTTGAGCAGGTCTCAACATTATCTTTACCCCAGCAGGTCTGGGAGGTTGAGCAGGTCTCAATAGGATGGGACAGGTTTCCCGATATTCTTACCCCAGCAGGTCTGGGAGGTTGAGCAGGTCTCAACATTATCTTTACCCCAGCAGGTGTGGGAGGTTGAGCAGGTCTCAACAGGATGGGACAGGTTTCCCGATATTCTTACCCCAGCAGGTCTGGGAGGTTGAGCAGGTCTCAACATTATCTTTACCACAGCAGGTCTGGGAGGTTGAGCAGGTCTCAACAGGATGTGACAGGTTTCCTGATATTCTTACCCCAGCAGGTCTGGGAGGTTGAGCAGGTCTCAACATTATCTTTACCCCAGCAGGTCTGGGAGGTTGAGCAGGTCTCAACAGGATGGGACATGTTTCCCGATATTCTTACCCCAGTAAGTCTGGGAGGTTGAGCAGGTCTCAACATTATCTTACCCCAGCAGGCCTAGGAGGTTGAGCAGGTCTCAACATTATCTTTACCCCAGCAGGTCTGGGAGGTTGAGCAGGTCTCAACATTATCTTTACCCCAGCAGGTCTGGGAAGTTGAGCAGGTCTCAACATTATCTTTACCCAGCAGGTCTGGGAGGTTGAGCAGGTCTCAACAATACCTTTCACCTCAGCAGGTCTGAGAGGTTGAGCAGGTCTCAACAGCAGGTTAAGTTTCCTATATCTTCAACTCAGCAGGACTGAGAGGTTGAGCGGGTCTCAACAGCAGAATAAGTTTCCTGTATCTGCACCTCAGCAAAGCTATGAGGCTTGATAAAAAAGGATAAAGGTTTTCTCACCTCTTAAAATTCATCAAGGCACAGCAAAGCCGAGGAGCCAAGGATAAAGGCCAAGGCTCAGTACCTATGCAGAGAGCCAGCATACAAAAGATACTCTTTTGGCTGAGCTGAAGACAAATACTTGCAAACTATTAAAATAGAGCAAGTGAAGCTGAAGACAAATACTTACATAAAGCAAGTGAAGCTTTTGATAAAGCTGAAGACAAATATTTGCATAAAGCAAATAAAATTGAAACTTCGCAGTGCTGACGACAAATACTATCAGCCTAGAGCAAGTTGAAGCCAAATATTTGCATAAAGCAAATAAAACTTTGCAGTGCTGAAACACTTGCAAACTACGAAAAAAGAGCAAGCAAAACTTCGCAGAGCCGAAGACAAATATTTGCAGACAAAGCAAGTAAAACTTCACATGCTGAAGACAAAAGCAGAAGCTGAAGAGCAGAAGTTAGGAAAAATAGATTTTCATTGAAGTACCAAATCTATTACAACTGCAGCTATCTACAGGAAAAATCCTATTATACTTTCCAGCTTCTTCATTCTCTCTAAGATCAACCCCACTCTGGAACAGAGCAATTTGGTTTTCAAGTAGGTTCCCAGCCTCAGGGTTGTACAGCTCGACAATACGAGGATGGTTCTTGTCCAGGCTGGGGCAGACCTCCGAACAAGCATCAATTGCTCAAGTTTGCCCAACTACAATTGCTGAGCCTTGAATCTTCAAAAAGTTTCCGGTGAAAAGCTCAGACTGTCTAAACTCAGCGATGGTTTTCTTCATCTCCTCAGCCTGAAGTTCAAATTGCTGAAGGAGATCAGCTTTACTTTTCCTCTCTACCTCCAGTTGCTGCTCAATCACTTGGGATTTGGCGTCAGCCAGCTTAGCGTCAGAATCTCGCTTCTCACCTTGAAGCCTGAAGTTCTCCTCCAAAAGTGAGGCCAGCTTGGAATCTGAATCCTGCTTTGCCATCTGAAGCCTAGAATTGTCTTCAATAAGTGTGGCAACTTTTGACTTCAGATTGTTCACCTCAGCCTCCAGCCCGGACAACTTTGTGCTATTCGGATTTTCCACCTCAACTAACTCATCATAAGCCTTTTTGAGGTGGGCATTGGTCTCAGAGAGTTTGAAGAACCTGGTATGAAGCTCTTCAGCTCGTCTAATAATGTTAAACTCTTGGACCCGATACTGCAAAAGTCAAACTGGTTAAGAAAAGCCTGAAGGATCAAGTTAAAAGATGGAAAATAGAGGGAAGTCATACCAGGGCCATATTCCTCGTAAATGATTTGAAGGAAGTACTCCAGTCCACACTGTCATACGTCTGCCAATCCTTAGGAAGTATTGACATTTCTGTCAACTTCCTAGCTATTTCAGGATCTTCGGCAGAGTTATTGTAGCTGAACTCCATTGTCCTTTTCTCCCGCTGCGGTCGGGAAGAGGGTTCCCCCTCCGTTGTATTCTTCGCAGGGGATTCTCCTTCAGGTGCGTTTACTTCGGAAGTTTCCCTCTCAAGATCCTTTCCTTTGGAGGGTTCTCCTTCCAACGTTTTCACCTCCGAAGGTCCTTCCCCGGAAACGTTTACTTCAGGGCCTCTCCTAAAAGATCAAGGGAGGGCAGGGCCTCATCAGCAGCCCAACCTGGAGGAGGTACATTCTCCTCCTCAGCAGCAGGAGATGAAGGAATTAAGATGGGGGCATCAATTCTCCCATTCCCGTCCCCAGGTTGAGCTGAGGTTGAAACATGAACCTGGATTTCGGCTTGGGGAGGGTTATCAGAAGTTTCAACTGGAAAAGAAAAATATTCAAATGATTACATAAGAAACAAACATGTCCAAGACTAGTACAAGGCAAACTTTTACTTGGACGTGTCTGCACTTCAGATGAAGAGCTAGCAGAAGCTTGTTCTGAAGTGGAAGGTTGGCATTCTAACCATGTTCTCTTCCTGGAGACCAAGTTCTTCAACCTCTCAAGGGTCCCACGTACCATGGCTTCTGCAAAATATAAGGGACAAAACAGTCAGAACACAGATGCACTATCAAAATCAGCCAAAGATTCCCAAAAATGTTGCCATATACCCCGAACTATCCACAAGGCAAGAGGGATAAGAGGTCGAAAATTATATTCCGGACACAAATGTTCCAGGTCAGCAACCTCTACAATCTGCCTATTAACTCTCTTTCAATCTACGACCCGGGGCGGAAGTAGCAATTGAGAGGCTTCATTGCGAAATTGTTCACTTGGCCTCCTGTTATTTACATTACCAGTGTTCCAAGGGATTCCTTCAGGTAATCCTATACTCTTAAAAAAAAAGAAATTCTCCCTCCAATCTTTGAAAGAATAGGGAAGGTTTATTACAAAAGATCCCCCACTACTCTGAGATCTCCTATCGAAATTATACCAACTACCCTCCTGATTACATACAAATATCTCCCTAAAAACTGCAAGTGAGAAGCTCTTCTCAGACGCTCTTAGATAAAGCAGATAACTGAGGATAATTCTCAGTCCCTTGGGCGTTATTTGGGGAAGTCTAAGTTTGTAACAGAATAGTATTTGGAATAAGGGAGCTGGAATAGGTAAATTAAAACCAGATCTAAAAAACTCCTCATCAATTGCTTCGTGGCCAGTTGGGGGATCATTAGCAGTTTGATGAGGAAGGGGAAGAATGGGAGCAAAAGTACTCTTGTCAACCTTATAATGTTGACATAGTTCAGAAAGATCGTTGTTTTTCAAGGTGCACATTGCGTTATGCACTGAAGAAGAGGGTACCATGGATCCCAAGGTAAAAGAGGACGAAGCCATGAGTAAGATAAAGAGAGCTTACAAGATGTTGAAAACGTAAGGTTGAAAGAGCTGAAGTAAGGTCGGAAGAAAGCTTCGGAGAAGAAGAAGAAGAGCAATTCGATAACACAGCAAAATAACCAGCTGAGCAGGATAAGGGAAGAAGAAAAGAATGAATCAGGGAAATTGTTTCTATTTATAAGTGAGAGAAGACAAAAGGTCAAAACTTTTCGTTTGAAATGCGAAGAGGCAGAAGTTCACGCATTTCCCTCACTCGGGAAAGGAAACCGCCGAAAAAGTAATGATGAGGTGTCGAAATCAGCGCTTACATTAAAAGCGGGAATTACTGCACAAGTAAAAGGATAACCACGCCATTGATGAAGGACTGCCACGTCATGGGTCCATTAAAGCAAGATTTGTTTGCCTTCGCAGTTCAGCTCAGCCACACAAAATCTGGGGGCAAATGATAAACCATAATTAAATCGTCTGTTAGTCAACGGCAGTTAACAGTTTAACTCTAGTAGCTCAACACTCGTACTGTAGTTCAGCAGTTCAGCGCCCAAGCATGGCTGTTCAGCCTCGGCTGCACCTCAGCAGGGCATCTGGACGCTCTTATGACATCAAAGAATATGCCAAGGTTTGTACCTCGGCATCAGCTTCAGTACATGTTCAGATGCTGCACTTCGGACCACTTCAGCGGGATAAGGCCAAGTCATGCACTTCGGAGAGGCCTAGTCACACACTTCGGCAGAGTTCAGCTGTGTACCACAGCAAGTCATGCACTTCGGCAAGGTTCAGCTGTGTACCACAGCAAGTGAATCAAGCACGATATTACTTCATGGGACCCTCAAACAGAGGTGCAATTCAAATATAATGACTACAGCTAGTTAATCTTCTTGAACACGCCAAGGTCGTAACAGCCGGTCTACTAGTTACATCAACCAGACCGGCCTATTAGTCACATCAGTCAGACTATTGATCACATCAGCAGACCTACAGCGCCTTAGGCTTTCTGCCCCAAGCAAACGTCCTATCCACAATCCACTATCTACTATCAGAAGTTAAAGGCGGGAAAATATCTATAAAGGCAAACCAACCAAGACAAAGAAAGGGACAAAGATCTGAATCCAGAATTCAAACATTCATACTCTAATGCGAGCTCATACCCTTTGCTCTTCGGCATACACTGTGAGAAATTCCTAACTCACCCTTTAAATTACAAATCTCAGTGAGATATGGCCCAAACTGACTTGAGCGTCGGAGGGTTTTTCCCGGGACCAACCCTCCTGGACCTCTGGCCTGTGCTTACTTGTGCAGGATATTTGGCGCTATTCCAGCTACACACTTTCGATCCCAGTTAACAACTCTTCAAGTTAACTGACGAAGCTATTTTGAGGTCGTCTAGACCCTTGGTGAAGATCCGGCTTCATCATGTTCATCTCTCGTATAATGTTTATCTACCATGATATACATATATTTATATATGTATATATACACACATGCATATGTATATACATATGTATATATATATGCATATATATGTATGTATGTGTATGCATAGATATGTGTGTGTATATGTTTGTGTGTATGTGTGTATATATAAACTTATTTTTTAGTTGTGTGTAATGTTTTAAAAAGAAAACCACAACAAAAATCTTATCAGGTTTATGGTTTCTGTAATTTTTGAATTCTTATTAGTTTAAAATTTACCAACCACCCAAATTATAATATAAAAAAATTCTAAAAAAATGTAATTGAATATATGAATTATTCACGATAGAAATTTCATGGGCTAATATCTGGAAGTATTCGCACATAATAAAAGAAATATTAAAGTATTTTGATATTATTAAATGAACAAATATTCTTCCACTGAGTTTCGTTGATCTCTTCTAAATTTTCATCTGTTTAAACATAAGTTTAAAATATATGATCATATTTTATGTATCACAATATATGATACAAAAAATTCTAAAATAACATTAAATGTTTTCATGGTAACATTTGGTGTAATTATAGCACAAGTATGACAAATGGTATAATTCATGCGACCAACATGATGAAAATACATACTACACGAAATACAAAGTATAAATATGATGCACGCTAAGTACACACGAAATAAACCACCACTAGTCACCACAAAAAAAAGACATATAGCGACAGACAGAAATCGTCGCTACAGGTATATAGCGACGAAATAGCGACGAAAACAGTAGGTCGTAATACGGCTTGTCGCAAAGTGAATTTCGTGGGTGAAGCGTTGCTATGTTGGGACGGAAAAATTTCGTCGGTGTTTCGTCGCACAGTTGCGACGAAAATCTGTCAGGTCTGCGACCTTTTATTGCCGTCCTTTTTTCGTCGGTGTATTTTTTTCGTCGCTATTTTATAATTTTTTATTTTTTTTATTTCCGTTCTGCGACATTTTATTTCGTCTCAAAGTTTCGTCGGTATATTTTTTCGTCGCTATTTTTAAATTTTTGATTTTTTATTTCCGGTCTGCGACATTTCGGTTTCGTCGCAGGTTCGTCGCTATTTTATTAATTTAATAATTAATATTAATTTAATATTAAATATTAAATATTTTTAATTTATAAATAATACAATATATTATTAATTAAATAGTTTTTATTATTATTTAATTTTTATAATATATTTTATTTTGTATATTAAATCATTTGTACGAATATTATACAGAAATACAGTACTTGCGTATTGAAGTTCATATAATTAAACAACACAAACGAAATAGAATCCATATAAATGTCATATAAAATATAAAAGTACAAAGAATATGTGAATACAATAAATGAAATAGACTGTACCAAAAATCAAAAAATAAAATACTATGCAGAGGAAGATGGAGGGGGATCATGCGGAGAAGAGTGACCATCAGGAGGGGGAGGCTGAGGCTGCGAGGAGCAGGAAATGATAGAGATGATGAGATGAGATAGCTGCGAGATTTGCTGGTTCGTCTGCTGCTGCGCATGCTCAACCGCCTGCTGAAGCGCCTGCTGCAGCTCCTGCTGGGTCTGAGTCAGCTGCGACCGCAGTGCCTGTACACTCTCCTCATGCTGCGCCCTGATGGTCTCCACCTCATGCTGCATCGCCGCATGCTCTGATTCCAGGCGCGAAAGATTCTCTGGGACCGTAGAAGGCGCAGAGGTGCTGGCCTCAGAGGAAGCACCTGGATGCAGAACTTCGGAAAAGAATCGCAGTGCCGCTGATCCAACCCCGTACACCTCCCTCTTCTTCTTATTCTGAGGGCCGAGGGTCCGAACCGCATCCCAATAAGCGCGGTTCTTGTCGGCCTCTTCTCCCCTATGTGCGAGTAATCTGTTGTACTCGTCTTGAAATGAGAATAAGAATTGTTAGGGTTTAGGGTTTAGCAATAAAACAAACTCAGGAAAAAACAAATGATATCGTAGTCTACTTACACTGATGTCGCGGGCCTTCGCCGTGATCCAGTCCTCCGTCCCGTCGGAGGCTTTCTTCCGATGCGTCTTGTAGAAGAGATCGTAGGAGGCTGGCCACTCCCCCGTCTCCTCCTGCTGAAAGAATGAAATAAAATATGTTAGTGAAATCCAGAATTTTAAAAATTTCGGCATGACCTATTCGTTTATCGGAGGTATCCCGGCCTTAAAGGCCTCTCCCAAGTCAAAGCAAAAATAAAAAGAAAAAGGCAAATGAACACATATACTACTTAAATTACGAATACCAAAAAAACAACAGCGCAACATAAGAAATCAATGAATATAAATAATCCGATTAAGTCAATGAATGTAAATAATCCACTTAAGTCAATGAATCTAAATAATCCAATGAAATCAATGAATCTAAATAATCCAATATTAAAATACTTACCATAGAACGCATCGTGGTGGCGTGGGAAACCAAACCACCTGAGTGTGTGGCAGGTGCTGGGCCCTGTACATTGCCGATGCGCCGGTTCGCCGCGTTTCGGGCGCTGCGGGCTTGGGTAGTAGGGTCCATCCACCCTTCTATCCACCCCGCCCAGGTGGCCTCGGATACGTAGGCAGGCCTGGCAGAATTGGGGTCACGCTCCCACTTGGTCTTGTGCGAGTTGACAAAGTCCCTGTAGCGTTTGACGGCCCTCTGCCGCCAGGCCTGCTCCACGTCGTGGGCAATGTCAGCTGGCCAGCTGTACGCCTTCTGCAATTATTATACGGAGGAAAGGTAAAAACGTGGTTAGAAAAGTAATGATCGATTACGTATCAAAAAGTGAAATTCATGAAATTTGAATACCTGAAACTCATCCCAGTAGAACCTACGTGTCTGCGGGGTGACACGGGACCAGGCATATCCAGCTGGGTCCTGCCTCATGTGGAAGGACCGAGTGATGCAACCGGAAATCTGGCCCGAGTCCGGTGCAAACCTGAAAGAGGTGAAGTTGTTAGGAAAAAATAACGCGTGAAATGTATTTGAAAACGTGTTAAAAAAATAAATCATTACTTACGTATGGGTATCATGTGACCAAAGGAGGGCACGACGCCCTTGTATGACACCCTCGTCCGATGCCGCATCAGACGCCGGATGAGGTGCTGAACCGGTGGGTGTGGGTGGCGGCGTAGATCGGGGGGGTGCGGACCTCTCGGCAGACCCTAAAAGGTCTGCGTCCGCAGCAAGAGCTGCGGTCGAAACCGACCCAAGCTGCTCATGCTGAGAGAGGAACATATTAAACTCTCCTGAGATGTCATGTGTAGATGGTGGGTAGGTGGATCGAGTCGGTAAACCCTCACTAGCCATCAGATCTGCAAGGGTGAAAAATTTAAAAGGCACATTCAACGAGTTTAGGGTTGGTTGGCCAGACAAATAAGATGTCCAAAAAATGACAAGTGTTTACATACATTTAATGCAAGATATTAATAATTTTGAAAATTTCGGCATGACCTATTCGTTTATCGGAGGTTTTCCGGCCTTAATGGCCTCTCCAAAGACAAATACAAATCCAACTCTCGAGCTTAGTAAACACCTTGAACTAGTATCATACCGAAAATCATATGCAAACCTCTTACAAAACAGTTTGTACATGCATCATTCATTGGCCAAGCACACCACATTTCTACTAATTCAACCTTAACAACAATTTTGGTGCATACGCACCCTAGTCACCAACAGCCCTTTTTCGGTACATGCAAGGCAAAATAGTATGTAATATCCAAAACTTATTCATTTTCATATCTTAACATAATATTATACATATATACATGTGTACTACATAATAAGGTTATTTTTTCATAAAAGGCCTAAGGGCAAAAAATAAATAAATCATTTATATATACATTTATATATATTTGTCTTATAATATATTATATACATTCAAATTTAGTCATATTTCATCACATATTATATCTTAACTATTGAAACATACTATTCATAAAATTAAAGTCAATTAAGCCAAAAATTACTTAATGGCCGAATATATATATATATATATATATATATATATATATAGATATATATATATATATATAATACATATATACACCGAAATATATATATATATATAATACATACATACATACATATATATATATATAATACATATATACACCGAGTATATATATATATATAATACATATATACACCGAAATATATATTTTGTATATACATATATATATAACTGCCGTATATATATATGTATATATATATATATATACTTAAAAAAACAGTGAACTATATATATACATATGTGAAACCGTATATATATATATATATATATATATATATATATATATATATATATATATATATATATATATTTATAAAAAACAGTGAGATATATATATATATAAATGTAAAACCGTATATATATATATATTTATGTATATATACCTAAAAACAGTGAAATATATATACATATACATGTATAAAACCGTATATATGTATATATCAAAAACCGTATATATATATATATATATATATATACACTTTTATATAAAACCATGTGTTTATATATATGCATCTACACATCTATACATACATACATATATACCCATATATATATATGTAGATCCGTATATACATATGTAGATCTATACACTTATACATATATATGTATGTATCTACATATATATTTTATAAAATACACCGAGTGTGTGTATATGTGCGTGTTTATATATATATAATGTATATATATGTAGTGTGCGTGTGTAGTGTATATATGTATAAAACGAAATATAACTAATTAAAATCATTAAAAACGAAATAGGAAGAAAAACTAACCGGAGAAGGGAGGTCACCGGAGAAGAAATAGGATTTCGCCGGGGGAGGAGAGGGGATTTCGCCGGGGGTCCTGAGAGGGGATTTCGCCGTGGGGGGGGGGGGGTGGGTGGGAAGAAATTGCGGGGAAGAAATGGGGAAGAAGAAGGGGTTTTCAGCTTTTACTTCGAAATTTTGCGACGACATAGCGACGGAAGTTCGTCGCTATTACTTTGTCGTCGTTATTTCAAATTTGCGACGACACGTTTCGTCGGTAACTCGTCGGTGCCATCAGTATTGAAAAAAAATAATACAAAATATAAAGTACTTACAGACACACATTATGTATATACATGTGTATAAGTACATCAACACATACACACTTTCGCCTAATGAGGTACATAAAAAATTTTGACTAACCACAATCTTCATTGTCATCCGCATCCTCATACGCATCTTCATTTTCATCCTCATTTTCATCTTTATTTTCATCTTCATCTACATGCTCGTCGTCCTCTTCATCCTCATATTGGTCTTCGCCTACATCTTCAATATTGTCAGGCGGTTGTATGTTGAGATGAATTTCGATGAAACCGCCGTTGGGGTCATTTAGAGGGAGGTTGTGCAGTTCAACATGTGTCGTATCCAGAACGGGCGGGTTTTCTTCTTGAAATGCGGCATCCATGCCATCTGAACCTGGCTGTATACTGACATCAAACTTGCTCGATTTCACTTTGCACACGGCTCGCCAGTCTTTTGAGCTCGCATTCATCCTCGTTGTTGGATACGATAGATAGTACACCTGGGACGCTTGACTAGCCAAAACGAATGGATCGTACTTTCTGTACCGTCGCCCTTGGTGTATGTCTACCAACTTATATCGGTCGTGAACCTTTGTGCCAGCGCGATAACCTTCCCGAATTGGATCGTACCATTCGCATTTGAATAGCACCACCCGCTTTATAGGCAATGCAGGATATTCGAGCTCAATGATGTCAGTAAGGTAGCCGTAGAAGTCATCCTCGTCCGGGCTATTGTCATACCGCTTGACACACACTCTGCCTCGACTTTCGCCTTGTTCTTGATGTTCAGCTTCAAATGCCTGAGATATCTGTTCATATAGGGAATATCTGTTCAAATGCTTGCGCTTAGACACATAAGAACGTCACGTAATAAATAAGAGTACCTCTCGAACGGATACATCCACCTGTACTGAACAGGACCACCAACGCGTGCCTCGTATGGTAGATGAACTGGCAGGTGTTCCATTGAATCAAAGAAGGCCGGAGGGAATACAGTTTCCAGCTTGCAAATGATCAATGGGATTTCGCCCTCTAGCCTTGACATATCATCCGCCCTGAGTCTCGTGGATGTAAGACATCTGAAGAACAGACTCATCTCGGTAAGTGCTTCCCATACATTGGTTGGAAGCAGCTCGCGGAATGCAATGGGCATCAACCGTTGCATGAACACGTGACAGTCGTGGCTCTTCATCCCGTGCAAACCGCGTTTATTCACGTCGATGTTCTTAGACAGGTTCGAAACATGGCCGTCAGGAAATCTAGCCGTCCCCAGCCATGCTAACAACATGTACAGTTGCAGATGTAGACGCCCCCTCATATTCGCCGTGGCAGTACCATGTATGGTAATTGTGCACGAAACCTTGTTTCAATAAGTGAACCCTCACGTCAGCCGGATGCATATATTTACAGTTCTTGCATTTCTTACACAGACATCTAATTTGCGTTCCACTTTCATTACTCGTCGCAAAATCCATAAATTCTTCGAGACCTTCAACAAATCTAAAACTCCAATCCCCGTTGTTTACTCTCTCGTACATCCACTTTCTATCACTCCTCCTCGGATCCATTTTCTCGCTATACCTTCAAAATAACAGCAGCTATCTTTTTTCGGTGGTGGAAAACATCAAAATTCCACACAATAAGATTTCTTCCTTCTATATTTTCGTTCAAAAGTGATGATTTATGTGTTTGAAATGAGAGAAGAATGGGAGAAGAGGAGAAGAAGAAAGATAATTTTATGGTTCTCAGGCTGCAATATTACCGACGTCTTAGCGACGATATAGCGACGCTCAGCGACGACCAAGAAACACAAATCCCGGAAACAAACAAACACAAATACCGACGACTTAGCGACGCTCAGCGACGACCAAGAAACACAAATCCCGGAAACAAACAAACACAAATACCGACGATTTAGCGACGCTCAGTGACGACCAAGAAACACAAATACCGACGACTTAGCGACGCTCAGCGACGCCCAAGAAACACAAATCCCGGAACAAATTCGCTTTACCGACGAACTAGCGACGCACGACGTCTCCTGACACCATTTGACGCGTTTCGTCGCTACGGAGTCGCTAATGCGTCGCTATTCCGCAGTGTCCGTTCAGTTCCCAACGGTTACTTTAACGTACGACTCTTCACACCATTCGACGCGTTTCGTCGCTACGGCGTCGCTAATGTGTCGCTATTCCGCAGTGTCCGTTCAGTTCCCAACGGTTACAACGTACAATATTATCTTCATCAGCTGAGCTGATATTATCAACGAATTTAGCGACGCTTTACCGACGAACTAGCGACGCACGACGTCTCTTCACACCATTCGACGCGTTTCATTGCTACGGCGTCGCTAATGCGTCGCTATTCCGCAGTGTTTCCCAACGGTTACAACGTGTTTACGTCGCTAATTTGTCGCTAATGCGTAGCTAATTCGAACGAACCGTCACGCCCGCACACATTACGTCACTAATTCGTCGCTAGTTCGCACGAAGCGTCACACCCGCACATATTCCCATCTTGGTTAACGGTCGAAAAATTCGTCGCAAGTTCGTCGCTATATCGTCGCTAAATTTACCTATTTATACTCCAAACATCCGCACATATATACACATACAAAGTTATAAAACATCAAAATATGCCGTGTCGTTTTAGAAGAACCCCAAGGCGTGGTGGAGGGGCAAACAGTGCCCCGCCACAAGAGCCTCCTCCCCAACCACCATCGGTTGAGCGGGAGGGTTCCATATTTGTGTATGGCACACTACCGCGAGAGGATGCTCAAGAACAAATACCGGAACAGGATATCGACTACCGTATGCTGATAGCAAACATGCAGCAGCAGTCGAGGCAACTGCACAGCATGACTAGAAGGCTGCGGAAGTTGAAATTCAGATATTACAAGCTGAAGCGCCTCCTCACAGAGTTCGCAGAGAATGTGGCGACCACTCTTTTTTCCGATGACAAAGAGTGAACGGCCCCTCTCCGCCTCTCTTTTAGATTTCTTTTTTTAATTTTTCGTTTCATAATGTAAATTTTTATTATTAAATTAATAAATTTTTTTTCCAATCACCGCTTTCTTTTTCCTTAATTAATACACGTGTTTAATCCTCGACGAATCTGCGACGACACAACGACAAATCGGAATACGAACGAAAAGTAAAACAAAACATTTGCGACACGCGGGTTTCATCGACAAAAAACCAACGATACACAACGCCAAGAACCTACTCACCGACGAATTTATTTTATCCGTGTTCTGGAATTTTAGCGGCACAATAGCGACGATATAGCGGCGTAACGCTACAAACTACATAGCGACGAATAAAACACACAGAATAGCGACGAACCACCGACAAAACACCGACGAAATTGAAACGTAAGTATTAACCTGACTACTTTTTTGTTAGCGACAATGCTTTTCATCGTATTTTCGTCGTAATTAACGACGAAAATGAGTGTATCGCAAATGCGTCGCAAAGTACCGACGCAACACCGACGAACCGTGGTTCGTCGGTGAATTTTTCGTCGGTAAATGAAATTCTTTTTGTGGTGACTATAAAATAGAGAAGACAAACCATTATTAAGTTAAGCAATACATTACAGCCATAATTTAAAAGTTCACAGATTTACGATATTGTATCATCAAAGCACATTATATAATTCATCATATATTTGAATAGCATCAAAATTCACTTAGTGAAATGCTAGCTACGGTATTATATGCTGAAACTATAGGGAGTATAAACATGTATACAATTATTACCGAATGCCTAATTTTTCACTAAGTGTTAGAACATGTTAAGTTTTGATGATTTGCACAAATTGGTACTTCGAACGACGGATTATGCGCCTCATGTAAAGTGGTTGGAGGTCAGTATACTTCGAACGCTTACATTAGGCGCTTCATGTGCCTTGGTGAAATCCTGTACACTTCGAACGCCTACATTAGGCGCTTCATGTGAAGTGTCTGGACACCCGAACACTTCGAACGCCTACATTACTCATGTGTTTTAAGAAAAAGACAGTACACTTTGAACGCCTACATTAGGCGCTTCATGTTTACCACTAAGTCAAGAGTACTTTCCCCCCAAATGGGCACGTATATCAAGCTATTTTTTGATGAAAGTCAGAACTACTTCGAACAAGCATGAAGGCTGAGATTAGGCGCTTCATGTGACTTTGAACGCCTTAAATTGCCCACATAAGACGCTTTATGTGACTTCGAACGCCTGTTCTATTCCACATAAAGCGCTCCATATCACATTGAACGTCTGTTCAACAAACACATTAGGCGCTTCATGTGACTAACGTTACAAAAGTCTTATGCCTTACTTTCTAACATCATTTGACTCTTTGTACCCTCCTCTTTTAGTGATATTTTCACATGGTCTCTTTCTGTCTTGAAGAAGTCAGGTTTCCTCTTCTAGCTTTCATTTTGAAGCTTCTCCAAGAATGTTGCTACAAGCCAAGAGTAGATCTCCAATGAAGAGGACATACCATCACAAGATGCCAAAGCCCATTATTGGCTCTGCAGAGGGTTTCAAACGGGAAGAATTTCAAGAGTGATAAAACAAGGGTTTCATCCCTTTCTTTAACAACTTTCTACAATTTCAATCTTTCAAATTTTCTCTCAAAGCCCAAGCTCTCAAAATAGTTGTAAACATTGTATATTTTACTTTATTGTTGAGAGTTATTATTGTAAGAAGAAGAAGAGTCTTCTTCTTGGTGAGTAAAGATTGTGAGAGGTGAAGTAGATTGTTGGTCAATGAGCAAATGTGCTTCTTGTTTGAGAAATCTAGACCTTGGAGGGTTAGTTGATAGTGTTGTGGTGCACTATACTCCCTACAAGATTTCTTTGAGGGCAAGGAAGATCTTTGAAGGCTAGACTTCAAGGGGTTAGATTTCTTGCTGCAGCTCAGAAACTCATTTTTAATCATCTGAAAGGGCATAAATTTCAATCTTAGTTAATGGCGTATCATGGGTATGTGTATACTTTAAACCAAAAACACAAGCTGGAAGATCCTCTCTCACATTTACTTTTTATATTGACTTCTGAAGGCTTTAGCAGGGGATTGAAATCTCTAATAGACTTTGGAACTATTAAAGGATACTCTATAGATAGAGTGCCTATTTCTCTTTTCATCTAGCCTTTGCAGATCACCAACTCGTTTTTCTTAATGGATCATTCCCCAACTTATTAAAGCTTAAACAGTTTCTTGCACAGTACCAACAGGCATCAGGGTGATGTATTAACTTTGAGAAGAGCCAATTTGTTACAGAGACCAAGATATCCAATGCTAGAATATCTGATATTTGTAAAATTTCCTATCAAATGCATGGGATCTCGATTATTCAAGAGGGTCAATAAGGCAAAATTCTTCACTCAACTGCTACAATATTTTGATGTGAGGTTGAATGGTTGGTATAAGAAGCTATTGAGCCCATAGACTAACTTATAAAGTATGTGTTGTCCACAATACTCTTAACCTTGTGGCAGCTTCTAATCTCCAAAAAGTGTAATTCACTCACTTAGAGATTGTAAGATTGTTTTTAGGATCTTTTAAACATCTTTGGGTGCCTTGGCCAAATCCTTGCTATCCAACTGAGGAATGTGGTCTTGGTACTAAAAGCTTGGAGACTTTGCAGCGGGCATATTCTTGTAAGATACAACAACAACAACATTACCACATTGCCTTAGAGGCTCCCGCCTATAGCGGGGTATGGGAGGTTGGATGTACGCAACTATACTCATGTGTTAGAAACACACAGAGGTTGTTTCCTGATGACCCAAAATGAAAATTGCGTCTGTCGATCAATTGCTACTTCACAATATAAGAAGCGCGGTCAATTTAGTGAGTCATTTTGCTTTATTCTATCATATTCCAAAGTCAAGGAAGAAAGTGTCCTTGACTCTGTTGGAAACGGAAACAACGTATTCTTGTAAGATATGGTAGAAATATCAGCTTTATACTAGTTTATGGAGCCAATATATGCATCACAATTATGGAATCCGGAGGGACTATGTTTATAGAATATAGAACTCACCAAGATAGAAGAGGACACACTAAATGCATGAACTTTGTCTATCAAAATGCACATGTGGGGAGAACAACTTAATATGGAAACCCTCTACAAATGATACATTTGCACTTAAATTAAGTTATGAGGACTGTCGTCATTCTAAGACATCACTACTATCCCACAAATTCATACGGCAAAACATACAATGAGCTTAAGTCAAACTGTTTCTGTGGAAGCTCCACCATGGAGCGCTTCCAATCCTAGACAACCTACTCAAACTAACGTTAGGAAATTAAGCCCATCTACCATATATATGTTTTTGCTCTTAGATGGTCAATAGCCTCACTCAACATCTATTACAAACTACCTCATGTAATGGTAGATTACAACCAACACGTCCCCAGGATATAGCTCAGTTGGTACTCGGGTTTGAATTTGTTCTAAGAGGTCAATAGTTTGATTCCAGGGACACGCGCAGTGTAGGTGTTCCACTGCTGCTATGCCGAAGGCCTAGTTTGCGGGGGTACGCCTTGTTTGGGTTACTGCATAAGTCCTTACCCAACCTAAGAGACCGT
The DNA here is from genome assembly GCA_036186865.1 of Eustoma russellianum. Taxonomy (NCBI): domain Eukaryota; kingdom Viridiplantae; phylum Streptophyta; class Magnoliopsida; order Gentianales; family Gentianaceae; genus Eustoma; species Eustoma russellianum. The sequence continues at coordinate 2,426,181 of AP025072.1, read as the reverse complement.
TGAGCTCCTGATTTGCATCATCCACAACGTTCCTTATGGCTGGGACGGTAAGGGCCTCAGGACCAGAGTATGACCTTTTGCTCCAAGATTACAGCCAACACTCTGCCCTATGACAATCTCGTGTGGAGTCCTAGATCTCTAATTGAACAAATGAGGAGGTCCATCAAAATCACTAACTAAATTGATTGCGCTTTTTATATTATGAAGCTGCAGTTGATCGATATACAATTTTTAATATGGGTCATCGGGAAACAACATCTGTGTGTTTCTAACACATGTATATAATTGCGTACATTCGATCCCCATACCTCGCTATAGATGAGAGCTTTTAAGAAAATGAGTAATTCCATCAAAACATGGTGCATAGCCATCAATGGTACAAAAGTGGCGAGAAACATCCAACATCGGATTAAAGCTGGACTATCTCCTAAACTAAAAGAAACACTTATCCAAATCCTGAAATGGAAGTTATCTCCTTCTGGGAAGTTGAAGTTGAATGCAAATGCAGGCATCGGCAAAACTGGAGCAGCCGAGGGAGCCATCTTGTACGACTCTTTAGGCCAGTTCATACACACAGTCTCTTTCCTTCTTTCCGTCAGCACACCTCTGCAGGCTAAGCTTCAAGCTGTCTTACTGAGCTTAATTTTCTATTCAGTGAGCTTTGATGATTTAGAACTGGAGATAGATTGCTTGCTATTGATCTTGAACCTTGCAGAAGAAAGAGAGGAAGGTTCAAGAAGGCTCAGGTTGGAAATGAGTAGGATGAGAAACTTTCTCCACATAAAAATGGTGAACATTGGTTTCTCTCCCAGAGAAACAAATAATGCAGTACATTTTATAGCTCAATATAGGCTTCAGTCCACACTCCTTAGCAAATTTACAAAATTTAATGACCTGCTTAAAATTATCAGTGGATGTGTCATTCCTAATGTAACTACTTCCTTATTCGTCAATAATAAAAATCTGCCATTATATAAAAAAAAATGGATGGTTTGTATCATGTTCTGATTATTTAAAGATTGTTCAAAAGCAAACCAGATTTAGAAAGACTGTAAAAGAATCAAAGGATATAAGAACTAGGGGCGTCAAACATGTCATGTTTCATGTTTTCGGGTTTCGGGTATCAAAGTACGAGACTTATACTTTACCCGTTTGCTTCGCGTGCATGGAAGTAGATACTCAAACCTGTACATATCAGGTTGCGTGTCGTGTATCGGGTATACCCACGAACTTGACAAGTACAAATATTTCAGGTCGTGTACGGGTCATTTCATGTATTATTCAGGTATTTTCAGGTTTCTCGTATTTTTCAGGTTTCATGTATTTAAATGACTACTGTTACAATGTATCATTGAAGCAACAATAGGTCCAGAACCAAAGGTTCAAGATTAAAAATGTCCCCAGAGGGAACTCCTAATATGAGTCATAATCTGAGGAGAAAGTTATAGAAGGAGTGTACTCATAGGCAGCTGGACTGATTGGAATCTCTCCAGAGGGTGAAACAAGTGCATCCACAAAAACGTCATTTTATATGGCGTGTATGATGCCCTTGTCCATAATTTACAAAGAGTAAAATTGACATTTGAATCAACATAAAATAAACTTCCAAATCGATACCTAAAAGAATAAGAATGACAGCTACATATTTTGAAACAAAAACACACATAAAAAACGTATTTGTCCACTGCATAAGAACAAGAATGAGAAGGATCACTTAATAATGCTAATATAATAGTGGTCGCAGTGAAAACGATCTTGTCCGAATTAAACATCATTTTGTGAAGCTGAATATATGCATAAACATAAATCGTTCTTTTAGCGTTTATTCTGAAGTCTGAAACTTTGCGTATAATTTCAAACTAAAAGCTGTAATCAACATCATCTGAATGAGATTTTTCTTCTCCTAATGAGTGAAGAAAATATCTTTAGGAAAAGAGCAACTACACAAAGAAATCATTGCAATAAGTAAAGAAGAAAAGAGATCAACGCAATTTTTCGTAAGTATTGGTACTCGAAAATACATATATTTCCATGGTGAATCAGTTGAGTGTCAAACCTAGCAGAGGTTGCCTCCACTTCTGTTTTCTTGTAAGCTCATGATAGATGTATGACAAATTTGTATTTTGCAGAGGGGGCCAGGATAGGGAATGGAAGAACTAAGAAGGAAGGGGGCGGGGCAGCAAGGGAGGGAAATAAGGATTGGAATGGGGGATTAGGTTAGGTTTTTATTTTTAGGTAGGAGTTTTTTTACTTTATTAATTTATAATTTATATTTAAAATATATTTTAACAAATCGGGTATGGCGGATATAAGTGGTTAACCCACGGGTATAACCGGACACGACCCGCTCTTAGCAGGTAACTTTCAGGTCTTGCTTGATTTGTACACAAAACCCGTCAAAGCCATACCCATACCCGCAAAGAGCGTGTCAGGTTTGTATCGTATTTTTGTGCCGTGTCTGAGATTGTCACCCCTAATGAGAACTAGGGAGACCGAACCATGAAACAAGGTTGAAAGCGAATTGGATGGACCACGGGGGTTTGAAAAGGATGTGCAATTCATCCATCCAAATAAAGCGAGAAGTGGACACAGTGGACCTTAGGGGTCGAAGTGCTCTTCAGGACCGATCAGCCCTCTAAATATTCCTTGTTGTAAAGAATATGTTCCCAGATAGATCTCGTGCAAAAGATTCTCTAGGTGTTGTTTATGCCCTTAACATTTTGCCGCTATACAAATAAATAAATAAATAAATAAATATATGGTGAGCAAGAAAAGATAGAGAATAACTAATAAATAAAAAATTGTAATACTAATTGGAATTGGAAATGGGTAATTACGATAGCGACTAATCACATGGTAATTTCCTATCTAATTAGGAATGTACCATGTATATTTGATCTTCCTCCTATCTTTATATATACATAGCCTAACAAAAGTTTAACCCTACATCCCCATTCTTCAAAAAGAACGGCAGCCACCACTCCCCCATAAACCCTATTTCGGCCACAGCTAGTAGAGGAAGAAGAAGCCAAATTCTGCACAATTTCAACCCTGATTTTCTTATGGTATAATATAATCAAGATCAAGGTAAGTACCTTACATATATTTGGTATGATTTTGCATAACTTATGGCTGTATTTTTGTAGTAAAACTGGATCATGCATGTTCATATTCGTGCTTACATAGATGTATGATTTATATATGTATGTGTAGTATGTATGTGGCGATTATGCATGAGGTTATCCCTTCCTTTTTTTGTGTTGCTGCCGTGGGATGGATAGGCCGACTGCCCTTAAGGCAGTGTACCCTTATTATATGTTATTTTATGTGATTAAATTTTATATGATATGGAATTATGTGTGATGAAATAAAAAGCAGGTATGGCCGAATTTTGTGTGCTACCTGTTAGGGTTCATATGATCATAGTGGTGATGCAAACATGTGGGATGAATTGTAAGAGTATCGGTATTATCGAATCAGGGTTTTTGTCATTGAAATCGGAGAAAATAAATTTTGAAAAGTAGGAATTTTCATTATTTAAGGGTGGAATAGGGTTGGAAATGAGGAGAGAAAAATACTGGTGATTGGAGGTCCAGAGCCGAGATGGCGCATGTGGCTCACGTGCCGGCCAAAGGCGACGCATGGCTGACCTTGTGGTGGCGCGTGAGGGCATGTCCGGGGGAGTTATGCAGTCATTTTTGCTGCGGTGTGTTAAGCGTGAATCGTACTTGCTGTCTATGGGGTTAGATGTGAGAAAATATGAGTAGTGCGAAGAGAAGGTTATGGCCAAGGTGAGTTAGGTGCAGGGGAGAGAAATTAGGGTTTGTAAAGGGAAAATGGGGCTGGGCCGAGGGAGCTGGGGTGAGGAGAGGTACTGGGCTGAGGGCAGTGAGGGGGGCCGAGGGGTAGGGGATGAGGGTGAGATGAGTTGGGTTGGGGGTTGGAGGTAAAAGGGGTCGAGGGAGATGTGTATATGTATATGCATGTATATGCACATGTATGAACGTGGGCATGTACGTGTATACACATATACGTGAATGGTCTTGGATAAGACATATTAATCGTAAAGCGGAATGTGATCGTATTTGTTAATTGTGTTTGAGATCGAACATTGGAAATTATCAAAATCTTTTTGAAAATTGAAAGTGCATATTTTGAAAGTCTCCCTTACAATGAAATATATTCCGAAGCGAGATTGGTTCCGAACAAACGGACGAGCACATATGACTATAGTGATATAGACCGCTCGGACACATATGACCGCCATTTGGGCCGTCCAGGCATATATGATTACATTGAGATAGGCCGCCTGGACACATTGACCGTTGGGAGACCAAGTTCGTAAGTCTTGTAATATAAGTCACTTATCAGGTAAGTGACATGGTCATTGCATTTCATTGAAATTATATCGGAAACGGTATCGAAAATTGTAGCGAAAATGAAAATATCATATCGAATGGAAACATCGTATCGTATCGTATCGCATTGATTTACAAAGTTGCATCATGATTTTGATTATACTAACACTTGTGTGTTGCTGACTTAGTTGCGTGTGATTTTGTTGCTTGATTGGTATAGGGGTAAAAAGGTAAATCCTATTTGCGATGAGAAGCATGTTATTTTCTATTTCGTTATTTGTTTACTTTATTACACTTGCTTCTCTGTATATGATCCCGTGATAAATATAGTCAGATTATTTGCTGGGCGACGTGTCGCTCATACTACGCTTTCACATGTTTTTGCAGATTCACAGGATTACGAGTTAGTTTATGTTGAGGCCGATCAGAAGTGGGGCTATTGATGCACGAGGCTACATGAGGAGATTTTTAGGGTTTAGTCGAGACATTACTTTATCGATTTGATTGAGACTTAGTATTTCAGTTTTTTTATTTGACTTTGTAACACATTCATTTTCGGAATTTATGGATGGTATTTAATTCGAGGTTTTAATTTATATGACTTTCGGTAACATTGATTTACGTTATTATGCTGACGTATAATTGATCGTATCGACGTCTTATATTTTTCTTAGCGAAATACGGCCGGAACAGGGGCCAATACTTCGATTGACATTTAGGGGGGTAGATATAGAAATATGAACTGAAGGTTCCGAGCAAAAAAGACTTGTTAGAAAGATTCCTCATCGTGTTCTAATAACGGGATCGTGGCTGCATTAAGGTTGACACTTGAGATATGTCAATAGCATTGGCAGATTGAGTTCGAGAAGTTGCAGCCTCCTCTGAACCTTCCGTAGACTTTGATGAAACAGTTATGCTTAATGGGTTGGCTTCTCCCACATCATCTTTCAAGCCAGGATCTGTAGTGTCCATGTCTAGAACCTGGTCAAGTAAGTTGGCTCTTCTTTTTTGATTCGCACCTTCCTGATCCTCAACATCGTGCTCACATGCTCTAACATCCCCTTGCATGGTTTTACGGTGTTAAAGTACCTTTACATCTCTTCACATGTGAAAATTAAACTAAGTGGGGTTAGAATAGAATCAACAACAACAACAACATTACCCCCATTGTCATAGAGGCTCACGCTTATGGCAGGGTATGAGAGATCAGATGTACACAACCATGCCCATGTGTTAGAAACACACAGAGGTTGTTTTCCGATGTAGCGCCTTGCTCCCGAGCCCTAACTTCGGAAACAGTGCACCCGCCGTAGTCTATTACGAGAACTACAAGGCGTCGTTCAAACTTCTTACAATCAGAAATAACATAGAAATTTTTCTCATAAACGATAATTAAAAATTCAAATTCAAAGTATAAATAATCACAATACATGAATAAATGAAACTTTTAGGACTGATGAAACACAATACATCAAATGAAATCTAAAAGTCTAACAGTAAAGAAATAAATCTGGTAATCCATCAAATGTCCCTAAATGTCTCGCAAAACTTCACTCTCCCCAGCTAACACCTTCTAACTTGTCATCTACAAAATTGTAGTCAAACTCTGGCTTACCTATAGAGAGAATGGTAGTAGGGGTGAGTCATTTGGGAAAATCACCCGTAGGTTAACCCATTTTTCTCAGAAAGGAACCATACTTACAAAATACATAAGTACATAAGGTAAACAACACATACCTTTACCTGATCCGACCACAATGTAAGCACACAATAACCAATATATTATCTCACGTATCCATATAATCCATGTAACATCACAAAAACATAAAGTAAATAAATGCTTAAAGTAAGTTACTCCACATAATAATGCACAACTTCATGATGCATGCCTCTACTTCTAAATGTCACACGCAACAAAGTTCATATCATACTATGTGTCCATATCTCTACCGTGCAATGCATGCTCCTTGGGGGTTGTGGCTATGGGATCCCCCACCATCGGCCACCTGAATGGGTGTATGTAGCATGTGCACTGCAATCTACCATACATGAGTGTCTGTGACCCGTGCGTCACAATCCACTATACCTATGTGCATGTGACCCATGTGTCACAATCCATCGTATCTGAGTGTCTGTGACCCATGCGTCATAATCCACAATAAATACAATGCTCGTACCATGAATGCAATGCAAATTCCTTCTTTCCATTTTTCTAGGGTCCGTGCACCGTTTCCTTGCCTCCTCTGGCGTTTATTCCTTGGTGCATTAACTATTTGAAAGCTGAGAAGTTGATATCTACCATCAAATACATTTCTACGGCTTTTATAATTTTTTTGGCATTTTCTACTATTTTTTCTTATTTTCCTCTAGTTTTTTACTATTTATTTCCTAATTATTTAAATTTATACAACTTCAGAAATTAAGTAAAAATATTTTATTTTTAGCATATTATATTATCTGGTATTTAATTATAATTTTCTGAAATTTATTTATATTTTTCTGGAATTTTAAACTAATTTTAATTAACTACTTATTATTTATTAATTTCAAAAATTATTTTCCAGAATTTTCTTTTTCAATTAATTTCGGTTAATGGGCCGGCCTACAGCATTGGTCCGGTCCGCTGGCCATCTGGCCCGGTCCAACAGCCTGGCCGGTTCCCATCCCCTTTTATTTTATTTTTTAAATTTTTGGCCCGACCCATTTCTGGCAAACAAGTCCACATACGAACCGGGTTAGACCGAGTCAACCCGGATTTTAATTTTTTTTCTTTTTTCAATTTAATCTTATTTCCTTCAAACCTCAATAAAATCTTCGGTTTAACTATGAATTGCCTCAAACCAGTTGCATTGGACTCCATATAACGCCACACATCTTTTGGAGGTGGACACGCCAGTACGTGTATGGAAACACCGCAAGGGGCCATGTTTGGGCCCCACGCCCACTCCCTGAAACGCGTCTTTCAGACCTTTTTTCGATTTTCATTCCAATTCCAACCTATTTCTGTGCTACTTGGCCTATTTTGAAGGCTTTTTATGCAATTTTCTATTTTATAGCACAAAAATCCATTCTTTTTAATTCTTTTCCGATCATACGAACAACACAATCGCACACACAAATATACTCGAGCATACAAACATCATAGAGTAGCATGCATATATGAAAACAAAATAAAAATTAAAGCAAACATGATTCAACACACAAATTGCGAGAAATCCGAGAAGAGGGGAAGGTAACCTACTTTTTTGGCGAATAATTCTCCTATGCGTTTTCCTTCCTTCTCTTTCCCTAGGCTGACCAAATGTATGGTGGAGGCCAATTTTCTACTTGGGTGTAGGAGGTAGGTTTTAATTATATGGGTATATGAAACATATTTATGATTATCTAATTGTAAGTAAAGTCTATCCTACTTCCTTTTCCTATTCTTTATATTCTATTAGTTTTTATTTATTTTATTCTCTTTTTTAAAAAAATGCTTAAAATTGCAGGGCATAACATTCCTTCACATTTACAAAAAGTTTCGTCCTCGAAACTTGTGTGCTAAGTAATCAACAACTTAGTATAGTTCTACATAATTCATTCATCCAAATCATGACTGAACTAGGTATCCCATGCGTATTCCGATATGTTACCCATTTCACTTCCTCGACATAGGACTAAATCTTCAAACTCATTCCTTGTATACCTACAAGGTAATTTCTAAATCTATTCTCTTCTTTATTTAATCATAACCAACTCCTCTTATAATTCTAAAATCAAGCTTAGGGGTATTGTCACGATACTGGGGTTCTATGTCTTAATCGTCAGTTTATAACGAACTTATATATGCAGTCATCAGTAACCCTCTAAAATCAATTCTTAGGTGTACTACAATCTTCAACTTAACGTCTTGTTCACAAGACTCATCCCTTAAACTGTATGTATTTTCGCAATATGTTTTACTCTGGTACGATTCAATTTAGTCATCACTAGCATCCCACAAGGTGATCTAGCCTTTATAGGGCTCAATCCTTAACTTAATTCTCTATAATTAGTACTTACAACTTTCCAACTATACCACTTGACGTGCATCATTCCATTTATATACACACAATCTAAGACTCTGACTTCTTAAACTAATGATATATGATTCACCTCTTAGGTAAATAATCAAACTAAATATCCATTCAGTAAGCCAATATGGTAATCATTGCATCTCCTCTCTATGGAACCAAGTTCTCAGAATCAATTCTTATACTTAAGAACTAGCTATATGATCTTACTCTTAGTTTCTCAGAGATAACATCAATACCTTAGTATATAAAATAGGTGTATGGACATATTTTTCTTCAAAAACGTAATTTATGAGGCTGTAATTTGGAATATGGATTTAATTGTTTAAAATAACATCATTATATTTTTGTAAACCCAAAAACCAACGCAGCGTATACTTGTTTTCGCAAAGCGGTGCTTCAAACGACCACTTATAAAAACGATGATATAACTTGTTCGCAAAGTATTTCGGTAAAATTGCATTAAAATAGTTGAAAGGTTTGATGATATAAGGTTTTATAAATCGATTGAATACGGTACCTTTTATTTTCTAAAAGAGGTATATATATTTTGAACGCTACTTTTTGGATTCACAAAAGTTAAGTATATTCATCCTAGTGGATAAATATATTTGAAAACATTTTAACGGATAAAATGCTTGCGATATCGATATTCATCAATTAAAATTAATTTTGACTAAAAATAGATGCATCAAAAACAGAAATTTGAAATATTGTGTAAGAAATATGTATAAAAACACATTATTTTTTTGGAAGAACATCAATATTTTCAATGTTTTCCCTTTTTAAGGTCGTCAAAAGAATTGAGAATTTTATTATGTTGATATACAAGTACAGAAAATAATTTCGCATTGTAAAGTTTAATAGAATATATAAAAAAATTGAGGCTCAATAAAGTATTTCAAAACAATGTTTTTTAAAATACTTGTGAAATATAGGTACATTTTGGTGTACATGCTTATATGAAATATTTGTCTGCTTAAAAAATATATCAGTCTAATATTTTGTATAATTCTAGAAATAATCCTTATTTTCAAATAGGGTCTCCTATGTACAGCTTCTTCTAAGTCGCACGTTTGTTTACTCGTGATAAAATCTTTAACGTTATTTGTCTAATCCTAGCATGGCACACTGAATATTGATCAACTTAAGATGTTCTAATTCACCAGGCTTCTGCGTGTCACACTGATCCACCATAATTCTTTACTAGTTATTTTAACCGCTACTTTTAACCTAGTTAAATCCCATATGAAAAGCAACCGCTACTTGTTACTTTATTTCAGTTCAAGCCTATTAGGTTCAAGCCGAATATTTTGATGTCAACACTTAACCCACAATTTGTAATGATACATCATTACAAGGTACATACTATAGTCGATTCTTGCATGTCGCTATCTATCAATGCCTCTAATAGAACTAATATCGTCGACCTCTTTTGATAACACTACGTTTAACATCTTAACCCTAGATTATAAATTCCTTTTTACGATATCTTTCTATAAACTCTACTAGTCATAATACTTATAAATCATTACTTAGTTTCTATCGTTCTACTATGAGTAATTCCTTAGAAGCAACCGTACTATTATAATTCATTTCTTAGTAGCTATGGTCTCAGCTTAGACATAAGCTTGCTCTAATGCTACCATCCAAGTAGGGTATGAGCCTGCTTTACTTTACCCTAATGGTACTGGGTTCCAAGCTTGTGTTATGGTGAAGCAGCCTGAGTATCCGCCTGACCCATTAATATGTCAACTGATGTCTGCAGTAGGGTATTCTGGTTAACACTGTAATTCATTCAAATTAATTATGTAGTATTCAACTAGGTTACTAAGATCACAGCTTAGAGAGTTATGATCAAACTTAAATAAGAGAGCATTGTATGAGATATCCTAGGTATACGTGTTTCTAAACCGATCGACTGCTTAAGTTTAGGATCATAACTTACTTCTAGGATTGTTCTTAGTATCATCATTTCTTAGATCTAAGATCATGTCTTATTTCTAAGATCATACATAGTATATAATCGACACTTATGACTACAGTCAATACTTATGTCTAAGGTCAACTCCTATCGAAAGCGTCACTTATGTCTAAGATCGTGACTTATGGACAAGATCATCACTTAGTTTCTACAATCATGATTTAAATCTACGTTTTTTGCCGTGGATCTAGAGTCATGCTCTAGAAGATCACACTTTCGAACACGTAGTACTTCTTGAACTCATCCTGCAATTTGGTCCGAGTGATCGGCGGTGTCAGTCAAGCTGCGCCACCATTCCTCTGCATCTCCTTGTAGAAGAATCTCAGGCCTGACTGCGGTGGTTGTGGAGGCAGTGTCATGCCTGTTGTTTCAGCAGCAGCAGCTGCTGTGCTAAGGTGTTGGTCATGGTGACTATGACATCAGTTAAGAACTGGGGAAATAGCCCCCTGATTCTGGTGGTTGTCACCACCGTTATGTCTATTTTCTATTTGATCGCATCTAGGCGGTATTTTTATTGAATTTTAGAATTGTTGAATTATATTTCTTCTAAATTCAGGCTAACTCGAGGGTATTTTGGGAATTTCTAGTCACTTATGGGGTGCGTGCAGAATTGCAGGGGTAAAACGGTAAATAAATAAAGAAAAACGAAAGGAACACTCTCACACCCCTTAGCCCAATCATAACTTAAGTATAAGATCATCATTTAAGTCTACTTTATTCATTAGGGGTAAAATCGTCATTTTACAAAAAGATCGTAGCTTATGTCTACGTGATCTAGTTAATCTTGTGTTTCCGAGCCAGATCTAGAGCATCGAATCTGATGCCACATGTAGCGCCTTGCTCCCGAGCCCTAACTTCAAAAACAGTGCACCTGCCGTAGTCTACAACGAAAAGTACAAGCCGTTGTTCAAACTTCTTATACGTCAGAAATAACCTAGAAATTTTTCGCGGAAACGATAATTAAAAATTCAAATTCAAATTATAAATAATCGCAATGCAGAAATAAATCAAACGTTTAGGGTAAACCCGATACATCAAATGAAATTAAAAAGTCTGACATAAAAGAAATAAATCTGGTAATCCATCAAATGTCCTTAAATGTCTCGCATAACTTTACTCTCCCCAGCTAACACCTTCTGACTTGTCCTCTACGAAATTGTAGTCAAACTCTGGCTCACATATGGAAGGAATGGTAGTAGGAGTGAGTGATTTAGGAAAATCACACGTAGGTTACCCGTCTTTTCTCAGAAAAGGAACCATACTTACAAAATACATAAGCACATAAGGCAAATAACACATATGTTTACCGGATCCGATCTCAATGTAAGCACACAATAATCAATAAAATATCTCATGTATCCATAAAAGTAACAGCACGGAAGTATCAAGTTAATAACTGCGTAAAGTAAGTCACTCCACATAATAATACGCAACTACATGATGCATGCCACTACTTCTACGTATCACACAACAAAGTTCATATCATGCGATGTGTACAAATCTCTACCGTGCAATGCATGCTCCTTGGGGGTTGTGGATGTGGGATCCCCCACCACCGACCACCTAAACTGGGTGTTTGTAGCGTGCACTACAATCCACCATACCTGAGTGTCTGTGACCCGATCGTCACAATCCACTATACCTGAGTGCCTGTGACACATGCGTCACAATCCACCATATCTGAGTGCCTATGGCCTGTGCGTCACAATCCGCTATAATGCAATGCTCGTGCCATGAATGCAATGCAAATTCCTTCTCTCCATTTTCTAGGGTCCGTGTATCCTTACCTTACCTCCTCTCGCATTTATTCTTTGGTACATTAATTATATGAAAGCTGACAAGTTGATATCTACCATCAAATATATTTTCTATGGCTTTTATAAATTTTCTCGCATTATCTACTATTGTTCCTTATTTTTTCCTAATATTTTCCTATTTATTTCCTAATTATTTTAATTATTTAAATTAATACAACGTTATAAATTTAGTGAAAATATTTTATTTTTAGCATATTATATTATCTAGTATTTAATTATAATTTTCTGAAATTTATATATATTTTCCAAGAATTTTAAACAAAATTTAATTAACTATTTATTATTTATTCATTTCAGAAATTAATTTCCAGAATTTTCTTTTTTAATTAATTTTGGTTAATGGGTCAGCCTAATGCCTCGGTCCGGTTCGCTGGCCATCTGGCCCGGTCTTGCAGCCTGGCCGGTTCCCATCCTCTTTTTTTTTTAAATTTTCGGTCTGGCCCATTTCTGGCCAGACCAGATGTAGCGCCCCGCTCCCGAACCCTAACATCGGAAACAGTGCACCCGCCGTAGTCTACTAAGAGAACTACAAAGCGTCGATACACTTCATTTACACGTCATCACAATAACGTAAATCGATGTCAGCGGACGTCATAACTAAGAATCCCCGATAAAATAATCTTCATCATTAATACAATGTCTAAGAATTTCTAAATCACTACAATAGTCAAATGTATGTAAACTAATCCCGAAAATATATAAACCTCGAATATCGAAACAACTGTCTCAACCAACCCTCGTCTGAATATCCTTAGTCTCGAAATCTCCCGTCTCGATCTTCACGGTATACTAACTCCTGTGTAAACGTACCCAACTTCTCCTACCTGCAAAACTGGTGAGTGGTGGTGTGAGCCAAATCAACGGGCTCAGTAAGCAACCTATCTATACCCATTATGAAAATCATACATACAGAGACAATTACAGATAACATTTACAAATCAACATACATGAAAATCGAGTAAATAACTGCGGAAAGTAAGCCACTCCACATAATAATGCGCAACTTCATGATGCATGCCTTCTCTATGTATCACACGCGACAAAAGTCATGTCATGCACGATGCTCATATCTCTACCGTGCAATGCATGAACCTCGAGGTGATCCTATCACACGCCTCATCAGGCCACACGTCCCGTCGGGCCACACGCCTCATAGGGCCACACGCCCCGTCGGGCCACACACCTCATAGGGCCACACGTCCCGTAGGACCACACGCCTCATTGGGCCACACGCTCCGTAACGTGGAGTCAGCGAACACACGCTCCGTAACGTGGAGTCAGCGCACACGCTCCGTAACGTGGAGTCAGCGCCCCGAAGGGATGCAATGCAATGCACGTGCCATGAATGCTTCACACACAATCTCGTGTATACATGCTCCTATATATACCCGCGCCCATACACGTGCATAAATACGTGCATGTATACCCTCACACATCCAGATACATATATACAACGAACAGTACACTAATGCACAATAAACATTATTGCATAGATAGATCACTTACCGCTAATGCATGACAATATAGCGAGCACAAATAGATCACTTACCTCTGATGCATGACAGTATAACGAACACAGATAGACCACTTACCTCCTATAAGTAGTTTATTCTCCAACATATACATATAAATTTAATCCTGCAAATGAAACAAACAAATATATAACATATATAATTACGGCCAACGAGTTTATTCACCAATACAATATAAATAAATATATAACTTATATCTTTTCGGTCAAAATAGTTTGTTCACCATTATAATATAAGTAAGTATACATCTACCTTTTCGGTCCAAGTAATTCCTTTGATAATATATGTTAATAACTAAATAATATAAATAAGTATATATAGTTCTATCCAAAATAATTTATATAATAATATTTGTTTTTGAAAATACTACAAACAAATATATAATTTTATTCAAAAACAGCTTATAATATTATATATATTATTAAATCCAAAAATAATATGAATAAACACATAAATCTATCCAAAAACAGTTTATCTAATTATATATACTTTAAAATCCGAAAATAAGATATGTAAATGTATAATTTTATTAAAAAAAACAGTTTATATATTTTATTTATTTTTAAATCCGAAAATAATATAAATACATATATAATTCTATCCAAAAATGGTATATATATTTATATACATTTTTAAATCCGAAAATAATATAAATAATTATACAATTTTATCTGAAAACAATTTATATATTTATTAGTATTTTTAAATCCGAAAATACTGTAAATAAATAAAAAAACAATGAAAATATAAGTGTATAATTTCTGGAAACAGTAATTAAATACATCTAACTTTTGCTGAAAATAAAACAGTTTACATATACACATATTACTATATTTTAAAACAGTTTATTATATACATTTAAAACCAAGACAGTTTTTCTGAGATTATATGTATATACATTGAATATATAAAAACAGTATATATATGCATATTTATAATTTCGGAAACAGTAAATAATTATATATATGTATATATAATTCCTAAAATATAGCATTATATATATGTGCATGTAGGAAATTTTAGGAAACAATAATTAATGTATGTAATTCAGAAAATAAAACATTTTGAATATATATATATAGAAACAATTTATAATTCTATATATATCATTTATTACATAAAATAGAAATATAAATCCATTTATTCTATATAGAAACAGGTTATAATTATATATTTATATTTCAATACAAAAATACATATATAACTCCAGATATTTGATATAAAAACAGTTTTTCAGTATATATATATATATATGATTAATTACGAAAATATATTTATACATGCATGTAATTGGTGTAAAAACAGTTTTTCATATTTACATTTAATTAAATACGAAATTACATATTTAAATCCATATAATTTATATATGAAAACAGTTTTCAATATTTATGCATAAATAAATCTGAAATTATACATATAAATCCCCATAATTTTATACAAAAACAGTTTAATTTTTAAATAATTATATTTTATACGAAAATAATATATAAACTCATATTTTTATAAAAGCATTACACAACCTATACATATATATACACACACACACACATATATATACAAATGTATATATTTTCCACACAGTTATTATATATACACATATATATTCACCCGTATATATACCCATATACACACCTGTATACACGTTGATATATATATATATATATATATATATATATATATATATATTTTCATACGTGTCATATATTTTTTTATATACACACATCTATAACAATCAAACATACCAATATATGATCCAATTTGTATATGAAAAATAAGGCAAATTTCAAAAAAATACATAGAAGACACAAGAGGGTACTTACATTGCTTGAATTATACCATACCGTAGTTGAAACCCGGGTTGGATTGGACCAAACTTTCTTCTTCTCATTCTTTTTCTTTCTTTTTCTTCTCTTTTTTCCTCCCTCTTTTCTCTCCTTATCTCGGTTCCAGCAATTTTCTTTACCCCCAAAGTGTGCAGCCGTGTGTGTGGAGTGAAAAATGAGAGGAGGTTGTGTTTATGTAAATGGTAGTAATGGAGAAAGATAATGAGTATTAATGGATTTAATTGTTTGGGGGTTATAAGAAGGTTAAAGGGTGGGGGGCATTTATGGGCATTTAGGTTTTTTTTAACATGTAACATATGTAACATACATTTATATTATATCTATTTTTTTCTATTGCGGGTACAACATCAGACCACCTACGAACCAGGTCAGACCTGGTCGACCCGGCCTGCTGTCCTGGATTTTATTTATTTTTTTTCTTTTCTTCAATTTAATCATATTCCTTCAAACCTCAATAAAATCTTTGTTTTAGCTCTGAATTACCTCAAAACAATTGCATTGGACTCCATTTAACGCGACGCATCTTTTGGAGGTGGACACGTCAGTGCGTGTACGAACAAGCCATCAGGGACCGCACGTGGGCCCCATGCGCCACCCCCTGAAACGCATCCGTCAGACCCTTTTTTGATTTTCATTTCAATTCCAACCTAATTTCTAGGCTACATGACCTATTTCTAAGGCTTTTCATGTAATTTTCCATTTTTCTGCGTAAAGATCCATTCTTTTTAATTCTTTTTTGATCGTACGAACAACACAATCATACACACAAATATACCCGAGCATACAAACATCATAGAGTAGTATACATATATGAAAACAAAATAAAATTAAAGCAAACATGATTCAACACACGAAGTGCGGGCAATCCGAGAAGAGGAAAAGGTAACCTGCTTTTTTTGGCGAATAATTTTCCTACGTGTTTTCCTTCCTTCTCTTCCCCTAGACTGACCGAATGCATGGTGGATGGTTGTGGCCAATTTTATTCTTGGGTGTAGGAGGTGTAGTACCTATATAACACCACTAGAAGGGGGGTTAAATAGTGAGTGCGGAAAATTTAGTTTTTAAAACCATTTGGACCAAAAATCCCACTTCTGAAAACGATTTTTGTTTTCATATCTTGATTTGAAATATTTGAATGACTTAGTTACAAACCTCCAAAAATTATGCAATTCGGTGGGAATCTATTCTCAGATGTTCTAAGTATCTTATAAAAATTGCAAATTAAAATTCCACTCCTAACCCCTTAAAAATACGTTTTTGGTCAGATTGCGCAAATCTGTCAGAAACTGTACTCAGAATTGAAAATTTTATTCTGATTAATTGGACACTCCAAATGGTCTGAAAATTTAATGACAATACTCTCAAGTTATTTATTTTAATGGGTTGAAAAAGTTTTTGAAAATTTCTTTGGGAAGTATGTCAATCACGTTGATGTTATCAACCTTTGCAACTCTTAAAATCAGATTGCACTAGTCTTAAAACTATTCAAGTGTGTCTAACTTATACTTATCCAAATGAGCTGAAACTTGTGCAAAATGAAAACTAGGAGATTTGGCTATGTTTCTGTAAAATTTTATGATTTTTTGTAATTCATTTGCTATTTTTACTAGGGGTGTACATGCTTTTTAAAAACCGACCGAACCACACCAAACCAGCCAAACCAAACCGTAAAAAACCGGACCACGGTTTTATGGTCGGTTTAATAAACGCTAAAAACCGGACTGTTTCATTTGGTCCGGTTTTCGGTTTTAAGAATTTCAAACCGTATAAACCGGACCATACCGGTTATATATATATATATATATATATATATATATATATATTATATATATATATAAATAAATTTGATTATACATTATATATTTAATTATATTTTAGTATTTTAGTTATTTGTTTATATTCTTTGTGAGTTTGTTTTTATTGGATGTTTATGACTTGGGGAGGAAAAACTCAGTTGATTAATCATTTTTTGGTGAACAAAGGTTGGTTCCTAGTGGATTTGTCTGGTTATACCTAAGAAAATATTAGTTTTTTGCTTTGATTTATTTATCCTCGTTTAATTACTTCTTTGATTTTTAGTAATTCTTAGTGTATAATTATTTCCACACATTGTTTATCATCCCGTAAAAGTATGAAAGAATTGAAATTTTGTTACTTGGATGATTATTCTGTATGCAAATAATGTGATTACATGATTGAGTATTAAGGATACTTGGATGATTTTTCGATTAAACTACTCTATCACCTTAATCCATCCTTTTGTTGAGGGTCAGATACTTTATATAATTTATTATAGTATGAGTTTATTGCCAAGACATGATAAATTAAGGTATAATAATATTCTATGATAAATTAAGGTATAGTAGTATTCTACTAACGGAGTATAGTTTCATTTTTAGTTTGAAAAAAATCCTATCATGAAGAAAACTTGTCCTCAATTTTGATTATGAATTTTGACTTTGTTAATCAATGTTATCAATGCTTTAGGTGAATAAAACCGGAAAAAACCGAAACCAAACCGGACTAGACCGGACCGGTCAAACGGTTTGTTGACTGGTTTGGTCCGGTTTTTGGTTTTCTATTTTCCAAACCGTAACAAACGGTTTGGTCCGTAAGATTCTCAAAAACCGGCCGAACCGGACCATGTACACCCCTAATTTTTACCTTTGCGATGGAATTGAATGCTGGAAATTGAAAGTAAAGTACAGAAAAGTAAAGACACCAAGGATTTTATACTGGTTCAGTTAAATCAACCTACTCCAGTCTTTGAGGACACCTTCCTCGGTTATCGCTAAATACAATAAACACCTTACCACAAGGGTGACTGGAGTTACACATGAACTCCACCCTTTTACAAACAATACAATCGAGCAAATGAATCACGGACACCACCACCGATTGAATGAAGGTTTGATCACACCTTGATCAAAATTTTACAACAATAAATGAGTGTGGATGGTATATTCAAAGATTATACAATATTTAGAATATATGAAGAATAGGCTTGAGAGAAGAAGAAGAAGAAGAAGAAGAAGAAGAAGAAGAAAGAAAGACAGAAGAAGAAGAGAGTAGTAGATCCTTTTGTACTTGAGAGAAATGTGAGAGTTGCTCGGCCTTGTTTGCACTACTCTTCTCCTTTTATTCACATGTGGCTGCCCCCTAGGGCTTCTTCCTTTCTTGAGAATTCTCTTTAATGTCTTTGGAAGATTTTCTTGTGTAGAGATGACACCATCTTGCTTACTTGGTGCCACATGATTGGAAGGATGACTTGAACTTGCTTACTTGTCACTTGATGATTGGTCCAACGTGGCATCCTTTAATGAGATGTAAAATTTTAAAAAAAAAACTTACAAAATGTGTGCTTAAATATAGTCAAAATATTGCCATACTACCAACCTTCAATCCCTTCAATTTTGGGATAGAAATTGAAGACAAAAGCATTCAAAAAATTGGCCACTATGCACATGTACTGAAAAATTTCAGCATATGTTGCATTTTGAAATCTATCCTTGTATAGTTACCTCTTCAGTATCACTAACCTTGTGTGGCATATTCCCTACCAATTGAGATGCTAACTAAGCTCCACCTAGGCTCCACCATGGATGAGAATGACGTGTAGTATGAATGGGCATGTGCATTGAGCCCTAAGTGAAATATAATTGGACACAAGGGCTCTTCTAAAGCATTTTCGTACTTACCAGACTTAAAGCCATAAAATTTGTTGACTTGTAGCCTCCTCCTGACCTCCGCCAACATATTTTCCTGAGAAAGATTAGTCTTTCTCCTTCGTCTCTTTGTTCTAAGACCGGTTGAGACTTGTGGACGGGAAGGTTATGGTGTTTCTTCCTCTTCACGAGAGGTTATTCGCCTTTAGAGGTATTTTTCATTCTTGAAGCCATTTAGATGGTTAGGGCAGAAAATTTGCAAAAGGGTTGATGAAAATCAATAAATTGATGTATAAATCGATTGAGTTGAAGAAATATATGAGTTTTCCGCAAAGATTTAGTGTAGAAAGGTCAGATTTTGGAGGAAAGAGCAATTTAGGGTTAGGCTTCGTGTTTGGAGAGGTGAGAATGAAGAAATTTTTTATTTTTGAAACTTTTATAGTGCATGTGCCCGATGACATCGATCGATCGATGTCGGGTACTTCGATCGATCGATGGCTGATTTATTTCAGTCTCTCAAACAGCTACATAGATCGATTGATGTATGCTTATTTCTGACTTTTTTTTGGTAATTTTGACCCTTTAAACATTGTTTATTATTCCTAATCTTGTTCTAATGGATTTGAACGTCTCGGAAGGAAGGGATTTGGTGAAAATATCAGCTATTTTGTCATTTGTTGGAACAAATTCAAAAACAACCCTTTTTGAATACAATCCCTTATAAAGTGATGTCTCACTTCAATATGCTTGGTTCTACTATGGTATACCGGGTTTTGTGCTATATTTATGGCTGAAGTGTTATCACATAAGATAGGCACTTTGCTAAACTTGACATTGTAACCATTCAAGGTGCATATCATCCAAAGCAGTTGGGCACAACATGAGGCGGCTGATACATATTCGAATTCCGCTGTTGAAAGTGACACACTATTTTGTTTCTTGGAAAACCAAAAAACTAAGCAATCTCTAAGAAATTGGCATGTGGCGGAGGTGCTTTTTCTATTGACTAGGTTTCTGACATACTCGGAGTCACTATACCTTCTTAAATCAAAACACTTATTCTTGGGATAAAATAACCCAAAGTTCAAAGTACCTTTCAAATACCTAAAAATAGGTTTAATGGCAACTAGATGTGATTCCTTAGGCATACTTTGAAATCTAGCACATAAACACACAACATGTAAAATATCTGGTCTACTAGCGGTTAAATAGAGTAGACTACCAATCATACCCCTATATTTAATTACCTCAGCTGGCTTTCCATTTTTGTCTCTGTCGAGCATTGTACTTATGCTTATTGGTGTGCTCACACTCCTTCAATCCTCAAACTTGTATTTCTTGAGTAGATCCTTGGTGTACTTTGTTTGAGATTTGTGTACTCCATCTTGAGTTTGCTTGATTTGAAGTCCAATAAAGTAATTGAGTTCATCGATCATGCTTATCTCAAATTCTCCTTTCATCAACTTAGCAAAATGCTCACAAAGAGAATCATTCGTGACACCAAATATAATATCATGAGCATAAATTTGAACAAGTAATTGATTATTTCCTTGTTCTTTAATTAAAAAACTAGTGTCGAATTTTCCTCTTGAAAAACCGTTTTGAAGAAGCAAGTTACTTAATCTCTCATTCCATGCCCTAGGAGCTTGTTTAAGTCCGTAAAGAGTCTTTTTGAGTTTAAATTCATGACTTGTATAATCATGATTTTCAAACCCCGGTGGTTGAGCTACATACACGTCTTCTTGAATTATTCCAGTTAAGAAGACGGATTTCACATCCATTTGATATAGTTTGAAATCCTTATAGCACGCATATGCTAGTAATATTCTAATAGCTTCTAATCTAGCTACGAGGCAAAAGTCTCATCATAGTCTATTCCTTCTTCTTGTCTGTATCCTTCAGCTACTAACCTAGCTTTGTTTTTAGTAATGCTTCTTTTGTCATCCATTTTATTTCTAAATACCCATTTCGTGTCAATTATAGGATGATCATTAGGTTTAGACACTAATTCCCAAACACCACTTCTTTCAAATTAGTTTAGCTCTTCTTGCATAGCTAATACTCAGCCTTTATCATTAATAGCCTCTTTTATATTTTTAGGAACTTGTGAAATAAAGACATTTTCATTAAATTTTCTTCTAGTTATTATCCCTGGACTTGTTCTCCTAATATTAATTCTTTTAGGTGGTCTTTCTTATATTTATATGAATCCGGTAAATTTGAAGTGTCTCCTCTCACTTCTTCTTCTTCTTCAACCATAGACTCATTTTCAAGTGGATTAATCCTAAGGTCAATAACAATATTTCCTTTTGGACTCTCAAACTTTTCTATATGACTTGCTTCAATTCTTTCTTCTTCATCATCATCATCTATGTATGGTTCATCATCAATGAGTTCACTAAACTTAACATGAATTGATTCTTCAACTTTCATACTCCTTTTATTATATACCGTAAATGCTTGATATTTTGAGCATAACCCATAAAGATTCCTTCATCCGCTTTGAAATCGAGTTTATCCAAGTTATCTTTGGTGTTAAGTATAAAGCACTTACAACCAACTACCTTGAAATAACCAATGTTAGGTACACTTCCTTTCCAAAGCTCATAAGGAGTCTTTTTGGGAGATGGTCTCAAATAAACTCTATTTATTAAATGACAAGCGGTATTTACTGCTTCAGCCCACAAATATTTAGGTAGCTCAAATTCATTTAGCATGGGTCTACTCATTTCTTGAAGTGTTCTATTCTTCCTTTCTGCAACACCATTTTGTTGAGGAGTTCAAGGAGCCAAGAAATTGTGTTCATATCCCTTGGACACACAAAATTCTTGGAACTCACCATCAAATTAACCACCTCTATCACTTCTAATTTCCTTAATGGTGTCTTTTTTTGGTTTTCTAATCTCTTACAAAGTTTTATAAACTCTTGGCATGCATCATTCTTTTTAGCTAAGAACATGACCCAAGTGTATCTAGAGAAATCATTTACCACTACAAAAGTGTAAACTTTTTCACCTAGACTTATCGTACCAATATCCCCATACAAATCCATATGAAGCAATTGTAGAGGCTTGATGGTAGAAATTTCACTTTTGGGTTTGAAACTTGCTTTAACAAGCTTTGTCTTTTGACAAGTGTCACATAAGCCATGATTTTTGAAATTCAATTTTGGAAGACCTTGGACCTTTTCATTTTTGCAAATCTTTTTGAAATTTTTGAAACTAATATGTCCAAGTCGTCTATGCCATAGTTGTGTCAAATCTGTTTTGGCAACTAGACATGAAACCTTTTATGATATCAAATCATGTGTGCTAAATATATTAACGTCATTTTTTCTTGTAGCCTCAAAAACGAATTTATCATTTTTTTTACGATGCATTTTCTTTTCACAAATTCAATTTGAAAAATAGCATCACATAGTTAGCTAACACTTATCAAATTATACTTAAACCCTTCTACATATAATACATGATTAATAGTGAAAGAAAAGTTATCAATTTCTCCATGTCCTAGGATTTTGGCTCTCTCATTGCCAAAATATACCATTCCACCATCTTGGAGCTTGAGCTTGGTGAACAAAGTTTTGTCTCCGGTCATGTGCGTTGAACACCCACTGTCCATAAGTCGTTTGGTTCCTTCTTCTTTGGCTACTTCATTTATCTTGAAAGCCTCAAGGTCATTCTCAAGTTCCACGAGACAAGTATGTTGTGCTTTTAGATTCTCAACTATTGCAACAAGTCCAATATCCTTGTCTTCACTCCTTCTCCTTCCGATTCTGAAAAAAGATCATCGCGCATGGTTACCTCCATATTTAAGACTTTCTTCTTTTGAGGAAAAACCTTCTTTTCTTGCTTTTGTGGCTCCTTGACGTGACAATAGGCAATGAAGTGACCGGGCCGACCACGCCTATAGCAATTTTCACTTACTTCTTTATCCTTTGGCGGTCTCTTGAAAAACTTCCTTGCTTGGGCCTTGTTTCTTGTGGCCATTAATCTAAATTTCCTAACTAGAAGAGCAACTTCCTCATCCGATTTATTGGACTCTACCACCAATCCTTTGTGTGACGCTTATGTGGGCTTGATAGGGCTCGTCCTATTTTGCTCATCGATAAGAATTTCATGAGTAAGAAGGTTACCAGATAGCTCATCAACGGTAAGAGTCTTGAGAGTCTTGGATTTAGTAATGGCGGTGACTTTGGTTGTCCATTCTCTTGGCAAATTATTGAGGAGTTTTGAGACAAGATCTTCATTTGAGATTTTTTGTCCACCATAGAAAGTTGATTCACTATTCGAGTGAATCGGTCGATTCTCTCCTCAATCTTTTCACCACTCTTCGTCCCGAACATTTCATACTCCTTCATGAGCATAAGTCTTTTGCAATTCTTACTTGATCAGTCCCTTCATGTATCATTTCCAGCCTTTTCCATGCTTCATAGGCTGTTTCAAGACCTTAGAGTCTTATGAGCCAGTGGTGTTTAGAGCACTTGAAAGGAATTCAAATGCTTTACCATTTATGACGAAGTTTATATTCTCTTCGTCGGTGTAGTCATCCACATCTTTAAACATTCATTCTCCTTTTGATTTGGTATCATAGGAATTTCAATTACTTTGACAGCGGCTCTCCATATATCAAAACCACAACCTTTAAAATGATTTATCATTCGAAACTTCCATAAAGAATAATTTTTGGCATCAAATATAGGTGCTTTAGTGTTTGATCCTGAGAATAGTGTAGTTTTCTTGGAAGTAGAGGTGTAGGATGAAGAGGTTGTCATTGCCATGCTCTTTAACCTTGGTACTTGCAAAAATTGGCCAAACAATCAAGGTTAGTCTCTGATACCAATTGTTATGTCCGTAATAAACACTCTAGAGGGGGTGAATAGTGTGTTGGACAATTTTGCAGAATTTTCTTATTTTTGGCTTTCATCAACTCAAATGTAATTCAAAATCAAAACAAGAATGGGAGATGAGAGACAATGAATGATTACACCGGATATAGAGTGGTTCGAATCGTAAATGATTCTACTCCATTATCTCTTTGTCGCCAAAGTGGATTTTCAACAACTACTCTTCTTATTAGACTTAATAAGAACAACCACAGCAATACTTACAATAACAATTTTAGTATAAGCAACCACAACAACAACTTCTTACACAAGACAACTTTGTGCAACTACACAACTTCAGCTCTAAGCAAGAGCAACTTCTTGCTACCTCACAACTTCAACAAAATTCTCTCAAAGAACTTTCTCACAGTGGGTTTAAGGAAGTAGTGGGGCTTATACTTTCTCACTAGTCTAAACACATGCAATAGATCAAATATTTATGGTTCCTCTTGTGTTGGACTTACAATCTCTTAATTCACAAAAATGAAGAACAAACAAGAGCTTAACAAGCTTTAAGAACTTTTACACAAATGAGAGAAATATTTACAAGTAGCAAGGTTAAAGATCATGGAAATGACAACCTCTTCATCCTACACCTCAACTTCCAAGCCAACTGCATTATTCTCAGCCTCAAACACTAAAGCACCTATGTTTGCTGCCCAAAATTATTCCTTGTGGAAGTTTCAAATGATAAATCATTTGAAAGGTTGCGGATTTGATATATGGAGAGCTGTTGTCAAAGGAATTGAAGTTCTTATGATTCACCAACTCAAAAGGAGAGTCAGTGTTCAAAGATGAGGATGATTACACCGATGAAGAGAAGGTAAACTTTGCCATAAATGGAAAAGCGTTCAATATTCTTTCAAATGCTATAACCACCACTGAGTTCATAAGACTTCAAGGTCTTCAAAAATAGCTCATGAAGCACAGAAAAGTTTAGTGGATGGATAACTTATGATGAATTTTCCCTGGCTTCTTAGCATTTTTAGGAAAAAGTATCATGCATGTTTGTGGGAAGGCAAGGCATGAAAATACCTAAAAAAATAAACTACAGGGGTGATATTGAACCTAGCAAAGGCTAATCTAAAACCTGTAGTCTGATTTATGCAGGTTGATATTAACTGACCAAGGCTAATGTCGAAGATAATAAGAATATATCAGGTTAATGTATGTAAAGAAAGTCTTAATCCGGTTTTTTCATGGTGGAAATTGACGGTAGAACTCCCTTTAGGAGGAGATTATAGGTGTCCATTGTGAGGGAAGAAATTCCTAAAACTACATCCTCATATGTGGCAAATGTAATGTTAATAATTGTATCACAAATGTTGTTGGTGGATAAAGGGGAGAATTCGGAATTCAACCTCATATCTTCTCCGGTTAGTGAGGTCTCACTGGAAGCAGACTCTGTATCTCTTGGGATAGAGGTATTGTCTGCCTACCACTTACCCTCCCCAGGCCCTAACGATAGCTTTTGCTGTCATTGGGATATACTGGGTCTGGATGATGGTGATGATGATCTTCTCCGGTTAGTAAGACTATTATTTTTGTTCTTTTCTCGTATTGATATGGCTTCTAATTCTACTCGCCCACTCCCATTAATTTTTAGTAGATAATTGAGTGAGGTTTTTTCTAGTGTTAGAGGTCGGGAGGAACTCTAAATATTGCTAGAAGACGCCATAGTAGAAAGAATAAGAAAACTTACCGTAAAAAGAAAAAATCAAAGATGCTCGCGGAAAAAAGAAAAGAAAGACAGTGAAAAGGGTTTCGAAGAATAAGATGATAAGTAAAAGTCTTATCTACTAACAAAAAGTTAAAAGTGTGATGTCTGAAAACCGCATTAATTTCTCGATTCTCGTCTTAAAGTGACTCAAGTATTTATGATTCTCTATGTTACTTGAGTGTTATTTTAAAATTTTTTGTCTTCATCGAGGTATATTTAATGCCGAAAAAATGATTGAATATCTGTATTTATGTATTCATTTATTTGTTTACTTATTCACTTTGAAATCCAATTATTTTTGTTATTCTTTGAAATAAAATAATTAAACTTGAGAGGTTTAATGATGGGCCTCTGTATCATTATTGACTAAGTCGAGATTGAACATAGAAGTTGACTAGATCCGTGGACTCTCTTGAGCTATGCTGAAGATTTTTAGTCAACCGAAAAAAAAGTGGCGGGACACTTAGTAAGTTATTGACTTTTAAGGAACTCTATGTTAGGTCCATAATAAAAACTCTAGAGGGGGTTGAATAGAGTGTTGAGCAATTTTGCGGAATTTTTTTGTTTTTGGCTTTTTTAACTCAAATGGAATTCAAAATCAAAACAAGAATGTGAAATGAGAGATAATGAATGAGTACACCGAATATAGAGTGGTTCGAATCATAAATGTAACTACTCCACTACCACTTTGTTGCCAAAGTGGATTTTCAATAACTACTCTTCTTATTAGACTTAACAAGAACAAACACAACAATACTTATATTAACAATTTAGTGTAAATAACCACAACAATAACTTCTTGCACAAGACAACTTTGTGCAACTACAACAACTTCAGCTCTAAGCAAGAACAACTTATTGCTACCTCACAACTTCAACAAAGTTCTCTCAAAGAACTTGCTCACAGTTATCCACGTTATTGGAGCCTTCCCCATGTCTTCAAGTCAATCCCAAGTCTTGATAATTTGAAAATAACCTTTAGCTACTCTATGAATTGATTTGATCCTCCAAAGCCACCCTAGAGAATCTTAGACATGTATACAATAGTCAAGAAAGCATGTATAATGTTAGAGAAAAGTCCAGAAGAAATTTGAGCAAGATTTGAAAGAGAAAACATCATGAATCTCCCTTGGATTTTGTTCTAACGGTCATAAAAATTTGAATTTTGGGAGACATCGATCGATCGATGTGTCTGTCTTGAGAGATCGATGTCTTCCAGAGGTATTATAGTTTTGAACCTGCTGCATATCGATCGATCGAAATTTCTTCTTAAGCGACTGATGTGACATCGATCGATCGATGTCTTCAAAACTGAAAGATCGATGTCTTCCAGAAAGGTTCCAGTTTGAACCTGTCATACACCGATTGATCGAAGTCTCACCCTGAGAGACTGATGTGACATCAATCGATGTGCTTCAAACTGAAAGATCGATGTCTTACAGGGAGGTTCCAGTATGAACCTTTTCCACATCGATCGATCGAAGTCTCTACCTTTAGATTCTGAAGTCAAATTGATCGATCGATGTGCCAGTTTTTGAGAGATCGATGTTGGACAGTAAGGTTCCAACCTTGGACCTTTCTAGCATAGATCGATCGATGTCTCTTTTTTGAGAGACTAATGTATACATGAATCGATCTATGTGACAAATCTATCCCATAATCTGTTTTTCTCATTTTGCTTCAAATTCCAAGTGTAAATTTCCTTTTTAACTAATTCAAAACATTTTTTTACATCATCAAAACATTTCATATCACAACACTCTGCGGAGTCGTCTAACTAAAGAAGTTATGATAAGACATGTCACATTTGTCTTTATTTGATAATATCTTTTTTCTGGAGACATGTGGCACAATACGGTACACTTAGAACCATTAGCTGTGGGACACAAAATACGTCATATGTTGTAAGTGTCAGTTTATATATTACTTAGATGTGTCCTTGTGAACACTTTTGTAATAAAGAATATGTCATCAACAACAAATATCTGACATGTGTCGTATGGGCATCATCTCCGATTATACTTGTTGAACTTTTTAATATGTTAAACAAGACCAAGATACAGATTTGTCCTACAAGACAAGTCCAAGATCCCACCTATAATAAGTTAGGTCTTCCTCTAGGTAAAAGATCATGGAATATGCTGTAATTTTATTTCTACACTTGGATTTTCTCTCAATCATTGCTAAATTAAGCGCTGGAGAACCTTTGGAGAAGACAAGTGCGACGGTCCTACTCTGTTTTCTTTTTTGCAGAAGCTGGATAAATTCATTTCTCGTAATTGTATCTGAACGGAAGGGGTTGGTATCTCCTAACCTCTATTTTCCTCACCCCTTTTGTTACCACGTGTCGCGCAGTACGCGTTACCGTACCACATGGGCGGTCAGGGAATCCTATCCCAACCGGAGGACCTTTGGAGAAGACAACTGAGAAGGCCCTACCATGTTTTTTTTTTTTTTTTTTTTGCATAAGCTAAATAAATCATTTTTGGTAATTGTGTCTTCGGATTTAGCTTATTTGCTGACGTGGCACATATGAAATGATACCAAATGGATGATCTCACTCAGAAAAAGCGTGTGATCAAAATTAAAATAAAAAGACAAATCTACCATTGGTGTTATGATATCCGTCTCATTGTTTATTTTACCGCAGTATTAGTACATGATTAACGTGACCTAATTGTTAAAGGGACGAAATTGACAGTATAAATTAGCTATAAAGAGAAAACAAAAAAAATCCCTAAATATAGTCGAATAATAGATCAAAATAAAAGGACTGGTTGTGTTAAAATATTAAAAGAAACTGGCATACACTTTCTTTTTGTTCTAGTTTATTTTCTAATTTTTTTAAGAAAAATAAATTAATACAATAGATTTTTCTGGGGCCACAATTTATGGTAGACTAATAAACTAGGACGATAAACGAGATGGTTTGCAATAACAATAATTCGGTCTGACGTACTCTTAATCAATCACTTTTTTTAGAAGGGAGTCGTGATGATTTGATTTAAATTATTTTCGGTTTATTTGTCAATAGCCATCAATTCTTATTTTTGAGAAATTTAACAACATGGAATTAATTGCTCACCAGTCACCAACCACTCATTGGAACAAAGACAACATACACTTATATTACAAAGGTTGTTTTGTTATTCTTGTAAAATCCTTTTACGACTACATATCAAGGTTATGATGTATAATACATCATCATACATGTTGTGATTCCTGTGCACAATAAATCTAAGTTTAGATTTTCAATAAAATTTAAACTTAGATTTACAACACAATAAGATCCCAGTGTTTATCACGTTGTGATATGATGTCATGCATATCGGGATTCCGTTATACAGATGTATGAAAACAGTTAAATCTCATTAAGATTGTTATGGCCGACAAATGTATGTGTGTGTGTGTCTATATATTTTTGATGAAAGACGGGCGGTACCGTCGTGCTGTTTTATTAATAATAGAACCCTCACTTGTGGCGGAGGAATACCGTGGTTACATGATTATTTGCCTATGGAGGGAGACTCTCCCAAATCAAACCAAATAAAATTAAGAAAGTGTACAGTTTATGCAAATAAACAATATAAGAGGTAACAAGTTTCGCGAAGACATAAAAAATATGACATGTGATGAAGCGATAATCCTGTAAACTGTGCCAAGAAAAGTGTCTATGATGTCGCCACCGCACTGTAGAGCTGTTGGAGGGCAAACCATTGTAAAGACGTGGATCATCTCGCACCCACCAGGTTGATGGATGGGCAATGTTTGCCAGGCCCATCGTATAACGTAGCAAAAATGAAAGACAGAATATCAGTAAAGCATTTGATAACCACATTTGAGCACTAACAAAACCAGAATGAGACATACCAAAGTTGCCTGTATTCCAAAGAAACACAGGCAACAACAGGAGAGCATTTGCAATGATATCTTGAACGATGATGACATTTGTGATTTGTTTGGGAATCCAGATCTCAGCCACATGACAAGAGTAAAACAGATTACCCACAACATTAGAAATAGGGTGGACAATAATAAACGAAATAAACGACTGCAAAACATACCACTGTTGCCTATGCCAATTTATAGCATAGACAACTTCCGCATTAGAACGCCAACCCATAGGAGACATCAGAAGCGTAAACTGGGGACTGTCATATCCAAAGCTAATGCACCACGGACTTCACATGGAAGTTCGGACCACCTTAGGTATTGAACGCACCCTTGCGCCGCGAGTCCATACGTGGATAAATTATGTGCTGCCATATTTGCCTCACGTGGACAATATTGTAATGTGGAGTTGTTAAGCTGCAAGAATTGAGATAGCCGAGACAAATGCGCAGCATAAGCCCCTGTGAACTCATGAGGCCGCGTTATGTGACTAAGAAGCACCTGACAATCCGTCTCAAGGAATAATCGATCATAGGTAGTGGAATAAAATATTAGTGAAAACAGCAACGCCATAAGCTCCGCTTGCAACGGTGGGACAGCAGGCAAATAAATACAAATAGCCGAAATAAAATCTCCCTGATGATTACGCAATATAGCTCCTGCTGAAGACTTATGTTGTCTGACCGCCGCATCCACATTTAGCTTGAATCTTCCGACTGGGGGCTGCATCCAACGAACAATCTGAACACGTCTGTGCCTTATGAATGGAGAATAAGACCGAGCATATAAATGCGGGAGATGTGAAGAGAATTTCCTCCCCTGTGTGGCAGCACACCATGTATGTATATGATCTCGGACCCTCTCAGCCATATGTCGATATGAGAATGAATTTTCACCAAATCGGATGGCAGCATATACCTTCCAAATGACCCATGCGAAGATTGATGGAACCACAGCTCTCAGCTGTCCTTGCATTGTATTTGATGATGAAGAGCGCCACCACATCAAAAGGTATGTGCGAATGGTGTACGTGCTAGATGGCATTGGCCCAGAGAATAATATTGACAACTCTTGCCAAAGCGGCTTAATCATAGTGCAATGTACAAAAATATGGCTTAGATCATCGGTATGCCTTCGACAGAAAACGCATTGGGTTGGATAAATGTATTGCCATTTACTAAGATTCTCAGCAAGGGGCAGCGCATTCATCCATAATTTCCATAGAAATAGGCGACTCCCTAGAGGCAATGTTGGCCACCAAAGATATTTCGAGGTCGCAATTTTTGCTGAATCCAAAAACATTGTCATATAAGCAGACTTCAATGAGAATTGGCCATTGCTGTCCGGCGTCCATTCATAACCATTGTCTGTTAAACGAACCCAGGGAATCATGTAAGCATTTATTTTACAAATGCGTTTCCATGTTGGTGAATCATAAATGTGAGCATAGATTGCATTGCGTCGACCATATTTTTCCTTGCAAAACTGAGCCCATAGCGATGGAGAATGATGATAACGCCACCACAACCGACAATCATATGCCCTTTGCAACAAGTACAAAGAGCGAATATCCAATCCTCCAAATTCCTTTGGTTTTGCTATATTGTTCCATGATTTCCACCTATGTTTACCAGTCCACAAGAATGCTGACATTTTGCTAGTAAGAAAATCAATGACACTCTTTGGTAATTTTGAGCTAGCAATAATATGTAATGGCATTGTAGTCAAAACATGTCTCAACAACACCACACGGCCTGCCATTGAGAGAAGCTTTGAAGCCCAAGAGTTTAGCACTGCGTCAAAATGGTTAAGTAAGGGCGTGCAATAAGAAGCCCTATTTATACCCTTATATAGATAGGAACCTAAATACTTGATGGGCAATGTTGTTAGCTGCATTCCTAAAGCATTTGCTACCCGCACACCATTGACACCCTGACCCACAACAACTTGGCTTTTGTCCAAATTAACTAACTGCCCAGATGCTTGCTGATATTCCTCCAAGAATATTCGAAATCGTCGCATATTTTGGATTGATCCATTTAAGAAAATAACTAAGTCATCCGCGAAACCCAAATGTGAAATCTGTGGCACTCGGCCAGCTTGAAATCCACCAATTACGCCCTCAGCCATTAGTTGGTTGAGACCTCGAGAGAATCCTTCAGATGCTAAAATAAACAACATAGGTGAAAGGGGATCACCTTGCTTCACCCCCCTTGACACCGAAAAGAATCCCGCTGGCTTCCCATTTATTAAAATGGAACACCTTGTAGCTGCTAAGTTGTTAATTAAGATACGTACTAGCCGTGGATGAAATCCCATTTTTGTTAATACTGCGGACAAATATCTCCAACTGACCCTATCAAATGCCTTCGCCATATCCAACTTTATCATGATGTGACCTCCCCTAACTGGTTTATCCAACATATGAACCATCTCCTGTGCTAATAATACTTGCTCTGTAATATCTTTGCCTTTCATAAAACCAGCCTGCTGTGGAGATATTAAAGTTGACAACAATGGAGATAAGCGAGTAGCTATGAGACGAGTTACTACCTTGGCAAGAAAATTGGTTAAACAAATCGGCCGAAACTGAGAAAATGAAACAGGCGCTGAAACTTTTGGTATTAGTGTGATAAGAGCTGCTGCCATTTGACGTGGTGGCGGAACACCCAAGAAAAATTCCTGCACAGCTTTAAGCACATCCGCAGATATCAGCTGCCAAAAATGTCGATAAAACGAACCTGGAAAACCGTCTGGACCCGCGGCACTTGTTGGACTCAAATCCCAGACAGCATGCCTTACTTCATCTAGGGTGGGCAGAGCCATCAATTGTGCATTATCAGCATCCGTCAACATGCATGGTATATACTGCAATATATTATCATGAGCAGATGTGGAATTGTCTGCGAATAACAACTGATAAAAACCCACAGCCGCTGCTTCTATATCGGCTTGGGTCTCACACTCAAGACCATTTATATCCGTAATTTTCCGAATCATTTGCTTTCGCCTTCGGTCTTTGACTGTTTGATAGAAAAATTTTGTGTTAGCATCTCCTTCACGCATCCATTTAACGTTAGCTTTTTGCTTCCAAAATAATAATGCTCGAGATTGAGCAAGTCGAAGCTTAGCCATTGAATGGTGATATGCCGTTCGTGCTTCAGCTGTTGGGTTGGAGTCATATAATCTTTCTTGCCTTGTAACTTCAATTTCAGCAGCTGTAACCGCATCAAAGATATTCCCAAAAACCTCTTTATTCCATGTTCTAAGGCAATGTTTCAGCTTTTGCAACTTTGCATAGAATCCACGCATTCCCCCTATGGTAGGAAATGTTCGCCAATTGGATGTAACAAAATGATCAAAATCCGTGTGAGACAACCATGCATCAAGAAAGCGAAAGGAAGCATGTGTCCGAGATGATGCAACCACACAGTCAAGGAAGATAGGCGAGTGATCCGACGTAGCCCGATTAAGATGGTGACAACTTACATCATCAAACATGTCATAAAAGTCCGACGTACAAAGATATCTATCCAGCCGTCGACAAACACGGCCTAAACCTCTTCCATCACTCCAAGTATATGGATTCCCTTGAAAATTAATGGATTGTAAAGAACACTCATGTACAAAATCATTGAAATCTTGAAGCTGCCTCAATGTTGGTGACGAGCGACCCCGATGTTCATCAAGAGAAAGAAAGGTATTAAAGTCACCCCCAAGAAGCCATGGAAGAGAGTTTGCATTGTTAAAATCCACCAAATCTGCCCATAAGGCACGCGCCGGCTGATGAAAATTAAAAAAAAAAAGAACCGCGGACCGGGCCAAACCTTAACGGGTCGCGGCTGCAGGACCAGTCCCAATTTACATATATTTAAAAAAAGGCGGCCGGCCAACGGGTCGGGCCGGATGGCCAGCGGGCGGGACCCGAAGGCAGGCCGGCCCATTATCTCAATAAAAAAAGGTAGCGAATGCGGGCTGGGCTGTAGCAGCGAATGCGGGCCGGGCAAGAAAATGGCTATACCCGGCCTGCCAGGAAAAAAAAGAATTTCAAAAATTATTAATAATTCTGTAAATTTAGAAAATAGTTAAATAAATCATTTTAATTTCCAGAAAAATACAATTAAATTTCAGAAAAATCCAAATAAATTCCAAAAAATATAAAAAGTCAAAATTAAATTATTTTTACTTAATTTCTGAATGTTGATAAGTGTACGTAATTAAATAAAATTGGTAATAAATAGAATTAAATAAGGGAAAATTAGTAGGAAATTCTAAAAAATTAATACAAGCTAAGGAAAAATAAAGGGGATGCTAAATAACAACTTTCCAATATTTGTAGAATTTATGAAGCCAAATCTTGAGTGTCGGAGTTGGTGAGGATGGGCGTATGGGCCCCAGACGACTGTTGTTGCGTGCAGGAGTTGGTGAGGATGGGCGTACGGGTCCCAGGCGACTTTTGTTGTTGCATTCATGGAACGTGCATTTGCATTGGAGTGGGCTGAGATGTACGGGTCTCAGACACTCGAGTAGAGTGGACCATGGTGTACCGGCCATGAAGATTCAGTTATGGTGGTTCATGGTGTACGGGCCATGAGTATTCGGTTATGGTGGATCATGGTGTACGGGCCATGGGCATCGGTTATGGTGGATCGTGGTATACGGGCCACGGGCATCGGTTGGGGTGGATCGTGGTGTACGAGCCACGGGCATCCGCAAGGGTGGATTGTAGTGTACGGGCTACAGGCATCTAGTCAATCCCGGGATCATGCATTGCATATAGGTCTAGGGCATATTGCATGACATGATTCTTGTTGCGTGTGACACGTTGATTGAGCATGCATCACGTACTTGCGCATTTTTATGTGGAGTGCTTTACTTACCGCATTTATTTTATCTTATGCATGTTATCTTATATTTATGTGCTATGTGGTT
This sequence comes from Eustoma russellianum, assembly GCA_036186865.1. Classification (NCBI taxonomy): domain Eukaryota; kingdom Viridiplantae; phylum Streptophyta; class Magnoliopsida; order Gentianales; family Gentianaceae; genus Eustoma; species Eustoma russellianum. The sequence goes on along the minus strand of AP025072.1, from coordinate 2,391,502 downwards.
ATATCATGTCTATGTGCTATGTGGCTATATCATTTCGGTATGTACGTTTTGTATTTGTTTGAGGCGGGCACCTACTGGGTGATTTCTGTCACTCACCCCTACTTCCCAGGTGAGCCGGATGAGGACTATGAGCACATCTTCGTTGAGGACAAGACAGACATAGCAGAGTGGGCTGGTTGAGAGATGCAGCTAGGATATGAGGGGACTCTGCAGCTGTTTTGTTCTTACTTATACTTTGAGGATTTTCCATATACTACTTTACTACTTTTATTCCCAGAATTTTTATTTAGCAATGTAATGACGGTTATTGGAGTTTAATATATGTTATGGTTTACGTTTCTGCGAAAAAATTTCTACGTCATTTTGACAAGTAAGAGATTGATTCGACGCTTTGTATTCTCCTTAGTGAGATACAGCGGGTGCTATGTTCCCGCTGTTAGGGCTCGGGAGCAGGGCGCTACAGGTGGTATCAGAGGCCAGGCTTCAGATCCGCCTCGGAAACGCAGGATTAATTAGGACACATAGACATAAGCTACGATTTTACCCCTAATAAACGGAGTAGACTTAAGAAATGAATGTAGACCTAAGTTATGATCGGGTTATGGGAGGTGTGTACCGATGGTGAGCTTCTCTTGTCTAAATATTCGATTTATCCGCATCCCACCTTTCAACTTCTTATTGACTAATTTGATTTCGTCTCATGAACTTGGATTTCAGAAAATGCCTCCACGACGTGATCCGTCTGGTAATAACGGCGATGATCAGCAGGGTCAGGGGGCCATTCCCCAGGTGCTGGCAGATACGCTGGCTACTCTGACTGCCTTGGTGGCCCAGCAGCAGGTGCAGATGGCTCACCTGTAACAACAGCAGGAGCAACTGCAACAACAGCAGGAGCAACAGCAGCAACAGCAGCAGCAACCACCACCATCACCACCACCGCCGCCACCCCAGGGGCTTCGATTCTTTTACCCGGAGATGCAGCACTCCCGGATACCTATGTTCAAGGGTACCACCCGACCAGAGGAGGCAGAGGTTTGACTCAAGAATGTATGCGAGCAGTTGAGGTTGTTAGAGGTTCCAGATGGCCTGAAGGTGGACGTGGTAGTATCATTCTTGGAGGGCGATGCAGAGCGATGGTGACAGGGTGTGGTACACAGACGGACTACACCGTCGACTTAGGCCCAGTTTAGGGAGGAGTACCAGAGGTACTACGTTCCTGAGAGTGCCATTCAGAGGAGGATGAAAGAGTTTCAGCTCCTGACACAGGGATCCATGACTGTTGATCAGTATTCTGAGAGATTCCACGCGCTTGGGAGATACATGCCTGCCATCATGGACGACGAGAGGGCGAAGATGTTGAAGTTGGGACGGGTTTGAGCTCACGCATTCGGTCATTAATCATATGCGCCCAGCCTACCACTTTTGAGGGATTGTTGGAGGTGTGTCGTAAGGTAGAGGGTGACCTCGTGAGAGTGGCAGCGGCCGACAGGGCCAAGAGACCCCGAGAGGAGTTTCGCTCAGGGAGATGGTTAAAGATTCCACGCCAACACCCGACCGGGCGATTCTCCGGGCCACCGCAGCATGGACAGGGATCGGCGTCCTGGCCGTTGATGATCGAGGGTGCTACAGTGACGGCAGCGCAACCACTCAGGGCGGTTGGACCGCCACCCCCAGCATATGCACAGTGTGGTCGTCCCCATACGGGACCGTGTTGGAGAGCTCAGCAGGTTTGCTATAACTGTGGCAAACAAGGACATTACGCCAGAGAGTGACCTACACCAACACAAGCACCTTTGCCACAGGGTCAGACGCAGTAGAGAGGAAAAGGAAAGACCAACGCTCGAGTGCATGTCATGACTGTCGCTGAGCTACAGGAGGTCGGAGACGTAGTCACAGGTACGTTTAAATTTAAGCAATTATTATTTTAAAATCTTAAACATATATTTTCTCTTTGTTTTGATGATTTGTGCTATGTGCATAACTATGAACCTGTTAGGGGAGATATTAATTAACCAAGTCCCAGCATATGTTCTATTCGATAGTGGTGCCAGCCACTCATTCGTTGCTAGGAGATTCGCTAAGAACCTAGGTATTCTACCAGAACGGCTAGAGATTCCGTATCGTGTTCAAGCCACCGGGGATCAGGTGTTAGTATCTCATTATCAGTATAAGGATTGCCCGTTGGAGATTAATGAGCTTGAGTTCTCCGCAACCCTGATTCCGATCCAGATGCAGGATTTCGACATTATTCTGGGCATGGATTTCATGGCGAGATACAGTGCTACCATCGACTGCCGCCAGAGACAGGTCAGTATGCAGACACTGGATAAGAGAGAGACCATCTTCCAGGGGGATGTCAAATTAAAGAAGTCCTCCAGAAAAATCTATATTACCGCAGCACAGGCTTCTCGGGCATTGAAGAAAGGAGTCGAGGGTTTTCTTGTGTATGCTCTAAATGCCAGTGCTGAGACGCCATCGATTGAGGATATTCCAGTGGTACGAGATTTTAAGGATGTCTTTTCCGACGAGTTACCAGGTTTGCCACCGAGCAGAGAAGTGGAGTTCGAGATCGATCTCGTACCTGGAACCGAGCCGATCTCGAAGGCACCATACAGGATGGCACCAGCAGAGTTAAAAGAACTTAAGGAGCAGTTGCAGGAGCTACTGGACAGAAAATTTATCAGGCCTAGTGATTCGCCCTGGGTAGCACCAGTATTATTTGTGAAGAAGAAAGACAGTACTATGAGGCTATGTATCGATTATCGTGAGCTGAATAAGATCACGATAAAGAATAAATACCCACTACCGAGGATCGACGACCTATTTGATCAATTGAAGGTAATGTCTTTAATAAATCACTGTGAATTAGGTTATTTTGTATATCAAACTGGTGTACAATGAAAATTGCGTGCAGGGTGCCAGGGTATTCTCGAAGATTGACCTGCGATCAGGCTACCATCAGTTAAGGATTAAGGCAGAAGACATAGCAAAGACTGCGTTCCGCACTCGATATGGGCACTACGAGTTTCTTGTAATGCCCTTTGGACTGACGAATGCACCTGCGACCTTCATGGATCTGATGAACACAGTATTCAGGGAGCAGCTGGACCATTTTGTGGTGGTGTTCATCTACGACATCTTGGTGTATTCGTCTAATGAGGAGACTCATGCTGAACACTTTGCAGGAGGTATTGGAGACTCTCAGAAAGAAGAAGTTGTATGCTAAGTTCAGTAAGTGCGAATTCTGGTTAAAGAGTGTGACCTTCTTGGGCCACGAAATTTCTGAGGAAGGTATTTTGGTTGACCCAAAGAAGATAGAGGTGATCACAGAATGGCCACGACCTACTAACGTCACTGAGGTACGCAGCTTTCTTGGCCTTGCCGGTTATTATCGCAAGTTTGTGGAGGGATTTTCGAGGATTGCAGCACCACTGAGTCGATTGACTCAGAAAAAGACTCAGTTTGTATGGACCTCTGAGTGTGAGAAAAGCTTTGCAGAGTTGAAGCAGAAATTGACGACTGCACCAGTGTTGGCGCAACCCTCCGGCACTGAAGGATTTGTCATCTACTGCGGCGCCTCGAAGAATGGGCTAGGTATATGTATATAAAAATTTTAAATTACCATCATGAACATATTAACTCTAGCCTAACACTTTCGTCGCATGATGCGTGTTAATGCAGGGAGGTAGGGTTATCGCATACGCATCGAGACAGTTGAAGCAATATGAGCAAAATTACCCGACACATGATCTGGAGTTAGCAGCGGTGGTGTTTGCGTTAAAGATTTGGCGTCATTACTTATACGGTGTGAAGTGCGAAGTCTTTACCGATCATAAATGCTTGAAGTATTTGTTCACACAGAAAGAGTTGAACATGTGTCAGAGGAGGTGGCTTGAGCTACTGAAAGACTACGATTTGACCATCAGTTATCATCCGGGGAAGGCAAACCGAGTTGCAGATGCCTTGAGCAGAAAGTCTAATCACGCCAGACAGACACCATTAGAGAAAAAGATGGCAGAGTTTGATCTCGATATTGTTAATTCCACTGCTAATGTTCTGGCGGCCTTAGTCATTACACAATCTTTGGTTGAGCGGATCAAGGAGGCGCAAAAGGAAGATGCGACGCTTAGTGATATCCGAGAGAGGATGTTGACCAATTTAATTGAGGGCTTCCAGATACATGATGATGGCAATATTTGGTACCAAGGAAGGTTGTGCGTGCCTGATGATGAGGAGCTAAGGAGGAAATTGCTGAAAGAGGCACACAATTCAAATTTGTCGATTCACCCAGGTGCTACGAAAATGTATAATGATATAAAGAAACACTACTGGTGGAGTGGGATGAAAAGACACATCGCTGAGTTCATTGAGAGATGCCTTATTTGTCAGCAGGTTAAGGCAGAGCATCAGAGGCCGGGAGGTTTGATGTTGCTGTTGGAGATACCGGAGTGGAAGTGGGAGCATGTGACGATGGACTTTGTAGTAGGACTCACTAAAACAAGAAACGACAACGACATGATCTGGGTGATTGTTGATCGATTGACGAAGACAGCTCACTTCCTACCCGTGCCTAGTGATGTGACCGTGGAAAGATTGGTGACGTTATATATTGATGATATTGTTAGCCTACATGGAGTCCCAGTCAGTATCGTCTCAGACCATGATTTGAAGTTCACCTCTCGATTCTGGTCATCTTGTCAGAGAAGGTTGGGGACGGAGCTGCGACTGAGTACCGCTTTCATCCACAGACAGAAGGGTAATCTGAGAGGACCATTCAGACTTTAGAGGACATGTTGAGAGCGTGCGCATTGGACTTCAAGGGGAACTGGGATGGTATGATCAAGCTAATTGAGTTCTCCTACAACAACAGTCACCACAGTGCCATCGGCATGGCACCCTTTGAGGCGCTCTATGGACGTAAGTGCAGGTCCCCTGTTCATTGGGATGAGATCAGTGAGCGCGTTATTACCGGCTCTGAGTTGGTTGAGCAGACTACAGAGAAAGTGAAGTTGATACAAGATAGACTCAAGGTTGCTCAAGACAGAAGCAAGAGCTGGGCTGATTCGAAACGACGTCCCCTAGAGTTCGATGTGGGCGAGAAGGTTTACTTGAGAGTGTCACCTACGATGGGGGTTTCACGATTCGGTATGAAGGGTAAGCTAAAGCCTCGCTACATTGGTCCTTATGAGGTACTCGAGAGGGTCGGTACACTGGCCTACCGATTAGCATTACCCCCTGCCTTGGCTCAGGTTCACAGCATATTTCACGTTTCTCAGTTGAGGAAATGTCCCGGACCCGAGCCATGTCCTAGATGTACCACCGTTGAGGATCCGACCGGACATTGCATATGAGGAGACTCCTATCAGGATAGTGGATCGCAAGGACCAAGTGTTGAGGCATTGAGTCATCCCTTATGTCAAAGTGCAGTGGACCAATCACACCGAGCGCGAGGCGACTTAGGAGCTTGAGGAGCAAATGAGAGAGAGATATCCACAGCTTTTCGAATAAGGTACGTCAAGTTTCAAGGACGAAACTTCTTGTAAGGTGGGTAGGATGTTATGGCGACAAATGTGTGTGTATATATAGACACACACACACTCTAATAAGACTAAATAAAGAGTAATAAATAAAAAGTAATAATAATAATAATAAAGATAAGTATAAACTAGATAAAGATTAGAGTTGCATTAGGAAACCTAAACCAAAATCAAATGGGAAAACCTAAAATCTACCCTAACTCCCCCACCATATATATGCATACACGCATAATACTACGAACAAAAAAATCCCCACCCAGCCGCCACACACAAACGCACGGCCAAGAGAAAAGAAAAAAAAAGAGAAGAGAGAAGAAGAAGGAAGGCGAGGCCCCAAACCCAAGTTTTTACTCCGTCGGATTTATTTGTGTTATCGTCAATCGAGTTAGGTGCCTCTTCCCCTTCAAATGGGTACGATCCATGCATGCTTTGATGATATATTTTATGTGATTCCCTGTTTTTATTTGTTTAAAATATAGATTTGTATTTGTTTGTATTTGGAAAAGCATGAGGTAATTGTTTATTGCTGCCATGTACTTGTATGTATATGAATTCGGTGGTAGGATTGGATTAGAGTGGGAATACTCTCAAATCAACTCAAAAGGTTAGGAATTTTACATATGATGAAGCCGGATCTTCACCAAGGGTCTAGACGATCTCAAAATAGCTTCGTCAGTTAACTTGAAGAGTTGTTAACTGGGATCGAAAGTGTATAGCTGGAATAGCACCAAATATCCTGCACAAGTAAGCATAGGTCAGAGGTCTCGGGGGGTTGGCCCAGGAAAAAACCCTCCGATGCTCAAGTCAGTTTGGGTCATATCTCACTGAGATTTATAATTTAAAGGGTGAGTTAGGAATTTCTCACAATGTATGCCGAAGAGCAAAGGGTATGAGCTCGCTTTAGAGTATGAATGTTTTGAATTCTGGATTCAGATCTCGAGTCCCACTTTCTTCGTCTTGGTTGGCTTGCTTTTATAGACTTTTCCAGTCTTTGGCTTCTGATAGTAGATAGTGGATTGTGGAGAGGACGTTTGCTTGGGGCAGAAAGCCTATAGCGCCGTAGGTCTGCTGATGTGATCAATAGTCTGACTGATGTGACTAATAGGCCGGCTGTTGTGACCTTGGCGTGTTCAGAAAGATTCACCAGTTGTAGTCATTATATTTGAGTTGCATCTCTGTCTGAGGGTCTCACGAAATATTATCGTAATGGGTTCATTTGCTGTGGTACATAGCTGAACCCTGCCGAGGTGTATAACTTACTGTGGTACATAGCGGAACTCTGCCGAAGTGCATGACTTGGTCTTATCTCGTGAAAGTGGTATGAAGTGCGGCATAAACTGAAGTTGGTGCCGAGGCTGAGGCTGAGGTGCAGCTGAGGCCGGACAGCCATGCTTGGTTACTGAAACTCTGAACTGCGGTACTTGCTGAACTGCAGCATTTTTGAGTGCCGATCTTCTGGAGTTGAACTGTTGACTGTTGTTGACTAACAGACGATTTAGTTATGGTTTATCATTTGCCCCCAAATTTTGTGTGGCTGAGCTGAACTGCGAAGGCGGACAAATCTTGTTTTGATAGACCCGTGACGTGGCAGTCCATTAATTACGCGGTTATCCTTTTATTTGCACAGTAATTCCCACTTTTAATGTAAACGCCAATTTCGACATCTCATCATTACTTTTTCGGCGGTTTCATTCCTCGAGAGAGGGAAAAGCGTGAGCTTTTGCCTCTTCGTTTTTAAACGAAAAAGTGCAACCTTTCGCTTTCTCTTTCTTATAAATAGAGATAATTTCCCCGCTTCACCCTTTTTCTTCTTCTTTTATCCTGCTTATCTGGTTATTTTGCTGCCTTGTTGATTTGCTTCTCTTCTCTGACTTTACTCCAGCTCTTTCAACTTACGTCCTCAATATTTTGTAAGCTTTCTTACTCATGGCTTCGTCTTCTTTTTTCTTGAAACCCATAGTTCCTTCTCCTTCGGTGCATAACTCAATGTGTATCTTGAAAGATAATGACCTTTCTAAACTATGTCAACATTATAAGGTTGACAGGAGTACTTTTGCTCCCATTCTTCCCCACCCTCACCAAACTGCTAATGACCCCCCTTCCGGTTACAAAGCAGTTTATGAGGAGTTTTTTAGATCTGACTTTAATTTACTCATTCCGGCCCCCTTACTCTAAATATTGTTCTGTTACAAACTTAGGCTTCCACAAATAACTCCTAACGGGCTGAGGGTTATTCTTAGTTATCTGCTCTACCTAAGAGCATCTGAGAAGAACTTCTCATTTGCATTTTTTAGGGAGATATTCGTATGCAATGAGGAGGATAGTTGGTATAATTTTGATAGGAGATCTCGGAGTAGTGGGGGGTCTTTTGTTATAAACCTTCCCTCTCCTTCCAAAGATTGGAAAGGGAATTTCTTTTTTGTTAAAAATATAGGATTGCCTGAAAGAATCCCCTGGAACATTGGTAGTGTAAGTAACAGAAGGCCAAGTGAACAATTTCGCAATGAAGCCTCTCAATTGCTACTTCCGCCCCGGGTCGTAGATTGAAAGAGAGTTAATAGACAGATTGTAGAGGTTGCTGACCTAGAACATTTGTGTCCGGAATATAATTTTCGACCTCTTATCCCTCTTGCCTTATGGATAGTTCGGGGTATATGACAACATTTTTGAAAATCTTTGGCTGGTTTTGATATTTTAACAGTATCTTGACTATTTTGTTCCTTGAATCTTGCAGAAGTCATTGTACGTGAGACCCTCGAAAGGCTGAAGAACCTGGTCCCCAGGAAGAGAACATGGTCAGAATGCCAACCTTCCATTTCAGAAACGACTTCTGCTAGCTCATCGTCTGAAGTGCAGGCGCGTCCAGGTAAAGTTTCTCCCTGCATTAGTCTTGAATGTGCTTGATTTTCATTATAGTCATTTGGATATTTTCTCCCTTGCAGTTGAAACTCCTGATAGTCTTCCCCAAACCGAAGCTCAGGTTCCTGTCTCAACCTCAACTCAACCTGAGGAAAGGAGTGGGGGAATTGATGCCCCCATCTTAATTCCTTCTTCTCCTGCTGCTGAGGAGGAAAATGTACCTCCCCCAGGTTGGGCTGCTGATGAAGTCGTGCCCTCCCTTGATCTTTTAGGAGAGGCCCCTAAAGTAAACGTGTCCGGAGAAGGACCTTCTGAGGTGAAAGCGTTGGAAGGAGAACCCCCCAAAGGAAAGGATCTTGAGAGGGAACCTTCCGAAGCAAACGCACTTGAAGGAGAATCCTCTGCGAAGAATACAACGGAGGGGGAACCCTCTTCCCGAACGCAGCGGGAGAAAAGGACAATGGAGTTCAGCTACAATAACTCTGCCGAAGATCCTGAAATAGCTAGAAAATTGACAGAAATGTCAATACTTCCTAAGGATTGGCAGACGTATGACAGTGTGGACTGGAGTACTGCCTTCAAATCATTCGCGAGGAATATGGCCCTGGTATGACTTTCCTATATTTTCCATCTTTTAACTTGATCCTTCAGGCTTTTCTTTGCCAATTTGACTTTTGTAGTATCGGGTCCAAGAGTTTAACATTCTTAGACGAGCTGAAGAGCTTCATACCAGGTTCTTCAAACTCTCTGAGACCAATGCCCACCTCAAAAAGGCTTATGATGAGTTAGTTGAGGTGGCAAATCCGAATAGCACAAAGTTGTCCGGGCTGGAGGCTGAGGTGAACAATCTGAAGTCACAAGTTGCCATACTTACTGAAGACAATTCTAGGCTTCAGATGGCAAAACAGGATTCAGATTCCAAGCTGGCCTCACTTTTGGAGGAGAACTTCAGGCTTCAAGCTGAGAAGCGAGATTCTGACGCTAAGCTGGCTGATGCCAAATCCCAAGTGATTGAGTTGAAGGAGACATTAGCCAGCACTGAGTTAGCTTCTTCCAAGGCTCAGGCTGAACTGGAGTTCTGCCAAAAGAAAATCAGTAATTTTGATCAAGTATTGTCCAATAGCAGGGATGAGCTGTATCAGCAACTGGAGGCAGAGAGGAAAAGTAAATCTGATCTCCTTCAGCAATTTGAACTTCAGGCTGAGGAGATGAAGAAAACAATTGCTTAGTTCAGACAGTCTGAGCTTTTCACCGGAAATTTTTTGAAGATTCAAGGCTCAACAATTGCTGTTGGGCAAACTTGGGCAATTGACGCTTGTTCGGAGGTCTGCCCCAGCCTGGACAAGAACCATCCTCGTATTGCCGAGCTGTATAACCCTGAGGCTGGGAACCTACTTGAAAACCAAATTGCTTTGTTCCAGAGTGGGGTTGATCTTAGAGAAAATGAAGAAGCTGTAAAGTAGAATAGGATTTTTCCTGTAGATAGCTGCAGTTGTAATAGATTTGGTACTTCAATGAAAATCTATTTTTCCCAACTTCTGCTCTTCAGCTTCTGCTTTTGTCTTCAGCATGTGAAGTTTTACTTGCTTTGTCTGCAAATATTTGTCTTCGGCTCTGCGAAGTTTTGCTTGCTCTTTTTCCGTAGTTTGCAAGTGTTTCAGCACTGCAAAGTTTTATTTGCTTTATGCGAATATTTGTCTTTGGCTTTATCAAAAGCTTCACTTGCTTTATGCAAGTATTTGTCTTCAGCTTTATCAAAAGCTTCACTTGCTTTATGCAAGTATTTGTCTTCAGCTTTATCAAAAGCTTCACTTGCTTTATGCAAGTATTTGTCTTCAGCTCAGCTAAAAGAGTATGTTTTGTATGCTGGCTCTCTGCATAGGCACTGAGCTTTGGCCTTTACCCTTGGCTCCTCAGTTTTGCTGTGCCCTGATGAATTTTAAGAGGTGAGAAAACCTTTATCCTTTTTTGTCAACCTCTCAGTCCTGCTGAGTTGAAGATATGGGGAACTTATCCCGCTGTTGAGACCTGCTCAACCTCTTAGTCCTGCTGAGTTAAAGATATAGGGAACTTATCCCGCTGTTGAGACCTGCTCAACCTCTCAGACCTGCTGAGTTGAAGATATAGGGAACTTATCCTGCTGTTGAGACCTGCTCAACCTCTCAGACCTGCTGAGGTCAAAGATATTGTTGAGACATGCTCAACCTCCCAGACCTGCTGGGGTAAGACTATTGGGAAACCTGTCCCATCCTGTTAAGACCTGCTCAACCTTCCAGACCTGCTGGGGTAAAAATATTGGGAAACCTGTCCCATCCTGTTGAGACCGGCTCAACCTCCCAGACCTGCTGGGGTAAAGATAGTGTTGAGACCTGCTCAACCTCCCAGACCTGCTGGGGCAAGAATATTCTTGAGACCTGCTCAACCTCCCAGACCTGCTGGGGTAAGAATATCGGGAAACCTGTCCCATCCTATTGAGACATGCTCAACCTCCCAGACCTGCTGGGGTAAGAATATCGGGAAGCCTGTCCCATCCTGTTGAGACCTGTTCAACCTCCCAGACCTGCTGGGGTAAAGATAATGTTGAGACCTGCTCAACCTCACAGACCTGCTGGGGTAAAGATATATATGCCCCCACTTTCGTTGTGGGTGATAGATAGGCATAAATTATTGCTCCATGCACCATAGGGTGACTTAGCTTTTCCTGGCTGAATGCCAAATAAAAATATCCAGTTGAATAAACTGATCCCTTGATAACATAAGGCCGAGCCAGAAGATACCAGATGAGCACAAGAAGAGGTAAACCATGATTCGATTGAATCGGGGACTGTTGCCATTATATCAGCCTTATATGCTCGGGACCCCGTAACCCCCTTTCATCAGGATCTGAACCCTCATCACTAAGAAAACCTTGATGAGGCCCGAGTTTGCAACTCTCATCTGGAGGGGGTTTACCAAAGTCTAGCCTGTTGTGGAGCCTAGACCTCGGATTATAGAAACGTTGCAGGTGACCCATCTCAATAAGACGTCCAATCTCTTGTCCGAGCTGCCTACAATCTTCTGTATCATGCCCGATATCATGATGATAAAGGCAGTACAATCGATGGTTTCTTTGTGGATTGGTCCAGCCAGGGGCTGGGGTTCTTTTGCCAGAGATTTTTTCCTCATGTAGGAAAGAATATGGGCTTTTGAAGCCAGCAGAGAGTTCCTTTCCTTTCCTCAGCCTCCCAACCGAATCTTGACAGAGCACCTCTCCTGTAACGGTGCTTTGCCTTTATTGTCAACTTTTCTGCCATGTTTAAATGGCAAGGAGGCTTTCTGAGTATATTTTAAACTCTGGTAGCTGGACTTTTGTTCTGGCCGTCTTGCCTCGGCCATAGATTCGGCCTGACGCCTGGGGGAATAACCAGGCCAAGTGGGGGAATACTCCAGATGTTCCAGTGAGTGAGAGTTACCGGAATGGGACCCACTGGACTTTGCTGCAGAAGCTTTCCCCTTCATCTCTCTCACTACTGCTTGGAAGACCTCTGGGTTCTGAGCCACATAGCGAATGGCTCGCCTGTGCTCTTCATATGTGAAGGCAATGGGAGTTGAGGATTCTCCCGGCTCCGTAGAACATTGATCAGACTGTTGCTGAGAAGACCTTTGGCTCCTCCTGGATGTCATAGGTTGCTTGGAACCTTGACTATCTCTTTTACTCATATTTCTCTCAATAGCTTCCTAAGATAATTAGAAAAGCTCTGAGCAGCCGTTAGAAAAGCGTTGATTAACTGTTTTCTGAGTTAAGGGACTAAGGTGCCCTTCCTCTAGCGCCAAATGATGAAGCCGGATCTTCACCAAAGGTCTAGACGACCTCAAAATAGCTTCGTCAGTTAACTTGAAGAGTTGTTAACTGGGATCGAAAGTGTATAGCTGGAATAGCGCCAAATATCCTGCACAAATAAGCACAGGTCAGAGGTCCCGGGGGGTTGGCCCCGGGAAAAACCCTCCGACGCTCAAGTCAGTTTGAGCCATATCTCACTGAGATTTATAATTTAAAGGGTAAGTTAGTAATTTCTCACAATGTATGCCGAAGAGCAAAGGGTATGAGCTCGCTTTAGAGTATGAATGTTTTGAATTCTGGATTCAGATCTCGAGTCCCCCTTTCTTCGTCTTGGTTGGCTTGCTTTTATAGACTTTTCCAGCCTTTGGCTTCTGATAGTAGATAGTGGATTGTGGAGAGGACATTTGCTTGGGGCAGAAAGCCTATAGCGCCGTAGGCCTGCTGATGTGGTCAATAGTCTGACTGATGTGACTAATAGGCCGGCTGTTGTGACCTTGGCGTGTTCAGAAAGATTCACCAGCTGTAGTCATTATATTTGAGTTGCATCTCTGTCCGAGGGTCTCACGAAATATTATCGTAATGGGTTCATTTGATGTGGTACACAGCTGAACCCTGCCGAGGTGTATAACTTACTATGGTACACAGCGGAACTCTGCCGAAGTGCATGACTTGGCCTTATCCCGTGGAAGTGGTCTGAAGTGCGGCATAAACTGAAGTTGGTGCCGAGGCTGAGGCTGAGGTGCAGCTGAGGCCGGATAACCATGCTTGGTTACTGAAACTCTGAACTGCGGTACTTGCTGAACTGCATTATTTTTGAGGGCCGATCTTCTGGAGTTGAACTGTTGACTGTTGTTGACTAACAGACGATTTAGTTATGGTTTATCAACATACTTAGGGAAGATTAAAATTTTGTTTTGGCCTTAGAACAAGTTCATATAGCCTGGAAATAGAAAAAAACGGGTTCTAGATCGAAAAATTTGGCCAGACGGGTGGCGCGTGTGCCACACGCGCCGCTGGAAGCGGCTGCAAGTGGTCTCCACGCGCCAGGCGTGTTTTGCACGCGCCGGCTGATGAAAATTAAAAAAAAGGAACCGCGGACCGGGCTGGCCTGCTGGTGCAGCGGACCGGGCTGGCCTGCTGGTGCAGCGGACCAGGCCGAACCTTAACGGGCCGCGGCTGCAGGACCAGACCCAATTTACATATATTTAAAAAAAAGGGCGGCCGGCCAACGGGCCGGGCCAGACCCGAAGGCAGGCCGGCTCATTATCTCAATAATAAAAAAAGGTAGCGAATGCGTGCTGGGCTGGAGCAGCGAATGCGGGCCGGGCAGGAAAATGGCTATACCCGGCCCGCCAGGAAAAAAAAAAGGAATTTCGAAAATTATTAATAATTGTGTAAATTTAGAAAATAGTAAATAAATCATTTTAATTTCCAGAAAAATACAATTAAATATCAGAAAATTCCGAATAAATTCCAGAAAATACAAAAAGTCAAAATTAAATTATTTTCACTTAATTTCTGAATTTTGATAAGTGTAAGTAATTAAATAAAATTGGTAATAAATATAATTAAATAAGGGAAAATTAGTAGGAAATTCTAGAAAATTAATACAAGCTAAGAAAAAATAAAGGAGATGTTAAATAACAACTTTCCAATATTCGTAGAATTTATGAAGTCAAATCTTGAGTGCCGGAGTTGGTGAGGATAGGCGTACGGGCACAGGCGACTTTTGTTGTTGCATTCATGACACGTGCATTTCCATTAGAGTGGGCTGAGATGTACGGGTCTCAGACACTCGAGTGAAGTGGACCATGGTGTACGGGCCATGAGGATTCAGTTATGGTGGTTCATGGTGTACGAGCCATGAGTATTCGGTTATGGTGGATCATGGTGTACGGGCCATGGGCATCGGTTATGGTGGATCGTGCTATACGGGCCACAGGCATCGGTTGGGGTGGATCTTGGTGTACGGGCCACGGGCATCCGCAAGGGTGGATTGTAGTGTACGGGCTACAGGCATCCAGTCAATCCCGGGATCATTCATTGCATATAGGTCTAGGGCATATTGCATGACATGATTCTTGTTGCGTGTGACATGTTGATTGAGCATGCATCACGTACTTGCGCATTTTTATGTGGAGTGCTTTACTTACCGCATTTATTTTATCTTATGCATGTTATCTTATATTTATGTGCTATGTGGTTATATCATGTCTATGTGCTATGTGGCTATATCATTTCGGTATGTACGTTTTGTATTTGTTTGAGGCGGCACCTACTGGGTGATTTCTGTCACTCACCCCTACTTTCCAGGTGAGCCGAATGAGGACTATGAGCACATCTTCGTTGAGGACGGGACGGACATAGCAGAGTAGGCTGGTTGAGAGCTGCAGCTAAGATATGAGGGGACTCTGCAGCTGTTTTGTTCTTATTTATACTTTGAGGATTTTCCACATACTACTTTACTACTTTTATTCCCAGAATTTTTATTTAGCAATGTAATGACAGTTATTGGAGTTTAATATATGTTATGGTTTACGTTTCCGCGAAAAAATTTCTACGTCATTTTGACAAGTAAGAGATTGATTCGACGTTTTGTATTCTCCTTAGTGAGATACGGCGGATGCACTGTTCCCGATGTTAGGGCTCGGGAGAGGGGCGCTACAAAGATAGATTAATATCTTGATATCTCTATCTAAACATTCGAAAATAATGACTTTATTTCATTATACTTACTGCTGCATCGTACTCGTTCTAAACCTGGTTTCTGTTTGGAGAGTGCACAATTCGATTAACGAATATTGATTTTCTGAGAAAGTATTATTCTTTTTCGTTTTCTCTATCGACTTTACATAGAAATATACATTTTTAAGAAAACGACAAAAGTATGTAATAAGAATCTAGACCTAGAACAGTTTCAACATTACAATACGTAGTTAGACGTAATTTACATTTTTAATGAGATGATTTGGTTATATCATTGACTGGCTAAACAAATTATTTGTGAAGTCGTTTTTACATAAAAATAAGTAAAAGAAGACCCTGTCCCTTTCTTATATGTTTTCCAATCATTAACCTTTCATATATATGTCATCAGGACATAGCCTAATTGGTTTCGGGTAGAGGTTCTTGAAAGGGAGGTCAGGGGTTCAATTCTTGACAATGACAAGAGAACCCCTTCCAGTAAGTGCATAGTGTGGGAGCTCCTTGGTCTGTAGGCTTGCCTGCAGTGCTGGGGGCTCCTTATGCAGACTACTGTGTAAATGACCAAGTTCCTGTTAGCGGGTCGTTGGATACCTGGTTTACATCCCTACACTACCTTTAGGATTAGATGTGGCAGGGACCCAGATTCAACTTTCATATATGTGACAGTGTATCCACCCCTGACTACTGTGTAAATGACCAAGTTCCTGTTAGCGGGTCGTTGAATACCTGATTTACATCCCTACACTACCTTTAGGATTAGATGTGGCAGGGACCCAGATTCAACTTTCATATATGTGACAGTGTATCCACCCCCAAGGAGTGAATATAGCTAGAAAGTTAACAGAAATAGAAATTGATCAGAATCATTACTTTCCAAAAGATTCGGTACAACTTTCTTTTGTAAGTTAGCTCCTAACATAAAGAAAAAGAATCCGTTCGTACCTTCTATGCTGAAATTATTGTAGTTGTAAAAAAATCAAATCTATATCTTTAGCTGCATATATGATGTTGTAGATTAAAAAATCAACGATCTTCTGAATTAAGTGTACATGTTAAAAAAAACCTATACAAGATGTCTAATATGTATCATCAATAATTCTTTATGTGCAAACAGCGTGTCAAAATCTTCTAAGAAAAAACATTATTATAGTTGTAAAAGTGCCCCGGAAACCTAAAAAAATAAACATTATTATAATATGTTGATAGTGCAAAGAGGTTTTCACTTTTCATAAACAAGAACCCACAAATAAAGGACAGAAATCCACACAATAATAAGAGACGTGCAATTAGAAAATGCCCCCAAGACGCATAACACAACAGCTACACATATAATACATGGCATGACACCATCTGTGATATTGGCATTTCGAACACTGTTATTTTTCACGAGTGAATGTACGTTTTAGACCAACTGGTAAATTTGTTGTTTTGTGACTGTAAACATGAGTTCAAACCGCGAAAATAGCCTCTTGCATAAAGTATAAAGTACGGCTGCATATATCTGATCACAAAACCACCTGCATCTCTCCGGATCCTGCGTAAATAGAATGTCTATTGCACCGAAAACGTCATTTTTAATTTAAAGAAATGAGTGTGAAGAGTCTGGAGACTGGCACGTTGCTCAAGCGTCATTATAAAATTTTCATTACTTTGAACCGAAGAATGCCGAAAAAATATGAATTTTCTAAAAAAAAAATCGCTAATTTTCTAATTATAAACAAAATGATAGAACTAATTTCGAAGTACCTAATTAAAATGCAGTAATTTCCCACTTATCGTAAAATCAGTTACAGGATGGTTCATTATCAAGGATTTTATTCCATTTGGAAAGTTAAATGGTTCAGCTAATTTTTATTTTGCTAAATAGTATTTTTCATGTTTCAAAAATATTATTGTAGTTGATATGTATATAGTTGATTAAAAACAATTAAAAATCAAAATTGTCAATGCATTTGATATTAAAAAATTATTATATTGAATACTTTAAAGATTTGAAATTCATTAAAGTTTGATCAAGTATCGACTAATTGTGATAATATTTTTGACAGGTACTATATAATAAAATTTTTTAACACAGTATAATTTACACGGTTAAAAGATATAAAAATATACTTATATTTTGAGAGAGGATTAAAAACCCACGTAACCATTTAAGCTAGTACCTGTTTCTAATAGCACACTCACAAAAAAGGATCCTCTAGTCGGAATCCTGCATCGGCGGTAGCCATCTGCCATGAAGAAGCATAGAAGCAATAGCCATCAACATGATCGACGGTGGCGCCGTCGACGGAAAGATCCGGGAGGTCAAAAAAGGTATCGTCATCATCCGTGGACTGTGACGTGGACGCTTCTTGCGTATTTCCCACCGATAATAAATCAGTCGACGAGTGAGAACTTGGCAGCTCGGCTCTTCTCGGCTTTCTGTCTTCTTCAAATGTGGTGGAGGCGGCGGCCTTGGCAGCGGCGGCTTGGATGTCCTTCGGCGAAGTGGACGCTGGGCGAGGAAGCTCACCGACTAAATGTGGGAAATTAAGGAAAGCAGAATGGCCTTTTATGGCTAGAGCTGCTACATCATGGGCTCGAGCTGCCATTTCAGCCGTCGGATAAGTCCCCAGCCAAATGCGTGATTTCTTCCTCGGTTCACGGATTTCGGATACCCATCTGCCCCAAATGCGCTTCCGGACTCCCCTATAAGTAGGATGCTTCTCATCAATTTGTATATTTTTCTTCTCATTCAAATCTTTGGCTTCTTGAACTTGTTTCGAGACGGTTCGAGTTCGGCTCGATCTTAATGTGGAAGTAGATGTGGTGGTGATAGAGGAGGCGGCGGTGGCGGTAGAAGTTGAGGAGGATTTGTGCTTACGAGGAACAGTAGCTATGTGGAACCTTTGGTCCATGGCAAGGGAGAAAGAATTTTGCAATGATTGTACATAAAATTAGAAAAGCATAGGATTCTATAGATACTTCCATAATTGGTATTTTATTTATAAATAAAAGAAGAGGGGTGGAGAATATATGAATACGCCACAATTTGAAAATACAAGATAGTTCAATCACAATAAAAGACAAGGAACAGACGTACGCATGTTGGACCCTCCATTTTTCTATCACGAGACTAGATCTTCTCATCCCTCTTCTCACCACTCGTCACGTGTCCTTCACCTTCTTTATACACTTCTTCTTCCACACCTCCTCAATTAGCTTTATCACCCTCATCTGCTACGTTGCCGTCGGTGGGACGGGGGTGAGGGAAAAATGAGTGAGGAGATCTCATCCCCTCGATTACAGGATGGATCTCCTCACCATCAAAACCCTCACCCCCTTCTCACCTCCCCCACGTGGCAGCAAGAAGGATGGTGAAGCTAGATGAGAGGGTGAGAAGAAAGAGGTGTATGACAGGGGTGGTTGCCACGTGACGAACGGTGTAGAGGGTGGATGAGGGTTTTGGGTGTAAGGAGATCTCATCCCCTCTATTACAAGCATACCACCAATATGATGTATCATATCTTTTTATTTCTTGAGCACCACCACCAACAACATTACCTTATTGCATTAGAGGTTCTCGTCTATGGCAGAGTATAAGGGGTCCGATGTACGTAACCATACCCATGAGTTAGAAATACACAGATGTTGTTTCCCGATGACTTATAATGAAAATTGCGTCGAACTGTGTCGATCAACTGCTACTTCATAATATAAGATTCGCATCCAATTTAGTGAGTCATTTTTGCTTTATTCCATCATATTCTGTTTTGCTTTATTCCTTGAGCAAAATATCAAATCTTTGGCTTCAGGGACTCCAGTTCTCTAACTCTACGGAGCTGCATAGATGATGTAAATCAGAAATCCAACGGCTTCATAGGTTGGTAAGAAGTTACCAGACAACCCACACAAGGGGTACATTGTAAATCAAGCTTGTAATGCAATACCATATATGACCTATATGTCAGATAGCAGTATTGCTCTCACGTTGCAACTGTTCTGGTTCAGACGTACACCTTTCTAAAACAATGTCACAAACCGAATAGTGCATCTCTTTTTATTTGTAAAGACAAAGGATCGTCATTTTACATTATATATTGAAATTAGACAATCATTTTAGACACGAAACATGGACTACTTCAACAATGCTATATGGAGAAGATTTTGTTGAAAAATATCTATCCGTTTTGAATACTCTGTCTTAAAAAGATTAGTTAAAAAGGTAAAAGAAACACGCCTATACTGATGTCTACAATAATCCGTAATCCGTAACATTCACTATCCGCAGTGCCTTGATAAAAGGCGTTTGCATGAGGCTTTCGCTATGTGATATACGTAGTTTTACCCTGTAATATACATAGTATTATCTTACACTTTACGTAGTCTTACCCTGTGATATATGTAGTCTTATCTTACACTTTGTACAAGATGATGTTGTTGATACAGTTCGAACTCGTAACCATAAGGTCACAAAGCGGCAACTTTACCAGTTACTTCAAAACCCGTTCTCACCGTAGTTATGACTACTTATATCAACAAAAGTTCTAACGGGTTTAACAATGTACAATTTTCTTCTATTAATTTTAACAACAAATGAACTTGAACTGCCCAATACTAAAAACTCTTAGGTTAAGATTCAAACCATTGAGGATGCAAAAATTGTATAGATGTGTTATAGTAGCAGTTGTTTATTCACATCATGATGAGCCAAAAGTAAACATCTGTTAGTCAACGACGGTCAACAGCAGAACTTGTTCATAAGAGGCTCAACTCTTACAGTTCGGCACAAATACATCGCTGCTCGGCCATGCTGCACTTCGGCTATACTCCACGATTATTCGCCTTCTTAGCAAAGAATATGCTAAGGTTTTCACATCGGAAGCAAGCTTTAGCTTCAGCTCGACAGGAATGCACTTCTGCTCAGCCATCTCATGCTTACCTAAAACGAGTTTGTTAAAACGGCTAAGTGATGCAGTAATCAAAGCAGCCCTTTGATAGTCAACCTCGGCGAGTGAAGGGAACTTATTTATCTCGGCCTTGGATTGATTTCGGCCTTGGCTCCATGTTGGCTCGGCCACCTGAAAGCAGTATCAGATAAGGTCAAAAGAAGATATTATCTATCGGTTTCTGGGACCCACTAAGGATACTTTCTAGATGGCAAGCAATGGTTGGATCAGGACAAGATCATCATTACAAGCCGACCTACACAACAGCTACGGTCTCAGGCTTTAAGTCTCATCACACTGTAGCTCTGCAATGGACTAGACCGCCATCTCAGCCACATCACTGTCTCATCAATCAGGCAGGGGGTCAGACCTCTACAATCTCAAGTATAAATACTCCTCTATCCAAACGGGGAAGAGGATCCGAATTTTGGAGAACTTCTGGAGCATTCTTCCATAACTTCATCTCGGCCAAAGCAAAAAAAACTCATAAACTCAATGAGATCAATACAGGTTTTGTCTAAACCTTCTATTCCAGCATAAATTGCCTACTCAAAACACCCATAACTGACTTAAGCGTCGGAGGGTTTTTCCCGAGGCAGCGCCCTGGGACCTCTAACGTTTCTCTTCCTTCTCAGGTTCCGTTGAAGGATTTGGACGGAAGATTAACGGCACATAAACTCGGGTCATCTCTGATCCACCTGGTTAGCAATTCTGGTCTCATCATTTGGCGCTAGAACGAGGGCTCTGCAAGCCTTCACACCTTAAAACAGCTTTTCAAGGCTTTCTTAATATATATCCTACCCTTTTATTAAGGGAAAGATGGATAAAAAGAATGGGAAGGGGTTCAAGCAACCCAAGACATCCAGAAGATGTCAACTTCTTCAACAACAACCGGGGACAGTATTCCTCGGAACTAGGAGATTCTTCAACTCCTCTTGTTGCCTTCACATATGAAGAACATATACGAGCCATATGTTATGTGGCACAAAATCCTGATGTATTCCAAGCTGTGGTGAAAGAGATGAAAGGGAAAGCTTCCGCAGCGGAACCCAGTAACTGTCACCCACAAGAAGAACACCTGGAGTATTCTCTAACTCGGCATGATTATCATCCCAGGCGCCAGAGTGAACTTATAACTTATGCTAGACGTTTGGGGAAAAGGTCTAGTAGTCAGCAGAAGAGCGGAGCTTTGCTACAGGATAGACGCTCTGTTAAAATTCGGTTGGGAGGCTGAGGAAAAGAAAGGAACTCTTTGCTAAATTCAAAGGCTCACGTTCTTTCTTACATGAGGAAGAAGTGCCTGGCAATAGAGCCTCAGCCCCTCACAGGACCACTCCACAAAAGGAATCATCAACTGTACAGCCTTTATCATCACGATATTGGGCATGATACAGAAGATTGTAGGCAACTCGGCCAGGAGATCAGGTGTCTCATTGATCTCGACCACCTACACTAGTTCTATAATCCGAGGTCAAGGCTGCACAACAGGCTCAACTTTGGCAGGCTTCCTCCGGATGAAAGTTGCCGACCTGAGCAGCAACACAGGTCACCAAAAGAAGAAGATTCAGATTCGGATGGGCAAAGATTGCGGGTCTCTGGTAGTATACGACTGATCTAAAAGCATAGGCCCACGAAAGATCAAGCATCATCTTTCAAATATGTATTCAAACTTCTCATGTACTCAAACATGAAAGGAATACAATTTTGTTATTACAAATTTGATATGTTCAAGAGAAGGGTCAATATATTAAGCATTGCTTTATATTATAAGACTTAAACTCTCATCATATCAATCAAGATCTTCAACCAGTTTTGCTCGGCTTTTCTGTTTGGCAATGTTTGGTTCATGTCAGCTCAGTCAGACGGTTTTTCATCTCGGGTTGGGGGCATATTCATTTTCTTCCTGGCTGGTTCATACGGAAAGATTCATCCAGACTGGACGAGAAGTTCCGTGCTTCCCTGACGCTCACTCTACGAGTTGTAACAGAATTGGAGCCGACAGGATTCGCGCTTAGCCAATTTCTGCTTTAAAACTCCTAGAGTGGCCAGGGACACAAGCTTCCCCATCTTGGTGACTTCTTTCTTATGGCTTAGCAGGTCAAGAAAGTGATATGGTATCTTCTCAACTAGGACACAGGTCAGACTAAATGTCCTCCCATGCGGGGGCTCAACTAAGGGGATATCTATTGAAAATGACAAGTTTCATAACTCAGTAGGACAGACTTTGGACTCCAAATCGGTCTTCACCTCGGCCATTACAAGGATAAACTTGGGCCATATAATATGGGACAGATCCTGGAGACCAGATCTGTCCTACGAGGATGACATTTGTCAAAACTTGGAAGAATCTAAGAAAGATTAAGTAGAGCAGATCCTGGAGACCAGATCAGCTCTACAATGATTCAGTTCAAATTTATTGAACATAACCACCTTGGCCGTTACAAGGAGAAACTTGGGCCATATAATATGGGACAGATCCTGGAGACCAGATCAGCTCTACAACGGTTCAGTTCAAATTTATTGAACATAACCACCTTGGCCATTACAAGGATAAACTTGGGCCATATAGTATGGACGGATCCTGGAGACCAGATCCGTCCTACGAGGATGACATTTATCAAAACTTGGAAGAATCCAAGAAAGATTAAGCAGATCAGATCCTGGAGACCAGATCAGCTCTACAACGGTTCAGTTCAAATTTATTGAACATAACCACCTTAGCCATTACAAGGAAAACTTGGCCATATAATATGGGATAGATCCTAGAGACCAGATCCGTCCTACGAGGATGACATTTGTCAAAACTTGGAAGAATCCAAGAAGGATTGAGCAGAGCAGATCCTGGAGACCAGATCAGCTCTACAATGGTTCAGTTCAAATTTATTGAACATAACCACCTCGGCCATTACAAGGATAAACTTGGGCCATATAATATGGGACAGATCCTGGAGACCAGATCTGTCCTACGAGGATGAAATTTGTCAAAACTTGGAAGAATCCAAGAAAGATTAAGCAGAGCAGATCCTGGAGACCAGATCAGATCTACAACGGTTCAGTTCAAATTTATTGAACATAACCACCTCAGCCATTACAAGGAGAAACTTGGGCCATATAGTATGGGATAGACCAAATCAATCCTATAAAGAGAAGTAAATCATTCATCTTAAAACTTGGGAGAATCCAGGAAAGATTTAGCAGAGCAGACCCTGGAGACTAGGTCAGCTTTGTGAAAGCTCAGACTTAAAGTGGCTGGGCAAAAAGTATGAGACAGACTCTGGAGACCTGGTCGGTCCTATGAAAGCATCAATCAAAACTTGGAAGAATGCAAGAAAGATTAAGTAGAGCAGGTCCTGAAGACCAGATCAGCTCTACAAAGGTTCAGTACAAAAAATTTTCTGAACATAAGCATCTCGGCCTTTACAAGGAAAGCTTGGGCCAAAAGATTTCAACTCAGCCAACATACTTCGGCCATGTTTGATTAAAGACTTAGGCTATTACTAAGCGTTATTCATATTGGATCTCAGTTAAGACAGTTCAGATTATTATCCTGAGCAGGATTATTCTTGAACAGATATTGCCTCGGCTCGGCAGAATAACAGGTTTATTCAAAATTTTAAAGCTTGATAACTTAGCTTATTTTCAGTTAAACTGATTAAGATTGCTAAGGCCGACATATGATCTCGGCAACAATAAGGTTGGAAAGCAAAGACTTAGCAGAAAAGTTGAAATGAAAAAGCAGAACAAAAGGAAGAACTGCAAATTGCAAAGAACTTAGAAAGTTTTTCATTGATAAGGATCTTGAAGTACATTTGACATCTACTCAGCAAAATTACAAGAAAAATTTTAAGTCTAGTCTTCCTCTTCTCTCAAGTCGGCCCCATCCAAGAATTGTTGGAACTGAGTGTCAAACTCTTGAGAAGCAGTTGAATTGTAGATCTCGGCCAAATGGGGATTTTCTTTTAACTCAGGATGCACCTCTGAGTAGATGTCAATGGCCTCCTTCCGGCCGACCTCTATGGCTGAGCTCTGCAGAAAGATCATGTTTTCTTCAAAAATTTTAGACTTCCTGAACTCAGCAATGGCCTTCACCTCAACACCAGCCAGTTGTTGACGCAGTTGGTCCAGTTGCTCCTCATAAGCATTACTCTTCTGCATCAACTCAGCCTTGTCCTTCTTCAAGACCTCAATCTCAGTTAGAGATTGATTGGAGGTCAGCTCCAAGTCAGCCACCTTATGCTCTAACTCATCCACTTTTGAGTTAGAGGTGGCCAACTTCATCTCAGCATTCTCACCTCTTTGCTGGAGTTAAGAAACATCAGCCTGTAGAGAAGTGATTTGTTGCTTCGGCTCGGCTCTTTCTTGATTGGCCTCTTCAAGCTCTTTGGACTTAGCGCGAAGTTCTTCAAAGAACACTTCTCCTCGAGCTAAGACCTCTAACTCCAAAGCTCGGACCTGCCAGGGCGCAAATTTAGAAAAATGACTAAGTAATGAAAGGAAAGCAAGCACTTAGGAAAGTTTTGCTTACCAAAGCAATGTTGGAATGAAGAATGTTCCTCAATTCCTCCCAGGAAGTCGCTATGAACTTTTGTTGGTCCAGGGGAAGAACTGTCGTTTTGTTCAATTTCCTGGCGATGGCTGGATCCACAGCCGAATCGCCCTCTGAAAACCCAATAAGAATTCGGTCATGAAATTCAGTCGGCTGAGGCAGGTTTCCTCAGCCGGCTCAGCAGCAATCATCTCCAAAGGTTGAGACGGTCCTGGATCTCGGCTGCTGGAACCTTCACCCTTTTGTCTTTTTCTGGGGCGAAGACTTGAGCCTTCATCAGCTTCTACTGAAAGCTTTGGTTCAGCAAAAGCCTGAGGCTGGATCTCGGCCTCAGGCTCGTCATCAATGATTTCAATCGGCAGAGCTGCAAGAAACAAAATAAATTAAGTCAGAGACAATGCTCAACACTTAGAAATTTTTGAGGTTGGGAAAAATTTGTTACCTGGTTCAAGCTCTGCTCACTCGGGCTCAGCAGCAGCAGTTGGAACTGGGGGCAGAGATGAAGTAGAAGCTTCCCCAGCAGTACTAAGAGCAGCTACTCTTCTTTCTTTGCGGGCCTTCTTCCTGGCTGCCGCCTCAGCCAACCTGCTGGAATGGGAAGAAGGTCCAGCCATTGCGCTTCCATCAAGGATAAAACAGTTAGATACTGAAAGAAAGAAAAATGATAAAAGGAAAGTGCAACAAGACCGACCTCGGACAATCGTTAAGTTGTCAGGAGAAAGAGGCAAGTAATTCTGGCCCACAACCTAGTGACTCAGGTCGGCCGCTATCCAGATCTCAGAGTCCACCTTTTGTCAATGAATGCTATGGGGAAAGTTCGTATTCTGGCTGCCTCATCGCAGTATTCTGGGCCCGGCTTCATGTTGTCAGCTCTGCCAGACTTCCAGATATTTCCGCTCGGCAGCTCAGTTTTCTTAACGTAAAAAAAATCTACCTTTCCATCTCTTATTGAAAGTAGGAATATTGATGGCAAAAGGAAAATTTGTGTTAGACGCTCGCTTGCTGAAATAGTACCAGCTATACGAGGCCCGACAAGCAAAAAGGGCTTTGAAAACAGTGGCATTAAAAGGGAACTCAGCTATTCTGAGGAAAAGAAGATAACAAAGAATAAGTTTTAGACCATTGGGTTGGATTTGAGGAAGTCTGAGACCATAAGCCCGCATAATACGGACAAGAGGCTCAGGAACGGGAAGATTAAATCCTGATTTAAAATAATCCTCGTAGACTGCTTCATAATCCCTAGGAGGATCGTAAGCAGTCTGACAGGCAAAGGAAGGATTGGGCCGAACCGATTTCGGTCAATCTTATAAAATTTACAGATATTGTCCAGGTCGGCCTCGGACAAGGTGGAAAAAGACTCTTGGACAATGAGAGAGGGCAGACCTCTCTCAATGACCCCCGAGAACAGAGATGGGCCCCTTAGGGGGGCCGGGAGATTTACAGATGCCAGAGCAGGAGTAATCCCTGCTTGCTTCGGCGAAGAGCTAACCACGGTGACAGCTCTGCTTGACTGAGCAGTGTCACCAGTGGTACGACATAGGTTGCTGATGGGAAGATCATCAGCAGAGGCTGATCTAACGGACATAGATAGAGAGCTGGAGTTCTCTCCATCCTCGGCGGCATAAGAAGCCCCTTCGGAGAGATTTTGAGAATCGCGGGAAGAAGAAGACATAATGAAGAATTGAAGAAAAGACTTGCAGAAAAATTGAGGAAAAGGAGAAGAAGACCGGAGAGAGGCTAAAAAGAGACTGACTGGCCGGAGTCTGAAGGGGATGCCGAAGGAAAAAGCAGAGCACAGGAGCAGAGGGCAGGAGTGAATAAAGGTTTCAAATGACCGTGGAAGGCCCTATTTATAAGATTTCATCTCGACAGCCCAAGGGTCACTTTGAAATTATTGTCCTCGATCTCTGTAACCGCCGAATATGAAAAGGTGCTGACGCCTCATGCTCTGCGGAAACAGTAAATATGCAGAGCAGCCCAATCAGAGGCCGACACGTCATAACTGAGAGGACAAATCATTAAATGCTCTGAATCAATTAGCTTGCCCTCTCGTGTCAGCTCGGCCAAACTAATCTGGGGGCAAATGATGAGCCAAAAGTAAATATCTGTTAGTCAACGACGGTCAACAGCAGAACTTGTTCATAAGAGGCTCAACTCTTACAGTTCGGCACAAATACATCGCTGCTCGACCATGCTGCACTTCGGCTATACTCCACGATTATTCGCATTCTTAGCAAAGGATATGCTAAGGTTTTCACATCGGAAGCAAGACAGGAATGCACTTCTGCTCAGTCCTCTCATGCTTACCTAAAACGAGTTTGTTAAAACGGCTAAGTGATGCAGTAATCAAAGCAGCCCTTTGATAGTCAACCTCGGCGAGTGAAGGGAACTTATTTATCTCGGCCTCGGATTGATTTCAGCCTCGGCTCCATGTTGGCTCGGCCACCTGAAAGCAGTATAAGATAAGGTCAAAAGAAGATATTATCTATCAGTTTTTGGGACCCACTAAGAATACTTTCCAGATGGCAAGCGATGGTTCGATCAGGACAAGATCATCATTACAAGCCGGCCTACACAACAGCTACGGTCTCAGGCTTTAAGTCCCATCACACTGCAGCTCTGTAATGGACTAGACCGTCATCTCAGCCACATCATTGTCTCATCAATCAGGCAGGGGGGTCAGACCTCTACAATCTCAAGTATAAATACTCCTCTATCCAAACGGGAAAGGGGATCCGAATTGTGGAGAACTTCTGGAACATTCTTCCATAACTCCATCTCGGCCAAAGCACAAAAACTCATAAACTCAATGAGATCAATACAGGTTTTGTCTAAACCTTCTATTCCAACATAAATTGCCTACTCAAAACACCCATAACTGACTTAAGCGTCGGAGGGTTTTTCTCGGGGCAGCGCCCTGGGACCTCTAACGTTTCTCTTCCTTCTCAGGTTCTGTTGAAGGATTTGTACGGAAGATTAACGGCACATAAACTCGGGTCATCTCTGATCCACCTGGTGAGCAATTCTGGTCTCATCACATCATATGATGAAATGCATTTTTTCTCATATATTACGTATCAATGATAGTTTATTATCTTGCAGTATCAATGTATTATATAAAGAGAGAAAAAAATAAAGGCAAATACCATGAAGGGTCCCACCAGCCTCCCTTGCCCTATGCGGCCTTGCTCATTTTCAATCCAAGAGTCCCATTATGGACTTATTATTTATATACCCCCTTCCAGGATAATAAAGGATAAATACGTTTCATTTTAACTCAGAAAATACATGATCTAGGATATAAATCTATGGAGGCATAGGATTAAGATTAACGAGATTTAGACATGATATAGGAACACCTTAGAGTATATTTAGGGGCGTAGATACTATATACGCTTTAGGTTGACTACGACTTTTTTGTGTTTTGTTTTGCATTATATGTGCATATACATGTTTATATGCATTTTAACATCGGAAGCTTCTTATTTGTGTTTATTGAATTCCCTCACTGATACACTAGCATATCATATTCCTATTTTTGCGTCATTTATGCAGGTACATATATAGGCAGATATCTCACTAGAAGCAAACTCTCTATCTAGTGGGATAGATGTATTCTTTGCTTGTCGCTCATCCTCTCCAGACCCCTAACGATAGATTTTGTTGCCGTTAGGATATTTTAGATATGATTGATTGATGGTAGCTCATAGATATTCACGGTCTCTACTCCATCACGTGAATCTCGCTCCACTTCTTTTGTCAGGTTCTTCACATGAAATTTGGACTGCACAAAAATGTCAAAGACCTATGTTTCCTGTTATAGAAAGAAAAGTTTTGTATTTATTTGTAAAATAGACATATTGATTAATAGAAGTATTAAAACAGTTTACAAAATAAAAGCATTACAACATAAACATTTCATAATTTTTTTTATACCTCTCTCTTTTCATCTTCGTCTTCAACTTTTATTAGTCTATCCGTCTCAAAATATAAGTTTATTTCGACTTCACCTTTAGATTCATTTTCGGTTTTCATCCCAACCAATTGTAACCGGCATGGGAAGAATACATTCTTTTTTGTTTTTATGTGCGTACAAGTTTAGGCTACATTCACTTAACATAGGGCCGTGCAATGTATTTTGTTTTGTTTTATTTTTAGAAATAAAACCATGCAAATTCATATTTTCTTAACTATGTAAGGCCAAAAAAGACCTCCTCTCATTTTCTTTATTTCTCTTTTCATTTTTCCTTTTTTTTGGTGGTGGCTACATCAAGTGAAACTGACTTCAGGTCTCCTATTGTACGGATTGTCTGTTCCCTTATGACCATATATATATCCATCAACCTTTTGTTTATAAGTATATATTTAGCACCTTTCTTTGTCAATTCATAGAGAACGGAACTTGAAGAAACTGGCAAATTTGTTGTTTTGTGACTTTGAGGTCACGGGCTCAAACCACAGAAACATCATTTTATATAAAGTATAGAATAAGACTACGTACATCAGATCGTGAAGCAATCCGCCTCTTCTCCAGACCCTGCGTAAATACAAGAACCGCTCATTCTCTAAACCCTGCGTAAATACAAGAGTTCAGTGCATCAAGACGCCCTTTGTCAATTCTTGAAAGCGTCTTTTCTTTTCATATCTCCAACAACTGATTAGCTTTTTTTTCAAATTCCATTTTCTCTATTAAAGACATGAAAAGTAGAGTTACTTATTGACAATAAATAAATAGAACTATGAAGGCTGAGGCTCATGTTTTGTTATAATAATAACCGTCAATATATTGATCTCTATTTATTTGTAGATATTTTATCAGTTAACAAGTAACTATTAAAAGTAACTATTTAAGACATCTCACTACAACAGTATTTTATTTGTTAAATGAACAGTTCCTTGAGCTCAACAACAACAAAGAGAAAGCAACATCTTCCTCCAAACCGTGTTCCAATAATGTTACAAGCATTCTCTCTATTAAACTCGTACAACACGTCACGCACTCCAATTACAAAAATAAACTTAATCATATTATATAGACGCCAAAGTTTCAAAATTTCTACTTTTTTTACTTTTCAGAATCATAAGTTTCCCTTTAATACTTCCAGTATGACTAGAAATAATAATAATAATAATAATAATAATAATAATAATAATAATAATAATAATAATAATAATAATAATAATAATAATAATAATAATAATAGAAAAAAGAGTATCAAAACAAGATATGAGAATTTGCTTACTCCTGCTGCAGGAAAAAGAGTTATTCATTTATCTTATTTTCGAATTTCCAGCAATATACAATGATATAGTACCCATACCGTGAATACTCATTTGGGGAAACAGATGCGACATGATAATTCATATTAAGATATAAAATTATAAATGACTATATACGCTTCCAAAGGCATAAAACCTAGTGGAAGCATATCATCTACTTTATCAACATAAATTTTTGTAGTGAGCTAGATGAGAAAGAAGCAAGTGGAAACACCTTCCATTTTGAGAGAACTAACTACCTAAAAAATCAGTGAACTAGATGAGAAAGGAGCAAGTATCTTTATTACATTAAGTAAAACTTATTTGTTCTTGTTCATTCCTATTTCCACAAGATGGAAGAAGCAGATGAGGATAATCCACTTAATAAGTTCTCAAGTGGAATGAACAGTTAAATGTGGTGTGCAGATCTCGACAGTGACTAAAATATGAATCTCTTGTAAATTTATTTATTATGACAAGCTCTAAAATCTGTTTATGAAAAAAATGATCGATTTACATTTTTTTACAAAACTCTACTGCCAATGGTAATATTCAGATCTTCAGAGCTGAGATGGTTGGAACTTTTGGAGTTGAGATATCAGCATTTTGGGTCTAGAGCGATAGTCTTTAGGCTCAAGGACTCAACATCTCTTTTACCATATGCAAAAGGGGAATCTCACTTATTAGCCTAAAGTTTGGCCCATTACTCAGTTAGCAGTCTAACATTGACGAAACTCAAGTTAACACCCAGTCTTTGTCCATAATGACTCACTTGTAGCCAGTTGACCGTGGACTAACGGTTAGGGCTGTAAACGAACCGAATGAGCCGAACATTACGTTGTTCAAGCTCGGTTCATTTAACTTAGTGAACGAACCGAGCTTGTTCGTTTATTTAAACGAGCATATTTAATTGTTCAAGCTTGGTTCGTTTAACTCACGAACAACATTAACGAGCCGAACACCTTAAACGAACGGTACCACTTACCGAGTTCGAACAGAAAAAAGGTGTTCAAGCTCTGTTCATTAATCTTTTATCCGAGCCGAGCTCGAGTTCGAGCTCGAGCCAAACGAGCAGAAAAAACCGAACGAATTGGTTCATTTACAGTCCTAGTAACAGTTGAGTAACCATTGACTAACCGTTGACTTTCTCTGACCAATCAGTAGTTGACACGTGGCGGCCCTTTTTAATTAATAAATAAATACAATTGTATTTTTGAATAAAGTGATTAAAAAGAATTTAAAAATTCTAAAAAATGTAAAAATTAATTAAAAAATATTTTAAAAATTAAAAAATTAGGAAAAAAATATAAAAATAATAAAAAAATACCCCCACCGCCCCAGACCCTCCCACCCACCACCCCCGCACTACCCCCTCCACCCAACCCAGGCCAAAAAAAATTTAAAATTTTTTCTAACTAATCCATAACGCTCCGACCACCCCTATGTCCCCCCACCCCACCCCCATCGCCAAAAAACTCACCCATAACGCCCCGACCACCCACACAACGCTCCCTCCCCCTTCCCCCGCACCCCAACACCCAATCTAAAAAGAAAAATCAAAAATTGTTTTCTCTCTCCACACCTCGTGCCACCCCCACCCCCGTGCATAATTTTAAAAGCATCTCTAATATCGTGCATGAGATATTGTAGATGTTCATATACATCGTCATTTGCGCTCTTCCAACATTTAACACACAGAAGAAATTCTCTTAGAAAATTTAACTCCATGATAACAAGACAAAAACATTGTCATTTTCTTTTTGGGCCGGAGGATTGGGTTGTTTGGGGTGCCGAGGGGTGGTCGGAGCTTTGTGGGTGAGTTGAAAAAATTTTAAAATTTTTTTGAGGTGTGCGCGGGGGTGGGGGAGGTGACGCGGGGGTGGTCGGGACGTTATGGGTGAGTTAGAAAAAATTTAAAAAAAAAAATTTGGCCTGGGGAGTGGGTGCGCGGGGGGCGTGGTCGTGGGGGGGATGGGTGGAAGGGCTGGGGCATTGGGGGTAATTTTTTTATTATTTTTATCTTTTTTTTCAAAATTTTTTATTTTTTAAAATATTTTTACAATTTTTAGAATTCTTAAATTCTTTTTAATCAATTTATTCAAAAATACAATATTATTATTTTTTAATTAAAAAGGGTCGCCACGTGTCAACTGCCGGTTGGTCTGAGAAAGTCAACGGTTAGTCAATGGTCAACTGGCTACAAGTGAGCCATTATGGACAAAGACTGGGTGTTAACTGAGTTTCATCAACGTTAGGCTGTTAACTGATTAATGGGTCAAACTTTAGGCTAATAAGTGAGATTCCCCCATGCAAAATATGACATCTTTGTAGACAGGTCTTAGAGTGATAGTTTTCCGACCCCTTCTCAGACCCTGCGCAAACGTGGGAGTCTAATACACTAAAAACGCTTTTTTTATATATAAGATGACAGATGAAAGCTGTAAAGATGGCAATCAAACGAGAACAAAACTTCCCAATATTTTCACTGTTTAATTCTAAAAGAAGAGGCTGGGATTCTTTTGTGAGTTAAGGTAAAAGACAATGATATTCAACACGAACGCACATGAGGCCTGTAATAACGTGGGAAGATCTCGCTGTCATCACATACCCTGTGTTAACACGCAGTTTCAGATTCAATGAAATAATGAAGTAATTAATATAAGTTATGCTGACAACTATATCTTACACATGGGACACATGCCACTAGGTCCATATCATTAGTTTAAAAATAAGAAAAAACTACTGTTCACAATTTATAAGGAGGGAAAAAAAAGACAAGAACAAAGAAAAGGAGGGTCAAGGTTGTGTCTCAAAAACCCTCTTATGTTTACTTGGGTTAAGGTCTTCTAACCTCTTGATATCTTATTTTCTATTTGATTAATAAAATTATGTCATATACACCATTAACCATAGTTTTTGATGTCGCTGTGATATACTGGATATGTGTTATTGTGTTGTTGTATATGCCATTGGAAAAAAAATGAGATACAATTTATACTATTTCAATAAGATAGTTAGAAGATGAGACATGGAAGGGTTTAAGAGATCTAAATCATGTTCGAACTTGTGATTGAGGCATCTCCATCAAATGATGCCCATAAGTTGTTCTGGAAAAACAAATACATTTGTAACCTTAATTGTTTGTAATTGGAAGGGTTGTTGAAATCTGATCAAGATCAAGTGCTAAAAATATTTGATATGGCTTATTAACTATGTCCGAAAATGATCGAAGGGCGTTACGCTTTGTTATAAATTTGGGTTGTACGAGTTTAATGTATAATGGTTTTCTTCTGATTTAGAGTGTATGATAATCAATCTACTAAGATATTGATTTAAATTTATGATTGTTTAAATTGTGTTAGATCAAAAGTCGGCTTAATGTTATATTACCATCTGAGGTTATGTGACTAACATTATTTAAGGTAATATTGAAATTGATTCACTATGACCAATTGTCTATCTCATGTGAAGGGAAAGTAATCAAGATGATTGTCTTACAAATTATACTCATTTATCATGGTTTGTTAATGAATAGTGTTATTTGTAGTAAACTATTTTTTGTGATTACCACTTGTATATGGTATGTTGTAAAAATTATTAAATGTCATTAAAAGCTTGTTTATAAAAGTTGATTTCTCTGTTTTTATATTGTGAATTTTGTAACCTATGAATATAGGTGAATGTTACTTTTGCAGGTAATAACTTTGTGAACCACGTTTAAAATCTCTGTGTCATCTTTATTTTCTGCACTTGTGATCTATATTGTGATAACTCGCAAACCACTAATTCAAACATTACATCACATTGTTAGGATTGTCAAAAGACAATAAACCTTTTTTCTTCTTCTTTCAGAACAACTTATAAAACGATATTATCAAGCTTCATCTCCGCTTCTAATTTGAGGTTCATCAGTCTGACTAGGGGTACAAATGAGGCAAACAACTCGTAAATAGATCGATTTGGTTTGAATTTTTGTTCCACTAGTTCAGTTCAACAAAACTCAATATTGAACTTAACTCGACTCGAATATTTAGCGAGCTAATTTTTAGCTATGGATGTTCGACTCATTAGCTCGTGAACATGCTCAAATTTATAATACAACAACGACAACAACAACACGTATCCAGTATATCTCAACGACATCAAAAGCTCTCGCTAGGGTCTGGGGAGGGTGAGAGGCAGTCAAACAATACATCTATTCCAAAGGATAGAGAGTTTGCTTCCAGTGATACCTCTGATTTTATATATACCTGTAAATGACAGAATAATAGACAATATGGTGTGCTAGTGTGTCGGTGAATAGATTTACTCCAGAGCTAATTAGCATAAACAAACTTGGTTTCGCATAGACACAAGATGTAAACTGTGACATATTTAACAGAAAGCTTATAGCATATAAGCTGGATCAACAAAGGCACAAAATGTGAACAGGGATATAGTATCAGCAAGCTTATTGTATACAAGCTAACTATGTCACTAGACATGTTTTACACATTATTTTTGTTGAAAAATATGTTTGGGTAATTTTTAAAGTTATGATTTTTAAGTGTTGAATACTTAAGAAAGTGTCACACATGATGATAAAAAGTTGAAATATATTAAACATGTGAGAAAATGTTGGTGAATGATTTGGTTTTTATGATTTGCACAAGTATTATATGTTAAAACTTTTCATCGTACTTTAAGCGCTTCATCTTGCAGAAAGTTTAAACAGAAACTTTAGATAGAACATTGAACGCTTCATAAAGCACTTAATCTTTCAGAAAGTCTAAACAGAAACTTTAGATCGAACATTGAACGATACATAAAGCACTTCATCTTATGAAAATTCTGACCAGATAGTTCTGGTGCAACATGACGCACTACATAAAGCGCTTCATCATTTGGAAATTCTGAATTGAGAGTTTTGATGGCAACATGAAACGCTAAATAAAGCGCTTAATATATGAAGAAGTAATTATGTGTTACTTCACTCTCCTAACAAAGTGTTTCATGTTATCCAAAATGTGATAAATAGTTGTTTTCGTTTACATATATGTTCTTAATGTTTCATACATGATTTTGGTGATTTTATTATTTGATTTTGATGAATATTATTATGTCTTGTAACTAATATCCGTGGAAGTTATACGACTTACCAAAAAAGGGCAAAAGTGAAATTTTAAGTCCTGCAGGTACATTGTCCTCATATATTCTATAATATGTTACTATGTAACATGATATTATCGTCTCAAGACTATATCTATGACATTCGTCATAATTATTTCAAGACAAGACTATTTTTCTCATAAAATGCTATCAAGGGTATTATTGTCTTTTTATTCTCAGAGCATTTCGTGACGTCCTCATATGATTATTTCTCAAAGATATTATTATCATGGTTCTGGACTTCTTATGGTATTCTTGAAGTATCAACATCAAGATTATTATTGCTATATTTGGATTTCGGTATTCTCGGGATTTCTCGTTATGTGACATTTATTTTGTCACACTATATGGTCATATTATGATATCATTATAAGACACATTCTCAGATTATTTTGCAGTAATGTCATGTCATAATTGATATGGTAAATGGTTACAACTTTCAAGGAGAGAAAGGTGGAAATAGTTTTGATTATTTTCTACTTAAATCTAGCCATTCATTTTGAATTCAAGGGCTGATATTAACTCTTATTTTTCTCATCAAAATGATTCATTTACATGTATACAAGATGACTATCTCATGTGATGACAAGTGTACAAGAAAATTATGCTACAACCAATCAAAACTCAAATATTATACTTGGTGGCAAAAAGTTGTCAACATGGCACACACATGGCCATATAGACGAATTTTATGGCACAATGGAGTTCAAATTTTTGCTGAAAATTCTTCTCTTACATGTGCTAATATGGTGGAACAAACTTGGTTTATTGTTGAGAGATTTATCTCATCATTTATCTTCATTTAAATATGAAATTTCCAAGTCATATAATGCTGAAAAAGTTGGTGACATATGTGAACAAATCACATTGCTTGAAGGTGTCAAGTGTGCAAAGTCTTGAAGACAAGAACCAATAGTGTGAAGACAAGTGTGTTTGATGACATTGAAGGTGACAAATGGCAATCTTATCAACAAGGGATGTCTCACACTATAAATAGAGGTTGAAGTGAAGAGTTGAAGACACACACCTCTCTTGCTATCTTCTTCTTCTTCTTTTTCTCTATTCTTATTGTGCAGCTTGTGGTGAAATATTTGAAGCATTGTAGTGCTGCTTAGATACACCTTGTTGTGGTGGAATTTCTGTAATTGATAAGCCAAGTTTATAAGGCTTTATCAAAAGGTGAAAATGTGTATGAGGTGTGATAGTGCTAAAATTTTGTAAAGGTGTTGTGAATAGCTTGAATAAGGTTGGAGTGAAGCCAAAAGATCGAGTTAAGGTGTACCTCTATGACATTGGTGATAGTGAATACCGAGGAAGGTGTCCTAGAAGACTGGACGTAGGCACATTTGGCCGAACCAGTACAAAATTCTTGGTGTTCTTTACTTTTCGTACTTTACACTTTCAGTTTTCTATTCTTTGTTTTGTTAACACGTTTTATAAATTCTAGAAAAAATAATAAACGGTTCTCAAAATTGCTAAAATTTTACAGAGACATACTTTAGTCTCTTAGCTTTCATTTGAAACCAATTTGACTCAATTTGGATAAGTTTAGTTCGATCAAAAGTCCAAAGTTCTGCAACTGCTACAATCTGTTTTCCAGATTTGCATAAGTTGAGAAAAGTGACTTGGTTGACTAACTTCTCAAAGGAATTTTTCAAAAATATTTCAATCCATTGTTATACATTTCTTAAGGGTTATTGCGTTAAATTTTCAAAGGTTTTGGACTTGGGGATTGACGGGAAACTTTTTTTTGAAGGTGAATCAATTTCTGAACTGTGTTCTGGAATTCTGCGTAGACAAAAAGTTTTTAACTAGTTGAAGGTCTTAAAAATTTTATTTTGACTTGAAGTTTTTACAGGAGTTAGAAAACATCATGAAGTGTGTTTCTAAAAGTTTCATAACTTTTGAAAGTGTTGTTTAAAGTCAAAAAAAATTCAAAAACAGCTATTGTTTTCTCAGTTTCAGATTTAAGAACTGAGGGGATTTGAAAAAGGTTTAAATAGTTTGATTTCCGCTAACCATTATTCACCTCCTCCCCCTCTAGTGGTGTTTGTTGCAGGGATTTCGATCCAAAAATTAGTATCTGAGCGAGGTTACACCATTCTAAGAACATAAAACAAACACAAGGTACGTTATCCACTTTCACACAATAACCATAGTTCCTCACAAAGGTGAGTTGGAAGGTATGTCTACTCAACATCTTCCTCTTTTTGATGGTAATAACTTTGTTCATTGGAAGTAGAGAATGAAATTATTCTTGCTGGCTATAGATATTGATTTATGGTCGATAGTTAAGGACGGTCCATATAATCCTATCAAAGTTGTTCAAGTAAATGGTGTGATACATGAGGTAGGAAAATATAAAAGCGATTGGACTATTGATGATACAAAAAAGTTGTCTATGAATATTAAAGCTATGCAATTACTCTTGAATGGTCTTACTACTTCCAAAGCAGGTTATGTTTCTAATTGCAATAGTGCTCATGATATGTGGAAACCTTTGTAATTAAAGCATGAAGGTACAAGCGATGTTAAAGATTCAAAAATAAATATGCTTATGACTGAATTAGAATGCTTTAAATGCTGCCAAATGAATCCATAGTTTTTATGGATTTAAGACTTACTAATGTGTTTAATGCCCTTGAGTCATTAGGAAATTTCGTCTTTTACAAATAAAAAGAAGGTACAAAAAGTCCTTCAAAACCTGTCTGCTGAATAGGATGCAAATGTTACTGCGATTGAAGAAATGAAATCCCGTCACCAAAATGGATGAATTGATTGGCTCACTCAATGTATATGAAGCAAAAACAAATCAAAGAAAATTTGTGTCTTCAAAACAATCCGGTAAGACTATTACTTTCAAAACTATCGAATCTTCACATGTGAGCATTAATGAAGAAAATGATGATAGTGAGTTAGATGATGATTTAATTTTAGTAGCAAGAAAATTGAAAAGATTTTTTAAACGTCCAAATAGAAAAAAATCTTCTTCTATTCATTCTCAACTTAAAAGAAATAATTCTTCTAAGAATGAAAATAATGAAAAATGGTATAACAAAGAGTTGAAATGCTGTGAATGTAGACAAAATGGACATATTTCTTATGATTTTCCAAACAAGAACAAGGAAACAAAAGAGACTCAAAGGAATAAGCAAAAGGAGTCAAAGCCAAAGAAAGGCAAAAGAGCAATGAAGGCTAGTATTTGGAGTGACTCATCACATTCAGAACCCGAGCAATCCGAAGATGAAGAAGCACAAGTATGCTTTGTCTCAAAAGAGGTAACATCTTCTTCTGATTTAGATTCTGAAACTGACATATCTCTTGATGAAATGCATATTGAGTTTATGAAAATGCATGCTCGTTGTAAAAAGATGTCTAAAGAGAAAAAGAAACTAATTGAGGAAAACAACAAGTTGAAGATGTCCAACATTGAATTTTCGACTCAATTAGAGTCTTTAAAAGAAGAATCATCTAATATTCTTAATTCATTAGAAACCAAAATAGGTTTGCATAAAAATAATGAACAAAAACTTAGTTCTAAAAATTGCCTGCTAAAATCAAAACTAAATGCATATCAAAATGAAATTTCCTTGTTAAAGGCATGCAAACTTGACTTAGAAAAAACGTTGGAACAATTTAAATTCAGAACAAACATGTTGGATTCATTGATTGCATCGCAAAAATATAGAAATGACAAAACTGGATTAGGAAATAAAGAAGAGCACGATAAATTAAGTAAAAAGACAAACTTTGTTTCTTCTATTTCTAAATTGCCTTATGTTGTAAAGAAAAATGTGTCAATTCTTCCTACTCCTCCTTCTAAAACAAGAGTTGCACAACATATTCCTATGTAAAATTTTGCATATAGAAATTATGCATACATGTATACAAATTCGCCTAAACAAAATAAAAATAATTATGTCTCATATAGAAAGAAATCAACAAGTCATGGTTATTCATATGATTATTCTAGAAATCATTCATCTTGGTCTAAAAATGCTTCTTACATGCCAAAGTAAAATTCATATGGAAACAATTCATCTACATTTAAATGGCATGGTGAAATGTATAATAATCCTTTATATTCTTCAAACCATGAAAATGCCAAGTGTGTGCCAAAAAGGTACATCCAAGTTTGGATACCCTTTATATAAACAAGGATGTTACTAACGTCTAAGGACCAGTCTAAAAAGGGTACCTAAACTTTATCTTCTTTGCAGGTTAATATTCACAAAGAATTAAAGGAGAGGATAAAGAAAGAAGATTAGAAGAACAAATGGTTTTTAAATAGTGGATGTTCAAGACACATGATCGGAAATCCATCATTATTCATCATATCGAAAGAAATTAAAATGGAGCAAATGTTACATTTGGTGATGATGCTTATGGAAAGGTAATTGGAAAAGGCATAGTTGGTGGTCCAAATAATTTTCAAATCGAGAATGTGTTGTTGGTAAGTAATCTTTCTTACAATTTATTAAGCATTTCACAATTTATTGACAATGGTTATGATGTTTCATCTCACTTCTTACGATATTACAAATAAAAAGGGTGAAACTGTGTTAAAAGGAGATAGAGATGGAAATGTTTATATGCTATCCATTAACAATATGTTAGATGCCAAAATTAAATGTTTTATATCGTATGATTTTGATGTTAATTTATGGCAGAGATGCTTAGGACATATTGGAAATTCGAAAAATTGTCTAAAATGAACTTAATAAAAGGTTTGCCTAAATTAGATTTGCATCACTTTCAATTATGTGAAACTTGCATTAAAGGAAAACATTGTAAAGAATCATTGAAACCAAAGAATGATGTGAACTTGTCACATTTTAAAACTTCTTCACATTGACTTGTTTGGTCCAAGTAGAACAAAAAGTCTTGGTGGTCATTATTATGTATGTGTTATTGTTGATGATTATTCACGATTTACATGGACATTATTTTTATCTCATAAAGATGATGTTGCATTGGAAATTGAGAAACTTGTTAAGCAACTTGAAAATCTTTATGAAGAAAATGTTAAAAGAATTAGAAGTGATCGTGGTGGAGAATTTAAAAATAAAGTTGTGATTAAATTTTGTTAGCTAAATTGAATTAAACATGAGTTTTCACCACCTAGAACCCCACAACTTAATGGTGTTACTGAAAGGGAAAATAGAACTATACAAGAAATCGCTAGAACACTATTATGTGAAAATAAAGTTCCAAGATTTTTGTGGGTGGAAGCCGTAAATTGTGCATCTTATATCATTAATCGGCTATCTATTAGAAAGAAATGAAACAACTCCTTATAAATTGTTGAATAATAGACAACCAAAGATTGATTATCTAAGAGTTTTTGGCTGCAAATGTTTTGTTCTCAACAAAACATAATTAGGATAAATTGAGCAAAAGACTATTGAATGCATAGTTGTTGGTTATTCTACTAATTTTAAGGCATATAGGTGTTATAATCCTGCATCTAGAAAAATAATTGAATCAATACATGTAAAGTTTAATGAAAATGCTCATATTGACATGTATGATAAAGTTCAAAAAGAACAAAATAACAATGTAGAAAATGTGTTTGATGATGATTTGTTCTTGAGCCTGTATGTGATCATCTAGATCATATTCCCCTGAACAAGACTTGCATGAACCTATAGGAGAACCTCTAGAAATTTTGTAATTGGAAGATAATTCATCTAACTTACAAGATGTTCCAATTGTATATGATAATGTTCACACTAATGAAACATTTGAACTAGACGAAGGTGAACCTAGTCAACCTAGGAATTGGTGGCACATTAAAGAGTTAATCATTAGAGATATAAATGAAGGAATTAAAACTCGTAGAAGTATCAAACAATTGGATCCTGACGAGGGACATGCATTAATCTCACATTTGGAACCTAAGAATGTTAAGTAAGCATTGAATGATTCATCTTGGGTAAATGCAATGCATGAAGAATTGAATGAATTTACTAGAAATGATGTGTGGAATTTGATGCCTAAACCTGAAAATAAATCTATTATTGGTACAAGATGGGTGTTTAGAAATAAAATGGATGAACAAGGTAATATTACTTGAAATAAAGCTAGACTTTTTGCACACGGATATAATCAACAGGAAGGAATTGATTGTGAAGAAACTTTTGCGCATGTTGCACGTCTTGATGCTATAAGATTATTGCTTGCTATTGCTAGTTTGAGTAATATTATATTATTTCAAATGGATGTTAAATGTGCTTTTGAATGGTTTTATTCAAGAAGAAGTTTTTGTAAAACAACCCCCAGGATTTGAAGATCTAAAATACCCCAACCATGTATGGGTTAAAACAAGCTCCAATAGTTTGGTATGATAGATTTGCAAATTTTCTTATTGCAAATAATTATCAAAAGGGGACCATAGATAATACATTGTTTCTTAAAAGTAGATAATGATTTATTAATAGTCTAAATATATGTAGACGACATTATATTTGATTCAACTAACCCTACCTTAGTA
Source organism: Eustoma russellianum (assembly GCA_036186865.1). Taxonomy (NCBI): domain Eukaryota; kingdom Viridiplantae; phylum Streptophyta; class Magnoliopsida; order Gentianales; family Gentianaceae; genus Eustoma; species Eustoma russellianum. Next base: position 2,350,206 of record AP025072.1, on the reverse strand, counting down.
AAAGACTTCGAAGAGTGTATGAAGTCTGAATTTGAAATGTCAATGGTATGAGAATTGAACTACTTCTTAGGGTTACAAATCAAACAAACCGCTCAAGGAATCCACATTAGCCAACTTAAGTATATCAATGATGTGATTAAGAAGTTTTGATTTGAAGAATTGAAACCTTCAACTACCCCCATGAGTGTTAGTATCAAACTAGACAAGGATGAAAATGGAAAACCTTTGATGACACACTATATAGGTCGATGATTGGATCATTGTTATATTTAACTGTATCAAGACCTGATATAATGTTTAGTGTGTGTATGTATGCTAAGTTTCAATCTTGTCCTAAAATGTCACATTATAATGCGGTGAAAAGATATTTAGATATATTAAACATACACCTCATTTAGGATTTTGGTATGATAGAAATGCTAAGTTGGAATTATACGCATTTAGTGATGCTGATTATGGTGGTTGCAAGATAGATAGAGAATCCACTAGCGGTACGTGTCAATTCATAGGAACCAACTTAATCTCTTGGTTTTCTAAGAAACAAGCTAGTGTAGCTCTTTCTACCACCGAAGCCGTGTATACAGCCTTAAGTTTATGCACTACCCAAATACTTTGGCTTAAACAACAACTTAGTGATTTTGGCATTATAATGAGTAAGATTCCAATTTTCTGTGATAGCACGAGTGCGATCAATCTTTCTAGGAATCCGGTGCTTCATTTTAAGGCCAAACACATAGAAGTTAAATATCATTTCCTGTGTGACCATGTTCAAAATAAGGATATAGTCATAAACTATGTAAGAACTGATCATCAGATTGCTGATATATTTTCTAAACCCCTTATTCAAGCCACTTTTGAAAACTTACGAGCCAAGTTAGGTATGATGACCTACGATACAATTGCGTGATTCTATCTTTTGCATGATTTGCAAATAAAAAGAGAGATAGATATAAGAACATGATTTTAGTTGTTAAGTCATGATTCTAAGGCTGAATGATAAGTTTTCAGTTGGTATAAGTTTCAACTGGTATTCAATTAGTTATGAGCATAGGTTAATGAGGAGAATATAAGTTGAGGGGGGAGCACATATGTTAAAAATAAGGCTGAATGGTAAGTTTTCAATTGGTATAAGTTTCAATTGGTATTCAATTGGTTAGGAGCATAGGTTAAGGGGGAGAATATAAGTTGAAAGGGGAGCACATATATAAAAACATGTATCTAAAAAGAATTTAAAAACAATTGGTATAGAATTGGTGAGTTTTTTAAAACAATTGGTAAATATGTTATAACAATTGGTAAAGAGTTGTGACATTAAAATCATGTAGAGTTATTTGAAAATCATCCAAAGGGGGGAGAATGTTGAAAAATATGTTTGGATAATTTTCAAAGTTATGATTAAAGTGTTGAATACTTAAGAAAGTGTCACGCATGATGATAAAAAGTTGAAATATATTAAACATGTGAGAAAATGTTGGTGTATGATTTGGTTTTGATGATTTGCACAAGTATTATATATTAAAACTTTTCACCATACTTCAAGCGCCTGATCAAGCGCTTCATCTTGCAGAAAGTTTAAACAGAAACTTTAGATAGAACATTGAATGCTTCTTAAAGAACTTAATCTTTCAGAAAGTCTAAACAGAAACTTTAGATCGAACATTGAACGATACATAAAGCACTTATCCTATGAAAATTATGACTAGAGAGTTCTGGTGCAACATGACGCACTACATAAAGCGCTTCATCATTTGGAAATTCTGAATTGAGATTTCTGATGGCAACATGAAATGCTACATAAAGCGCTTAATATATGAAGAAGTAATTATTTGTTACTTCACTCTCCTAACAAAGTGTTTCATGTTATCCAAAATGTAATAAATAGTTGTTTTTCGTTTACATATATGTTCTTAATGTTTCATACATGATTTTGGTGATTTTATTATTTGATTTTGATGAATATTATTATGTCTTGTAACTAATATCCGTGGAAGTTATACGACTTACCAAAAAGGGCAAAAGTAGAATTTTAAGTCTTGCAGGTACATTGTCCTCATATATTCTATAATATGTTACTATGTAACATGATATTATCGTCTCAAGACTATATCTATGACATTCGTCATAATTATTTCAAGACAAGACTATTTTTCTCATAAAATGCTATCAAGGGTATTATCGTCTTTTTATTCTCGAAGCATTTCGTGACATCCTCACTATGATTATTTCTCAAAGATATTATTATCATGGTTCTGGACTTCTTATGGTATTCTTGAAGTATCAACATCAAGATTATTATTGCTATATTTTGATGTCGATACTCTCGGGATTTCTCGTTATGTGACATTTATTTTGCCACACTATATGGTTATCTTATGATATCATTATGAGACATATTCTCATATTATTTTGCAGTAATTTCATGTCACAGTTGGCATGGTAAATGGTTACAACTTTCAAGGAGAGAAAGGTAGAAATAGTTTTGACTATTTTCTACTTAAATCTAGCCATTCATTTTAAATTCAAGGGCTGAGATTAACTCTTATTTTTCTCATCAAAATGATGCATTTACATGTGTACAAGATGACTATCTCATGTGATGACAAGTGTACAAGAAAATTATGCTACAACCAATCAAAACTCAAGGATTATACTTGGTGGCAAAAAGTTGGCAGCATGGCACACACATGGCCATATGGACGAAGTTTTTGGCACAATTGAGTTCAAATTTTTGCTGAAAATTCTTCTCCTACATGTGCTAATATGGTGGAACAAACTTGGTTAATTTTTGAGAGATTTATCTCATCATTTATCTTCATTTAAATCTGAAATTTCCAAGTCATATAATGCTGAAAAAGTTGGTGACATAGGTGAACAAATCACATTGCTTGAAGGTGTCAAGTGTGCAAAGTCTTGAAGCCAAGAACCAATGGTGTAAAGACAAGTGTGTTTGATGACATTGAAGGTGACAAATGGCAATCTTATCAATAAGAGATGCCTCACACTATAAATAGAGGTTGAAGTGAAGAGTTGAAGACACACACATCTCTTGCTATCTTCTTCTTCTTCTTTTTCTCTATTCTTATTGTGCAGCTTGTGGTGAAATATTTGAAGCATTGTAATGCTGCTTAGATACACCTTCTTGTGGTGGAATTGTTGTAATTGATAAGCCAAGTTTATAAGGCTTTATCAAAAGGTGAAAACGTGTATGAGGTATGATAGTGGTAAAATTTTGTAACGGTGTTGCGAATAGCTTGAATAGGGTTGGTGTGAAGCCTAAGGATCGAGCTAATGTGTAACTCTGTGACACTGGTGATAGTGAATACCGAAGAAGGTGTCCTCAAAGACTGGACGTAGGCATATTTGACCGAACCAGTATAAAATTATTAGTGTTCTTTACTTTTCATACTTTACATTTTCAGTTTTCTATTCTTTGTTTTGTTAACACGTTTTATAAATTCTGGAAAAAAAATAGTAAACGGTTTTCAAAATTGGTAGAATTTTACATAGACATACTTTAGTCTCTTAGCTTTCATTTGAAACCAATTTGACTCAATGTGGATAAGTTTAGTTTGATCAAAAATCCAATGTTCTACAACTGCTACAATCTGTTTTTCAGATTTGCATAAGTTGAGAAAAGTGACTTGGTTGACTAACTTCCTAAAAGAATTTTCTAAAACTGCTTCAATCCATTATTATACATATCATAAAGGTTATTGTGTTAAATTTTCAAAGGTTTTAGACTTGGAGATTTATGGAAAAAAAAATTTTGAAGTTGAGTCAATTCCTGAACTCTGTTCTGGAATTTTGTATAGACAAAAAGTGTTTGATTAGTTGAAGTTCTTAAAAATTTTATTTTGACTTAAAATTTTTACAAGAGTTAGAAAACATCTTGAAGTGTGTTTCTGGAAAGTTTCATAATTTTTGAAAGTGTTTTTAAAGTCGAAAAAAATATGTTCAAAAACAACTTCTGTTTTCTGAGTTTTAGATTTCAGAACTGAGGAGATTTGAAAAAGGTTTAGAATAGTGTGATTCCTCCCCCTCTCTAGTGGTGTTTGTGCAGGGATTTCGATCCAGCAATTTTCTGCCCACACAAACGAAACATCTAGCCACATATATAGTCTGGACATTAGATACCGCAGGCAAGTATAAACTTATAATATGTATGAAAATTATGTATGGTTTGGTGTTATGTTAGTATATTTGTTTGATACGTACAATAAATTAAACATGTTAACTAACAATTATTTTAATGATTATAAGTTTTCATGCAAAAAACGAACAACAATTCACTAATATCAACTAGAAATGTATGTTTCTAACGGATAAATACAATTTTTAAAATAAAAAACTATATTTAGATTGAATTGGTTCAAATACTGCTCGAGTTCGAAAATTAAAGATCATGCTCGAGCTCGAGTTTAAAAAAATAAAAATAGTCGGCTCAATAATTTAATACTAGAATCGGCTTGGATCATTTACACCTCTAAATTCGACAATATATTCAATTTTTATTTTCTTGAGTAATATTTTAAAACACTCCATTATAAATATTATTTGAGAGCGATGTTAACCAGTATAAAAGGAGCAAACAAAGTATGATTATACACATTATCTAATAAAAAATGATTATGCATATTATCTGATTTTTTAGTAATTCAACTCAATGTTCAAAAGTCGCCTTGTCAAATGACCATTCTAATGCATCACACTTTACAAAAAAACAAATTCTGGAGATTGTATCTTAGAGGAGAATTTTTGAACTATAGATATAGATGTAGTCAAAACTGGTTAAATCGACAAATATCTAGAAAGAATTTAATTAAATTGAAATATCAAGGGAAAAATTCCAGAGTTCTAAACAACAAAAACCAAAAGACAATCATTTTAGTTCATAAAAAATGGTAAGTATCTCAAGCGGCGAGAAGCATTCTTATCAAATCAGTTCTAGCTTGTCTCCCATGTTATGTGATGCAAACGGCCAAGATACCCATGAGCGTTATTGAGAAGATGGAGAGACATATACGGAGCTTCTTTTGGGACGAGATGGATGGTGGAAAACATCTGCACTATTTATCATGGGAGTCCATATGCCAACCGAAACAATGTGGGGGTCTTTGGTATCCGCCGACTACACTGAATGAATCTTGCTATATTGGCAAAATTGGGATGGAAACTCTTAACGGAAAAAGAACCCCTGTGGGCTAGAGTGCTTACTGCAAAGTATGGATCCCCACTAGCCGACGTGGTACCGCAGGGTGCTTCCTTCACTTGGAAAAGCATTTGTAGCAGTAGGCACATCTTACAGGCAGGTATTGACAATTCACCCATTCAAGACACACAGTTGGGGACTGCTTCATCTTTACCGCGGTGGGCACACACATCAGGTATTTTTTCGGTTTCCAGTGCATATGCAATTCAGACAGCACAGACGCATGACATGAGTAGCCAAGCATGGCATCGTATATGGAGGATGAAAGGGTCTTTGAGGAAAAACCTCTTCCTGTGGTGCCTAAGATGGAACGTTTTGCCCACAACGTTTTTTCTATCCAAACGTCATTTACTACCGGACAACCGCTGTGTGTTGTGCGGCGGATTGAGGGAGAGCCAGCTCCATGATATACGTGACTGTGAATGGTCATCTACGGTGTGGAGCAGGATGATAAATAGCGACAAATGAAGGAGCTTCTGGAGGGCAACTGACTGTTAGAGATGGGTGGATATCAATTTAACGGAAAGCTACGGGGTGCAATTTACAAGCATTGGTTGGAGGTATGTCTTCCGGGAAGTGGCGTATGGTATTTGGCGTATGGCGCAACCGCTTATTACATGGGACTGTAGACAGCTTGATCCCACCGAGGATCCTTTTGCAAGAAGCTGTGAAGAGAATGCATGATATTCATGTTGCTTTTGGCATTGATCTATTGTATAGTTGTTAGTGCACAGTAGTTTGGTTGTTTCTGATGTAAATAATTTTGTTATAAAATACAAGTCGATCTCTTTCTCCCAAAAAAATGGTAAGTATCTCATAGGGCCCTTTGACAAACGGATCGTGTTCAAGTTGAAGGGTTAATTTTAAAAAGAAAACCCGAACACAGCATGTTTAATTAAAATGTTTCAAAAGGCAAACTCAATCGCGATCTTGTAACGTTAATGGGTTGTGTCCTTAGTGATGCTTTTGACTCATTGATGGCTCAGGTTTTTCAGGTATATAGGTCACTCTCGGGTTAGACAGGTCAGTCGGCTCAACCCGCAAATTGACTTAAACATGGCATACGTTTAACAAACAATTTTTAGATTCAACGTAATTTTTACTCGAACTTGTCCAAACACAACTCCATAAAAAATATGTACAGGTTCGTATCGTGTTAGTTTGTCATATTAAAAATTACTGGCCTAATATCTTAAGGGTCTTCACTATTATTGTATCTTATTAGAACTACTTCTTTCTACTATTTTAAGGGTGTGGGCTTATGTATATAATATTAGTTGCGCTCCAGTAAATGAGGAAGGGGCAATATTGTAGGGAGGACATGAAAATTTTATGTTTCAGTGTTATACATTAAATGATTTTTTTTTTTCCTTTTCAAGTTTGATCTTAAATGAAGAGACATGCATTTAAAAAATGATATGTTTCGTAACTGGATGATTTATTTAGGATGAGATAATAAGATAAATCTTCATAATGATATTATATAGTAGATTAATCAGATTAGTGATAAGACAATGTGTAGAAAGATATACAATAATTACGGCAGAGATGTATATAGTGGATTAAGATGTATAACGTGTTACTCTTTACAAGGATGGATGTTGCAAACGCCGTACTACAATAACACTTGCAGAACGCTATTTTGTGCACGTAAAAAAAGAAAAAATATGTTTTTGTTACCAAGAAGGTGTAAGTACAAAAGTCTAGGATTACGTATTAAGATGTTAGTTGCATATTGATATTCGGTGTATGTGGAACAAAGAAACATATTCTTTCTTTATGCAAGAAGGTGTAAGGACATGCATATTTAGTAGAGTACATTGAACCGACTCTTAGAGAGAAACACCATATTTAGTTTTATAGATGTATCAATAAGCAATCGTTTTGTCTTTTCAAAAGATACAAGCGGGTTCTATATGTAATTATCTAACACCAAATTCAGATCACTGTTAAAATGACGTCATCAAGAGTCATTTTATGAGGAGATGTAGAAGTTTTGGATAAATAGTTGATAGTTGGTGTTTATAATTTTGCTAAATGAATGTGATGTTTATGTTTGGATATGACGAACCAGCAACGTTCCAAATGTTAGGTCCCTTAGAACACACTAGAAGGGGGGGTTGAATAGTGTGTTCACCAAGTATGGATATTTTGTGGCTATTTTTCGTTTTTGAGTGCAACCAATACTTGGATGTGTTCTTTAGAAAGATAAAACTTGAAAGACAAAAAAGAACACGAGTATGTATAGAGGTTCAAGTCAAGAGACTCTACTCCTCTACCTTCTTGATGTTTCACAAGAAGGATTTTGAAATGGGGATTGTTATTTCTTTTGGGGGAAACAACAACCAAAAAACGAACTCAAGAGAATACAAACTAGACACCTTGCCTAGACCACAACCAAGAGTTCTAACACTTTGAAGTTTAGCCTCCAAAGATCTTCTTTGCCCTCAAAGAAATCTTGTAGGGAGAATAGTGCACCACACACTATCAACTAACCCTTCAAAGTTTAGAAAACTTAAACAAAGAGCACCCTTGCTCCTTGACCAACAATCTACCAAATCTCTCACAGAAAATCTCACCAAGAAGAAGACTCTTCTTCTTACAATAAACACTCTCAACAATAAAGTAAAGATATACAAAGATTACAAATACTTTGAGAGCTTGAGCTTGAGAGAACTTGAGAGCTTGAAGAGTAGAAAGTTGGAGAAGAGAATGAACAAAACCCTTCTTTTATCAACCTTCAAAATTCTTCCCGTTTGAAACCTTCTGCCCAGCCAATAATGGGATTTGGCAGCTTGTGAAGGTACAGCAGCATTCTTGGAAAACAGTTCTTGGCATGTAGCAACCATTTAGAAGAAGATTCAAAACCTTGGCCAAGAATGGAAACCTGGAAACTCTGGGTATGAGAGAAGACCTGCTGAAACAACACTAAAAGAAGAGGGTACAAAGAGTCAACTGGTTAGAAAATGAAGCAAAAGGACATTTGTACCGTTGAGCACATGAAGCGCCTAATCTGTCTACAGAATAGGCGTTCAAAGTATGATGAAGCGCTTAATGTGAAAGAGAACATGCGTTCGAAGTCACATTAAGCGCCTAATGTTGGCAACTGAGTGCGTTCGAAGTGACATGAAGCGCCTCATGTAGCACTTCATACAAGTTCGAACTAAAACTGACATTTTCTCAGAACCAGCTCTTGGGAAAGCGTGTTTACTCAGAGAAAAGTACTTTTGACTTGGGGAGACACTTGAAGCGCTTAAAGTAGCGTTCGAAGTGTTCGGACATTTCATCAGGACACATGAAGCGCTTGATGTAAGCGTTCGAAGTGTCCTGACTTTCAACACTTCACATGAAGCGCCTGATCAAGGCGTTCGAAGTGTTCTGGTCATCACCAAGACACATGAAGCGCCTGAAGTGAGCGTTCGAAGTGCACTGACTTCAAACAATCAACTTGAAGCGCTTAATCAATATTTTCAAATGCCAACCTTGTGCAAATCATCAAAACCAAATCATATTCTAACATTCTCCCTCTTTTTGATGATTTCACAACATGCATCATTTTAATTTACTCCCCCTTAGCATATGCTCCCCCTCACAAAGTGCATTAAACTTTTTCAAGAAAAGTACCATATAATCCCAAGATAAATTTACTTAATAGAAACACTGTTAATTACATCAGTCCATAGAAGGAAGTAAATTCAAATGACATTCAGGAACGGAAAAGTTTTTAGGCAACGCAAAACAAATTGAAAATGTCCGAAGGAAACGAAAAAATCAGAAACCAACTACAATCCACCACCAGATCCAGCACCACTTCCACCAGGATGCTGCAAATCACCAAAATTGAACGGACTTGATGCATACTCCGCAAAACCACTCATTGGTTGGCCACTTCCACCAGCACCACTTCCACCAGCACCACCAGCACTAGTTCCTGTATCTCCGGCAGCAGCAGCGGTGTCTCCCCCTAAATCATCAAAATCAGAGGGAAAGGATGCCCACGGCATTTGTTGGAGAATAACTTCCTTAAGGACGCCAAAGCGATATTCATGACACGCATTTCTAAGCTGAAGGTGCTGAACAGACTGTTCCAAAGATTGAATTTGAGCACGCAGCTGGTCAACGGTACTTGATTCAACATTTTCTTGAGGCTCAGCTTCAGCCTCATCATCAAGACCGGGAATGTTCGTGGCTTTACGTTTTTGGGAGTCGATGGCTTGGACAATGTTGTAATTACTGTAATAGTCCGTGTTCGCCACCGGGGTGAGTTCATTATCAGGAATGACAACACCTTTGGACTTGAGAAGAATGGTGATGAGATTGGCAAAGGGTAAGGCCTTGGAAGCTTTCCGAAGGGCAGCAAACATTACCTCAACCATAATCCAGGCAAAATTGAGTTGGGTTTGATTTTTGATACGGTAAGTGACGTAGAAATCCATGTTGCTTGGATTTCTTGTCGACTTACCATTTACACAGTAAGTGACAATGGCTAACAAGATGCGATCAATCAGAGCCATGTTCTGAGTCTTTCGGGAAGGAAAGAACCCCAGATCAAACTTCACATCTTGTTCGGGAATTCCGTATTTACTGCTCCAGTCAAATACGGAAAAGTCACTTAGGCCTTCGTTTCGGATGCGGAGAATTTCACAGATTTCGGGAATAGAGAAACTGAGGGACGTACCATCAACAACAGTGTTGAGCAAGAAGGATTGAGATTCAGATTGTGGGGTAATCCACAGATTGGCATAAAACATCCGGGTGTGCTCCCGGGAGAAACTGCGCATGTCAAGCCTGGACCAGAGGGAGGTCCAGCCTTGGAATTCGAGCAATGACACGATCTGATCCATGTGAGTCTCGGACAGATCACTGAGACTCAGGAGTTTGAGGGGAACAACAGGGCGATTGTTCGTGTGCCATTCTTCAACGAGCAGATTTGAGTACAGTGATAGATGTACTCCTTTGTCGATTGGGCGAGGAGATTTCTTGATATCATTATCAAACTTCTTCAACCAAGGGAAGTTGTCCTTGGTCAGCCCTTCTCGGATAGTCTTGAGTTCATCGGGTTCCGCAGTCCCGAGCCCAGCAATTTGCTTTTTCCTATGAGTGCGTGGGCGTTTTGAAGGTCCTGCAGAGGCCATTTTTAGGGATATGAGTGAAAGAGTTCTGGGAGATTGAATAGAGATGAAGGCTTGATTGAATGGGGGTGAAGGCTGGGAGAGAGAATTTATAGTAGGAGATGAAGAAGATGAAGAGATGGAGGAAGTAATTGATAGTTAGAGAGTGGGAGAAGTGGAGGAGAGAAAGGAGGAAGATGAAATGAATTTGGGGAAAATGGGGAAGGGAAGAGGGAGATCGTGGGAAAGAGGGAGAGAGAAAACTGGCGGCAGGAGTTTGATGGTCATTGAATGGCGCGAAACGGAAGAGACGGCGGAAATGACAGTGAAGAAATAGGGTTGAAGCGCCTCAAGTGACTTCGAACGGCTTCATGCAAACGGATGAAGCGCTTGAAGTTACTTTGAACGAGTGAGGAAATTCAGATGAAGCGCTTAATGTCACATCGAACGAGTGAACATACTCGGATAAAGCGCTTGATGTCACTTTGAACGAGTGACATCCTTAACATCAAGCGCTTGATGTGATATCGAACGCCTAAACAATCTAAGATGAAGCGCTTCATGTCTACTGATATTGAAAATTTTTGAAATTTTCATGCTCAAAACTCAAGATGGTTTTGTCAACCCATATTGAGCAACCCCAACCTACTTCTTATAGATAAGAATACATCACTAGGCAAGGGTTTCGTGAAAATGTCCGCAAGTTGGTCATGTGTAGGAACAAACTCTACACTTACCAAGTTCTTTTGTACACAGTCACGGATGAAATGATACCTCACTTCAATGTGCTTGGTCCGACTATGTTGGACGGGATTTTGTGCAATATTTATGGCGGACGTGTTATCACACAAAATTGGCACCTTTGAGAAGTGAATGTTATAATCATTTAACGTGTTAGTCATCCATAACAATTGTGCACAACACGAGGCGGCCGACACATATTCGGATTCCGCCGTAGAGAGAGACACACTGTTTTGTTTCTTGGAGAACCAAGAAACGAGACAATCTCCAAGAAACTGACAAGTTCCGGAGGTGCTCTTTCTGTCAACTAGACTCCCCGCATAATCGGAGTCACAATAACCTCTTAAATCAAAACATGCATTCTTAGGATAAAATAAACCAAATTTCAAAGTACTTCTAAGGTATCTAAGGATGCGTTTTACCGCAATAAAATGCATCTCCCTAGGATCACTTTGAAATCTAGCACATAAGCATACCGCATGTAAAATATCGGGTCTACTAGCCGTCAAGTAAAGTAGACTACCTATAATGCCACGATACAAGGTTACCTCGACATGCTTTCCTTTTTCATCCTTGTCAAGCTTTGCACTTGTGCTCATAGGAGTATTTACCTCTCTTCCTTCACCAAAGTTGTACTTTTTGAGCAAGTCTCTTGTGTATTTGGCTTGGGAAATGTACACACCATCTTTGGTTTGCTTGATTTGTAATCCAAGGAAATAATTTAGCTCGCCCATCATGCTCATCTCGAACTCACCTTGCATAAGACTAGCAAATTGCTCACAAAGACAATTGTTAGTAGCACCAAAAATAATATCATCAACATATACTTGAACAATTAAATGATTCCTACCTTGTTCTTTTATGAACAAAGTAGTGTCAACTTTACCTCTTGAAAAACCATTATTAAGAAGAAAAGTACTTAACCTCTCATACCAAGCTCTTGGAGCTTGTTTGAGGCCATAAAGAGCCTTTTTAAGTTTGAAGACATGATGTGGTGAATCATGACATTCAAACCCGGGAGGTTGTGCAACATACACTTCCTCTTGAATAACACCATTCAAGAATGCGGATTTAACATCCATTTGGTAAAGTGTAAAATCTCTATAACAAGCATATGCTAATAACATTCTAATAGCTTCAAGTCGTGCTACGGGTGCAAATGTCTCATCAAAATCAATACCTTCTTCTTGACGGTATCCTTGAGCAACTAACCTAGCCTTGTTTCTAGTGACATTACCTTGATCATCCATCTTGTTACGAAAAACCCATTTCGTACCAATAATAGGATGATCGTGTGGTTTGGGAACTAACTCCCAAACATCACTTCTTTCAAATTGGTTTAATTCTTCTTGCATAGCCAAGATCCAATTTTCATCAAGAAGTGCATCTTTAACATTTTTAGGCTCTATAAGAGAGACAAATGCGTTCTCTCTATATTGCCTTCGTGTGGTGATACCTCTATTTAAATCACCTATGACTAACTCTTGAGGGTGAGAACTTTTATGCTTAAATGATCTTGGAAGATTTGAGACATCACCTCCAACTTCCTCTTGATCATGTTCCGGAAGAGATGAACCTTCATTATCATCATGAACCTCATGTTCCGGAATTTGTGATGCATTTTCTACATTTTGTGAATCAACATGAGTAGAGGAGACACTTCTACGTGGCTCACTAAGTTCATTTACACAAGGTGAGGGAGTGCCTTCGAGAGGTTCAACTCTCAAGTCAACAAAGATGTTTCCATTTGGAGGATCATCAACGATTTCTCGTTGAGGAACAACCATAGGAACATCCTCAAGAATTTCTTCTTGAGGAGTCACATCTTCATCCTCTACACAATCTTCATTAAGTTTAGGTTCATCACTAAGTGACTCATTAAACTTAACATGGATTGATTCTTCCACCTTTTGACTCCTTTTGTTGAAAACACGAAATGCTTTACTATTTGAGGCATAACCTAAAAAGATACCTTCATCCGCTTTGAGGTCAAGTTTGTCCAAAGTATCTTTGGTATTAAGTATAAAACACTTGCAACCAAAGACCTTGAAATACCCAATGTTGGGAACTTTTCATTCCAAAGCTCATAGGGTGTCACATTTAGATATGGTCTCAAATAGACACGATTGATCACATGGCAAGCGGCATTAACCGCTTCGGCCCAAAAATACTTGGGCAAACCGAACTCGTTTAACATTGCTCTACACATTTCTTGTAGAGTTCTATTTTTCCGTTCGGCCACACCATTTTGTTGAGGAGTTCTAGGTGCCGAAAGGTCATGAGAGTATCCTTTGGATACACAAAACCTTTCGAAATCACCATCGAACTCACCACCACGATCACTACGGATGGTTTTGATGGTGTCACCCACATGATTTTCCAATCGTTTACTTAGACTTATAAACTCACTACATGCATCACTTTTCTTAGCAAGAAACATCACCCACGTATAACGAGTATAGTCATCTACTACCACGAAGGTGTAATGTTTGCCACCCAAGCTTCTTGTTCCAACATCCCCATACAAGTCCATATGAAGCAATTGTAGGGGCTTGGAGGTGGAAATATTTGTCTTGGGTTTGAAACTTGTTTTCACAAGTTTCGCCTTTTGACAAGTGTCACATAAGTCATTGTTTTCAAAACTCATTTTTGGAAGGCCTCGGACTTTTTCATTTTCGCAAATAAATTTGAATGTTTTGAAACATACATGTCCGAGACGTCTATGCCATAGTTGCGTCAAATCATTCTTAGCAACTAGACACGATACATTTTGAGAAACCAAATCATTGATGCTAACCTTGTAAATATTTTTGAAACGCAAAGCCTCAAATAAAATCTTTTCTTCCTTTTTCACAACACACTTTGTTTTCAAAAACGTTACCTCATAGTTAGCATCACAAAGTTGACTGACACTTATCAAGTTAAACTTAAGACCTACAACATATAAGACATCACTAAGAGAGAAGGAATCGTTACCCACAATACCATGTCCTTTGATTTGACCTTTGCTACCGCCAAAGTGGACAACTCCTCCGTCTTGCATAGTGAGTCTATGGAAGAGACGTTTGTCTCCCGTCATATGGTTGGAACACCCACTGTCCACGACCCATTTGACCTTCTTGTCTTCGCTTTCTCCATTTAGTGCTAGGGCCTACAAAAGAACCATATGAAGTTGGTACCCTTTTTATTTTGGGTCCTTGAAGGTTAGTTACCTTCATCTCGCCTTTCGGCACCCACACAAGATTCTTATTATTCTTAGCTCTACATACTCTTTCTACATGACCTTTCCTATTGCAATAAAAACATGTAGTATGCTTGTGTGTTGGTGCATGCTTGTGCGAATGTTTGTGCATTGGCACATGTCGTGTTTCCTTCTTAGGAACCACCTTCTTTGAAATAGTAGAAGGTTTTTGTTTCACAACATGAACCAAAGATTGTGATACCTTTGGTGCATTAGCCTTTTGTTTAGGCATGTGCCTTTGCTTCTTCAAGGAGGTTTTAGACTCCTTGATCACTTGTGCTTGTTCTTTTTGTTTCCCTTCTTAGATGCATACATGGCACTAGGTTTGACTTTCATGCTTTGCCTAGATGCATCTTTAGTCTCTACCTTTCTAGCACTTACCCTTGATTCATTTTTCTTATCCTCAAGGGCTTGAGCACATGATTTCATCAAATCATGTTTCTCTTCAAGTGCAATCACATGCATAGTTAAAAATATATCATGCTCAAGTTGTAATGCAATGTGATTTTCTAATGTGTCATTGTACTCATTTATGCATGCTCTAAACTCTTTCTTGACACGTTGATATTTTAAATCAAGGAGATCATTTTCTTGTATTAAATCATCTCGTTCATCAATAAATTTATAATGAGATGAAATATTGCATACCTCCTTGTCATCGTCGATGGCCATGAGTGCAAAGAATTCCTTGTCAAGATCATCTTCCACCACCCCCGTGAGTGCAAGATCATCTCGATCGCCATTTTCGCTTTCGGACCCGGAAAGAAAGCTCTCCCAATGGGCTACCTCCGCTTGCAAAGCCTTCTTCCTTTGGTAGATGGACTTCTTGTCTTTGAGTTGCGGCTCCTTCACTCGACAATCCTTCATGAAGTGACCAAGCTTCCCACATTTATAACATTTATTCTCTTGGTCCTTCACCTTGTCCTTGGGATATCTTTCCTTGACGAATCTCCTTGCTTCGTCACCATTCTTTCTCGCAATACGTCAGAATCTTTTGACAAGAAGTCCGACTTCATCATCCGAGTCCTCCGACTCTACTACCAACGCCTTTGAAGATTGGCGAATAGGATCATTCTTCTCTTGTGCATCCAAATGAATCTCATAAGTGATGAGATTCCCGTATAACTCGTCCAAGGTGATTGTTTCAAGATCCTTGGACTCCTCAATGGCCGTCACTTTCGCGTTCCATTCTCTTCCTAAACTGTTTAGGAAGCAATGGTTTAGATCCTCTTGTTCTATCTTCTTGCCAACCGCTTTGAGAAGGTTGACAAGCTTGGTGAATCTTTGGATGGACTCTTCAATCTTTTCACCTTTGGGGACAGTGAAGTTGTAAAATTGTTTTATCAACTGTCTCCTTTTGGCCTTTCTTACTTGAGATGTTCCTTCGTGGATCATCTCAAGCTTTGTCTAAGCCTCATGTGCGGATTGGACACCTTGAATCTGAGCTCTCTCATTTGTGGAAAGAGAGCTATTTAAAATAGCAAGAGCTTTGCTATTTATGGCCAACTGAAACTCCTCCTCAGGAGTAGGATCATCAATATCGATGGGAATCATAGATCCTCTTGAGACCTCAACCCATATTCTGTGAGAACAAGAACGCAAGTACGTTTCCATGTTTGACTTCCACAGTGGGTAGTTTAAAGGGTCAAACATGGGAACTTTAACATGAACATTTGAGATAGAAGGGAATAGGGTTTCCTGCCTCCTTCTTCTGGAGGTTTCAGCACTAGGAGAACCCAAGTCATCAAAAATAAAGGGATCCATACTAGAAATGATCAAATCTTGTATTTGGACTCAAATAAGCAAGATGAGGCTCTGATACCAATTGTTAGGTCCCTTAGAACACACTAGAAGGGGGGGTTGAATAGTGTGTTCACCAAGTATGGATATTTTGTGGCTATTTTTCGTTTTTGAGTGCAACCAATACTTGGATGTGTTCTTTAGAAAGATAAAACTTGAAAGACAAAAAAGAACACGAGTATGTATAGAGGTTCAAGTCAAGAGACTCTACTCCTCTACCTTCTTGATGTTTCACAAGAAGGATTTTGAAATGGGGATTGTTATTTCTTTTGGGGGAAACAACAACCAAAAAACGAACTCAAGAGAATACAAACTAGACACCTTGCCTAGACCACAACCAAGAGTTCTAACACTTTGAAGTTTAGCCTCCAAAGATCTTCTTTGCCCTCAAAGAAATCTTGTAGGGAGAATAGTGCACCACACACTATCAACTAACCCTTCAAAGTTTAGAAAACTTAAACAAAGAGCACCCTTGCTCCTTGACCAATAATCTACCAAATCTCTCACAGAAAATCTCACCAAGAAGAAGACTCTTCTTCTTACAATAAACACTCTCAACAATAAAGTAAAGATATACAAAGATTACAAATACTTTGAGAGCTTGAGCTTGAGAGAACTTGAGAGCTTGAAGAGTAGAAAGTTGGAGAAGAGAATGAACAAAACCCTTCTTTTATCAACCTTCAAAATTCTTCCCGTTTGAAACCTTCTGCCCAGCCAATAATGGGATTTGGCAGCTTGTGAAGGTACAGCAGCATTCTTGGAAAACAGTTCTTGGCATGTAGCAACCATTTAGAAGAAGATTCAAAACCTTGGCCAAGAATGGAAACCTGGAAACTCTGGGTATGAGAGAAGACCTGCTGAAACAACACTAAAAGAAGAGGGTACAAAGAGTCAACTGGTTAGAAAATGAAGCAAAAGGACATTTGTACCGTTGAGCACATGAAGCGCCTAATCTGTCTACAGAATAGGCGTTCAAAGTATGATGAAGCGCTTAATGTGAAAGAGAACATGCGTTCGAAGTCACATTAAGCGCCTAATGTTGGCAACTGAGTGCGTTCGAAGTGACATGAAGCGCCTCATGTAGCACTTCATACAAGTTCGAACTAAAACTGACATTTTCTCAGAACCAGCTCTTGGGAAAGCGTGTTTACTCAGAGAAAAGTACTTTTGACTTGGGGAGACACTTGAAGCGCTTAAAGTAGCGTTCGAAGTGTTCGGACATTTCATCAGGACACATGAAGCGCTTGATGTAAGCGTTCGAAGTGTCCTGACTTTCAACACTTCACATGAAGCGCCTGATCAAGGCGTTCGAAGTGTTCTGGTCATCACCAAGACACATGAAGCGCCTGAAGTGAGCGTTCGAAGTGCACTGACTTCAAACAATCAACTTGAAGCGCTTAATCAATATTTTCAAATGCCAACCTTGTGCAAATCATCAAAACCAAATCATATTCTAACACCAAAAAGAAGTTTGTTTTTTTTTCGGACACATGCATCTTCTTCACCAAGGATCTTAGGTTTGCAGTATCATACATGTTATTGAGAAAATATGACTAGGTAAGGAGAGATCCAAATGCGCTAATGATGACTATTCAGTAATTAGACGTAGTTGGTCATTGTAGTTTGTTACTATTTCTTTTGTTTTTGTGATAGAAGTTGGTCACGATATTTATCGTTATTGAATGTGAAAAGTTAGTCATGTTCTGTAAATATATTATTGGTCAAAATATGAGGTTGACACCGAATTACGGTGAACAAACTTGTGTATGTAATATGTAGTTTTGTTCTTTAAATGTAAAATTATTGAATATATGACATGTATACCGAATTACAGTAAATGAAGTTGTTGTTATAGTACGTTATTTGAGTATCTCATGAAAACTGTATTACGGTTTTTCTTATATTATAATTAATTTTCATTAATTTATACATCACCTAATTACAAATATGATGTAGAACAGAATCCAGGTCGATTGACATGTCAAGTGTGTGTTGTATATAAAGGATGACAAAAGAAAAAAGGCAGAAGGTATTTAAATTTAAAAAAAAAACTGTAATACGCTTACGTGTTATATGTTAAAAGACCCGTATGTTCTTTTTGGGTTGAAATATACTTTCTTTTAGACCAACTAATTTCTGCCCATAATATATGTAACTTCTTCACATCACAAATAGTGTAGCTTTTTTTCCCCTTCTCTTCTAATGGTTGTACATAGGATTGTGCGACAAACGCATCTAGGACATAGTTCAATTGATACTCGAGTTAAGATTTGCTTCAAGAGGTCAAGAGTTCGATTCCAAAGAGACATACAGTGGTGGTGTTCCAATGCTAATAGGCCTGCTTAAGTCCTCACCTAACCTAGTAAGTCGCTGGACTTCTGATTTGCATCCTCCACAATACTCTTTAGAACTAGAACGGTGGGGATCCTCAGAGCCATATCAGAGCCAGGATATGGCCTTTTGCTTCAAGGATTGTGCCACAAACAAGATGACTGAAAACAGCCTCTTGTGATATCAGAAGGTGTGATGGTGCGTTTTCTTATGGAA
The DNA here is from genome assembly GCA_036186865.1 of Eustoma russellianum. Taxonomy (NCBI): domain Eukaryota; kingdom Viridiplantae; phylum Streptophyta; class Magnoliopsida; order Gentianales; family Gentianaceae; genus Eustoma; species Eustoma russellianum. The sequence goes on along the minus strand of AP025072.1, from coordinate 2,331,557 downwards.
GTACGCACAAGAATACCCACAATTACGTCCCAACAACAACAACACATACCCAGTATATCACAACCACAACAAAAGTTATCGCTATGATCTGAAAAGAAGACAAACAATACCTCCAATTAAGTCCCAACAAAGTTGTAAACTCAATTGAAGTTTGGTACTAACTACTCTAGCACTAAATGCACAATTACACGTCCATATAGCTTGAAGGCAAAGATATCAATAAAGATAATAATATAAAATATATTTGTGCCGTACGTGTATAACAAAAAAAATATCTAAGCATGTATGGATCAAAAACTGGACCCTAGTATTTTTAATTAGCACCACAAGAAAGTGGCCAAGTAAACGCAAATAATTGTTATAAGTGTCAATCTCCCACCAGCAAATAAAACCATTTTTCAAGTTGCCACTAGCAAGGGCAATGTGACATAAACGTAACAGTTGATATTTAAGACTCATTCATTGAACCTCACACACTTTAATGTTTAACCTAACTGGGGGGCCTTTCATCTCAACAAATAATATATACGCACATATATATATATTTATATATACATATTTATGTACATGTATACACACACATATATATACGCACACAATTGTGTGTGTGTATAGGCACGCACACAGGGGCCCTTTGAGTCTCGCGTGAATCACAATTTTAACGTTGTATTTCATATTCTAATTAGTTTCTGTTATATTCCCTTTAACATTTAAAATTTAAAAAGTAAAAGTATAATAAAAGTATCATACATATAGACTTTTACACAACTGATTCGTATAAAGGCGTAAATGATTTATTCAAGACATTCTTAGTTATATCTACGCAAAATATTTTCTAGCTCATAACACACTAATTAATCCGATAGAAAAGGAAAAAATATATTTGGCATATTGTACGTAAAGAACTTTCAAATGAAATACTCATGTTACCATTTTTTTCTTTAATACGGATCCATTACATATTAGTATCCCATTAATAGCTATTTGAACAGAGAATTTCATCTGCCTCTAAATTATTCATGAGAAATATTTTGACCTATTATTTTTTTTCCCGTAACGTTTTCGCCTTTCATATATTTAAAGGTTTAAACAGTAACATCATACTATCTTCGGTAAAAATTCTGAACAAATGAGGAGAGTAAATAATAATTTTACCCTTCTTTTAATTTTATTAAACCATCTACTTCTCCATTCTTTTGTTCTTCATCTATCACTACCACCTACTACCATCCATTTGCTCCCACAGTCACATCTTCCCACCCGCGTCCCCTTCTTCCTCTCCTCAGTCTCAAGATGGACATATGGCTCAACAAGCTGCTAAATGAACAATTTAGGGACGACTCTTTGCTGAAATACTTTGAAGATTCCACCTGCTTTGTTTTCACTAGAAGAAGTCACCGCATTTGCGCAAGGTAAAAAGAGGGACAGATCGTTTTATGATCTGATGTATGCACACTTTGTAGAAAAGACTGTTCCCACGACTCGAACTCGTAACCCTAAAGTCGCCTTACCGATTGCTCCAAGGCCCGCTTTCCTCCCCTACAAGAACAAAAACATAATATTTTGAAGCTCCAGCAAGAAGTTTTGCTAAAAACATGTTCGTATGAGAACAAAAACAATAAAGATGTCAACAGATGCTTGCTATCGAGTCGTCACTTTACCATATATCAGTTCCCAATTTGAATTCCTTCTGTTAGGTCCCTTAGAACACATTAGAAGGGGAGTTGTATAGTGTGTTCATCAAGTATAGATATTTTCTTAGATATTTTTTGTTTTTGAGTGCAGCCAATACTTGGGTGTGTTCTTTAACAAGAATAAAACTTTGCAAAAGAGTAAAGAACACAAGGATGTATAGAGGTTCTAAGTCAAATGACTTTACTCCTCTACCTTCTTGATTTTTCACAAGAAGGATTTTGAAATGGGGATTGTTATTTCAATGGGGAAACAACAATCAAGGAAATGAAAAATCCAAAAACCAAAACTAGGTTACACGTCTAAACCACAACCAAGAAATCTAACCCCTTGAAGTCTAGCCTCCAAAGATCTTCTTTTGCCCTCAAAGAAATCTTGTAGTGAGTATAGCGCACCACAACACGATCAACTAACCCTCCAAGGTCTAGAAATCTCAAATAAGAAGCACCCTTGCTCATTGACCAACAATCTACACAGCCTCTCACAATCTTCACTCACTAAGAAGAAGACTTTTCTTCTTCCTTTACAACACAACTCTCAACAATAGCGTAAAATATACAAGATTACAACTATTTTGAGAGATTGAAACTTTTAGAGAAACTTGATAGCTTGAATGGTAGAAAGTTGTTGAAGAAATGGAAGAAACCCTTGTTTTATCATCCTTCAAAAATCTTCCCGTTTGAAGCCCTTGCAGAGCCAATAATGGGTTTTGGCATCTTGTGTTGGTGTGTCCTTTTCACTGGAGATCTCCTCTTGGCTTGTAGCAACATTTTTGGAGAAGTTTCAAAATGGAAGCAAAAAGAGGAAACCTGACTTCTTCAGGAATGAGAGATGACCTGTGAAAATAACACTAAAAGAGGAGGGTACAAAGAGTCAAATGATGTTAGAAAGTAAAGCATAAGACTTTTGTAACGTTGGTCACATGAAGCGCCTAATGTGCTTAATGAACAGGCGTTCAATGTGACGTGAAGCGTTTTATGTGAAATTGAACAGGCGTTCGAAGTCACATAAAGCGTCTTATGTGAGCAATTGAAGGCGTTTGAAGTTACATGAAACGCCTAATGTCAGCCTTCATGCTTGTTCGAACTAGTTCTGACATTTCTCAGAAAGGACTTGATGTACGTGCCCATTTTAGGGGGAAAGTACTTTTGACTTGGTGTTATACATGAAGCGCCTAATGTAGGCGTTCAAAGTGTACTGCCTTTTTTCCAGAACACATGAAGCGCCTAATGTAGGCGTTTGAAGTGTTCGAACGTCCAGACACTTCACATGAAGCGCCTAATGTAGGCGTTCGAAGTGTACTGGATTCCACCAAGGCACATGAAGCGTCTAACGTAAGTGTTCGAAGTATACTGGCTTCCAACCACATCACATAAGGCGCCTAATCCATCATTCGAAGTACCAATTTGTTTGAATCATCAAAACTTAAACTTGTTCTAACATTCTCCCTCTTTTTGATGATTTCACAAAATGCATAACTTTTAAAGTCAGCTCCCCCTTAACTTATGCTCCCCTCACTTGGTGCAAGATAAATAACTTGGAAATTGATAAGTCAAGAATGATTGCACAAATTACAATTTCCATAAGAAAACATCATTGTACAAATGCAACATACCAAGTATAAATATCTTCCAAATAAAGAAATTTTCACAGATCAATAAAAATGCAGAAATTAAAGATTTTCACCACCAGCACCTCCACTTGGAGGTGTAAATCCACCAAAACCAAAACCACCACTGGCTGCAAAATCTGCGAAACCGCCCATGCCCATGGACCCTTTAACACTGCTAGAGCCGCCAACTGCACCACCACCATCACCACCTTCTCCCTCTAAATCATCAAAATTAGGGGGAATAGCCCACGAACTGATCTGCATGAAAGCATTTTTGACTGCAGTCATGCAAAGTTCATTTTGCGCATGCCGAGCTTCATGCTCAGCATCACGAAGCTGCAACTGTTGAACAGTCTGTTCAAGTGAGGCTATTCGTGATAGCAACTCAGATGAATTGCTACTACTTGTATCTTCTTGAGGTCCTTCATCAACCTCATCAGCAATGTCAGAAATGGTAGTGGCCTTCCGTTTTTTAGAATCAATGGATTGAGCAATGTTGTAGTTATCGTAGAAGTCCGTCTTTGCGACTTGGGTCAGATCAGCATCAGAAATTGCAATACCTTTTGACTTTAATAGAATTGTGATAATGTTGGCAAAAGGTAATGCTTTGGACCCTTTCCGGAGAGCAAAAAACATGACTTCTAGAAAAATCCAGGCAAGATTCAACTGGGTCTTATGTTTGACACGATAAGTAACATAGAAATCCATGTTGCTTGGATTTCTAGTGGACTTACCGTTTACACAGTATGTGACCACAGCCAGCAAAATGCGGTCCACCAAGGGCATCTTCTGAGTCTTTCTTGAGGAAAAATACCCTAGATCAAATTTTACGTCCTTCTCACGAACCCCGTATTTGCTACTCCAGTCAAATACGGAGAAATCACTCAGCCCCTCATTTCTGATTCTCAGAACTTCATAGATTTCAGGGACAGTAAAGCTGAGAGGAGTACCTTCAACAATGGTGTGCAGGGAAAAAGGTTGAGACTCAGATTGTAAAGTAACCTACATGTTGGCATAGAACAACCTGGTGTGTTCTCGGGAAAATTTTTGCATATCAATTCTGGACCAGAGAGAGGTTCATCCCTGATGTTCCAACAAAGGGATGATCTGGAAAGCATTGCTAGTCTCAGGTAGATCACCGAGACGAATCAATTTGAGTGAGATGATAGGACGGTTATTTGTGACCCATTCTTCAAAGAGCATATTTGAGTACATTGACAGATGTACTCCCTTATCTGCATGACATGGTGATTCTTTGATACTAGAATCAAATTTCTTTAACCAAGGAAAGTTTTCCTTGTGAGCCCCTCACGAATGGTTTTGATTTTTTGTGGTTCCGCAAGCCCAGCAGTTTGCTTGTGCTTGTGGCTGCGGGGTCGTTTAGAGGGTCCTGCAGATGCCATGAAGGAAAGGTTGTTTGAAGGTTAGAGAAGAGAAAAACTGGGGTAAAAAAATTTGATGGAGTGAGATGTAGAGAGAATAAGGATGGATTTTAAAGGGAGAGGAGGGAAGATGGAGAGACTTGGATGTTAATGGTGGTAATGGAGGAGTGGGAGTAAATATTGGAGTTATTGGAAGAAAATGAGAAGATTTAGGAAGATGAGAAGGTTGGGAAATGGAGAAGATGAAGAGACGTGGGAAGAAGTGGGAGAAGGGTTTGGCGGCAGGCATTGATGACTCTTGATTGGCGCGAAAAACTGAAGAGACGGCGGAAATGACAGTGAAGATTTAGGGTTTAGGCGCCTAATGTGACTTCGAACGACTTCATAAACAGAGATGAAGCGTCTGAAGTCACTTCGAACGATTGTGGACAAATAGATTAAGCGCTTAATGTCACTTTGAACAAGTGAAATCATTTTGATGAAGTGCTTAATCCAACTTCGAACGCTAGTGATGAGGAACATAAAGCGCCTGATGTCACTTCGAACGAGTGACATCCTCAACATCAGGCGCTTGATGTGACATCGAACGCCTGAAGTAATTGTGATAAGTATACTGACCTTGAAAATTTTGAAAATTTTCTTGCTCAAAACTCAAGATGTGTTATTATCAACCCATGTTGAGCAACCCTAACCTACTTCTTATAGATGCAAATACATCACTAGGTAAAGGTTTCGTGAATATGTCTGCTAATGGTCACGTGTAGGAACAAATTCCACACTAACCAAGTTCTTTTACACAATCACAGATGAAATGATATCTCACTTCAATGTGCTTAGTCTGACTATGTTGGACGGGATTTTGTGCAATATTGATAGCAGACGTGTTATCAAACAAAATTGGCACTTTGGAGAAGTGAATGTTATAATCATTTAAAGTGTTTGTCATCCATAACAATTGTGCACAACAAGAGGCGGCCGATACATATTCGGATTCCGCCGTAGAAAGAGAAACATTGTTTTGTTTCTTGGAAAACTAAGAAACAAGACAATCTCCAAGAAACTGACAAGTTTCGGAGGTGCTCTTCCTATCAACTAGACTCCCCGCATAATCAGAGTCACAATATCCTCTTAGATCAAAACATGCATTCTTAGGATAAAATACCCCAAATTTCAAAGTACATCTAAAGTATCTAAGGATGCGTTTTACCGCAACTAGATGCATATCTATAGGATCACTTTGAAATCTAGCACATAAGCACACTGCATGTAAAATATCGGGTCTACTAGCCGTCAAATAAAGTAGACTACCTATAATGTCACGATACAAGGTTACCTCGACATGCTTTCCTTTCTCGTCCTTGACAAGCTTAGCACTTGTGCTCATACGTGTGTTTACTTCTCTTCCTTTACCAAAATTGTACTTTTTGAGCAAATCCTTCGTGTATTTGGTTTAGGAAATGTACACACCATCTTCGGTTTGCTTGATTTGTAATATAAGGAAATAGTTGAGTTCTCCCATCATGCTCATCTCGAATTCACCTTGCATAAGACTAGCAAATTTCTCACAAAGACAAGTGTTAATAGCACCAAAAATAATATCATCAACATATATTTGAACAATTAATTGATTTTTACCTTGTTCTTTTATTAACAAAGTAGTGTCAACTTTACCTCTTGAAAAAACATTATTAAGAAGAAAAGTACTTAACCTCTCGTACCAAACTCTTGGAGCTTGTTTGAGGCCATAAAGATCCTTTTTAAGTTTGAAGACATGATGTGGTGAATCATGACGTTCAAACTCGGGAGGTTGTGCAACATACACTTCTTCTTGAATAACACCATTTAAGAAGGCGGATTTAACATCTATTTGGTAAAGTTTAAAATCTCTATAACAAGCATATGCTAATAACATCATAATAGCCTCAAGACGTGCTGCGGGTGCAAATGTCTCACCAAAATCAATACCTTTTTCTTGGCGGTATCCTTGAGCAACTAATCTAGCATTGTTTCTGTGACATTACCTTGATCATCCATCTTGTTACGAAATACCCATTTCGTACCAATAATAGGATGATCATGTGGTTTGGGAACCAACTCCCAAACATCACTTCTCTTAAATTGGTTTAATTCTTCTTGCATAGCCAAGATCCAATTTTCATCGAGAAGTGCATCTTTGACATTTTTAGGCTCTATAAGAGAGACAAATGCATTCTCTCTATATTGCCTTCGTGTGGTGATACCCCTATTTAAATCACATATGACCAACTCGTGTGGGTGAGAACTTTTATGCTTAAACGATCTAGGAAGATTGGAGACGTCTCCTCCAACTTCCTCATGATCACATTTCGGAAGTGATGAACCTTCATCATTCAAATGAATCTCATTTTCCAGAACATGCGATGCATTTTCAATATTTTGTGTATCAACGAGATGAGTATGAGAAATATTACTATTTGACTCACTAAGTTCATGCACAGAAGGTGGAGGAGTACCTTCAATAGGTTCTACTCTCAAATCAATGAAGATGTTTCCATTTGGGGGGTCATCAACAATATCTTGTTGATAAGCAATCATAGGAATATCCTCAAGAATTTCTTCTTGAGGGGTCACATCTTCATTTTCTTCACAATCCTCATTAAGTTTAGGTTCGTCACTAAGTGACTCATTAAACTTAACATGGATTGATTCTTTCACCTTTTTACTCCTTTTGTTGAAAACACGAAATGCTTTACTATTTGAGGCATAACCTAAAAAGATACCTTCATCCGCTTTGAGGTCAAGTTTGTCCAAAGTGTCCTTGGTATTAAGTATGAAACACTTGCAACCAAACACCTTGAAATACCCAATGTTGGGAACTTTACCATTCCAAAGCTCATAAGGTGTCACATTTAGGTATGGTCTCAAATATACACGATTTATCACATGGCAAGCGACATTTACTGCTTCGGCCCAAAAATATTTGAGCAAGTCGAACTCATTTAACATTGCTCTACACATTTCTTGTAGAGTTCTATTCTTTCGTTCGGCCACACCATTTTGTTGTGGAGTTCTAGGTGCCGAAAGGTCATGTGAGTATCCTTTGGATTCACAAAACCTTTCGAAATCACCATCAAACTCACCACCACGATCACTACGGATGGTCTTAATGGTGTCACCCACGTGATTTTCCAACCATCTACTTAAATTCATAAACTCACTACATGCATCATTTTTCTTAGCAAGAAACATCACCCATGTATAACGAGTATAGTCATCTACTACCATAAAGGTATAATGTTTACCACCCAAACTTTTTGTTCCAACATCTCCATACAAATCCATATGAAGCAATTGTAGGGGTTTGGAGGTGGATATATTTGTCTTTGGTTTAAAGCTTGTTTTCACAAGCTTTGCCTTTTGATAAGTGTCACGTAAGTCATGGTTTTCGAAACTCATTTTTGGAAGGCCTCAGACTTTATTGTTTTCGCAAATAAATTTAAATGTTATAAAACAAGCGTGTCCGAGATGTCTATACCATAGTTGCGTCAAATCATTTTTAGCAACTAGGCAAGATACATTTTGAGAAACCAAATCATTTATGCTAAGTTTGTAAATATTTTTGAAACGCAAGGCCTCAAATAAGATAGTATTACTCTTTTCACAACACACTTTGTTTTCGAAAACGTTACCTCATAATTAGCATCACATAGTTGACTGACGCTTATCAAGTTAAACTTAAGTCCTACAGCATATAAGACATTACTAAGAGAGAAGGAATTGTTACCCACAATACCATGTCCTTTGATTTGGCCTTTGCTACCTCCAAAGTGGACAACTCCTCCATCTTGCATAGTGAGTCTATGGAAGAGACTTTTGTCTCCCGTCATATGGTTGGAACACCCACTGTCCATGACCCATTTGACCTTCTTGTCTTTGCTTTCTCCATTGAGTGCTAGGGCCTGCAAATGAACCATATGATATTGGTACCCTTTTTGTTTTGGGTCCTTGAAGATTAGTTACCTTCATTTCGCCTTTCATCACCCACACAAAACTCTTATTATTTTTAACTCTACATACTCTTTCTACATGACCTTTCTTATTGCAATAAAAACATGTAAGAGTATGTTTGTGAGATTGTGCATGCTTGTGTGTTGGCACATTTCGTGATTCCATTTTAGGGACAACCTTCTTTGAAATCAAAGAAGGTTTTTGTTTCACGACTTGAACCAAAGATTGAGACACCTTTGGTGTGTTTGCCTTTCCCTTAGGCATGTGCCGTTGTCTCTTTAAGGAGGTTTTAGACTCCATGACAAATTGTGCTTGTTCCCGTTGTTTTCCCTTCTTAGATGCATACATGGCACTAGGCTTGATTTTAGCTTTCACAATGGGCCTAGATGCATCCTTAGTAACCTCTACTTTTGTAGCACTTACACTTGAATCATTTTTCTTTTCATCAAGAGCTTGAGCACATGATTTCATCAAATCATGTTTCTCTTATAGTGCAATCACATGCATGGTCAAAAATATATCATGCTCAAGTTGTAATGCAATATGATTTTCTAACGTGTCATTATATTCATTTTAGCATGCTCTAAAGTCCTTTTTGACATGTTTATATTTTAAATCTAAAAGATCATTTTCTTGCACTAGATCATCTCTTTCATCAATTGATACGATCTTGGATCGTATGGAAATGACGATCGCTTCTTTCAACTCCAAAAGACACCTTTGATCAACCTTTGTGTGGGACAATGGCGCCAACACCACCTTCTTGGACAAGAGAAATCAACAACGTCTACGTTGAGCAATTCGAATCTCTCAATCCAACACGTCGTTCTGTATTCTTGGATTGTGATTCACCAACTAGGTTTGCTCAAACCTTGATTGGATCTAGCCTTGATTTTACTTTGTAAAAACCAAAGGAAAAACACAAAACAAAGGCAACAAACGGTTGCAACAAAAACTGAAATTTTTATTCTGAAAATTCTATCCTATGCTACCGTTTTTGGTCATGATATAATGCCAAATTCTTCTACTCCTAAAAGTTAACTAATCAATCAAAGTCCTAAGAATACTACCTATCAATCTTAATCAAATTTACATAAAAGATAAGTCAAAGCTAATCAAGGAAGATTACATAACTCAAATCCCTGAAATCTCGTACTGGAATTACACCCTGTCGGTTACTGGCTTATAGCCGCTTCTAGAAGCCGAATTAGGGTTTGCACTCTTCAGCAAAGTTGTAGCTCATAAAATTTCTTTGAATTTGGGATTTTGAATCACCTCATTTGGACTCTTCTTGACAGAGATACGGGCCTCCTATTAGGTATCCATCCAGTGATCTTCAGTACTTTCCATTCTGGACTCCCAACTTGCACCTGATTTCGGTCTATCTTGTAGTCCGAATTAGCAACAGTGTAAAACATAAAAATCATCACAAATTGAGTTATATGAAATCTCCAAGTAGTTTTAACCTATTTGGATCAGTACTCTGACCTAGGCGTCCAAAATACCGACTGGTGTTCGGCTGCCTTCCTGAAAAATAGGGACTCTTCAAGCCACTTTCTTTATTTAGCCTTGTCACCTTAGAAAACTGTAATTATCACTATAAACACATATTACAAGACTCTATAAAATATCATAGACCTAAAACAAAGACAACGCAAACAACTAGACTCGATATGACAATGACAACATATGAGATGGCCATCCTGCCCTCCCTCCAACCCTTACATCATATGATATGCAATAAACTCAAGGACAATCAAATCATGGCCTCAATAAACATAGAAAAATCATCCATCTGCATTCTTTGGCTCATCTTGTACATGTTTGAACAAGAATCTCTTTAGTTTACATATTCTATTTGTGCAAAAGCTTTTTGTTTGTGGAGTTTGTATATTCAAGGCCCTTGTTTGTGAAGTTTGTATGTTTAGGGCTCCTTGAATCGCATCATTCCCTCCCTCCTCAAAAGGATTTGACCTCGAATCTAAACACAGAAAAGGATAAAAGAGATACTCTACAAATGACTCATAATATATACAAGACACAAACCTAAGAGAATAAAGTGTAATGAACATGCATAATTTGAGTTTAACATGCTTAGGATGAATAATTAACTGAAGGAAGAAGCATGTAGACAACAACACATTATAACACATATCTACATGAACACTTAGCAACAAGCACCTATTTCAAATATGTTTAGGATGCACTAACAAGATAGGTATAAAACTCCTCACAAAAGATTTATCATGCATGAAAGAGAAAGTATGTAAAACATGAGGAATAAACAACATACCTTGTATGCTCTTTAGAACTTCCAAACCAAATGTATTTGAACTATCATGCTCAAGAAAGCACAAATCATCACTAACATTTAGATTATCATCTTCAAAATCAGTGTACAATGTAACGTCAAGTGGAATTTCAGATTCATATGGACGCAAAATAGAATTTTCATGGGATGGAATGTCACTTTCAAGGCACTCAAACAAAGGATTATTATAGACAACTCATTCATGTCTCTCAACGTTATCATGTTTATGACCTAAGAAATCATTATTCTCATTTGAAACATCACTCAAATCATCTTTTAAATCACTATGTAAATTAAGCAAATTATGTGAGTCATGTGTAGCACAAACAACTTTAGATTCAAGCTCATCACTTTCATCACACAAGTTAGTATCATGCATATGAACACGATGAACATCAACTAGTCTCCTAAGACTTTGTAATTTATTAAGGAAGTCTAATTTGTGTACCTTTTGTTCTTCTACTTTTGCAAGGATTTCAAAGTTATGTTCTTTTTGTGCTAGAAGTTTCTTACGAATGTCAGAATTACGTTCTAAGAACTTCACACAGTCATGTTCAACTTCAATATGATCATGGAAGCCAACATGCGATTTCTTATCAGGTTCACACACTTTAGAGTGCAAAACATCATCAGATTCAGACAAACCGGATTTAAACAATTTAGGATCATGCAAGTCAAGAAGTTTATCATGTAAGTCATGTTCATTCGAGACATCAACTTTATCATCATGAACAACATGTGTATCAGTTGAAAGTTCAGCATCATCATCATAATAATCATGCTCAATATCAACAATAGAATCGTCACTCATATCACGCAAATCATATGCAATCCCATAAGTAAAATGAGCTTGACGTAACCCTTCTATCATTGCACGATAGAGGTCCCTAATATCATCCTCTGTGGAATCCATGAGTAACCTGAAATTATGCAAGCAAACAACAAAAGGAAAAACTAACACAAAGACAAAAGAAACATCGTTACATTAGTGAAATCAAAATCAATGTGTATGTTCCTCTCTCGCTCTTGTATAGTCACTCAAGTTTGTGTTTTTCCTCGGCCAATATTGAGCTAGATACAACCAAAGCGAGCTTCTCAAGTGGCTAACACAATCCATTGATCAATTGCACCTTTTTCTCCAATGTGTCAACCAAATTTCAGCAACTAACTAGCAAAGGTACCAAGCCAAGAACAAGACAATTTAGCACACTTAACCTCCTAAGAATCAAGAAAAATGAGACCAAAAATTATGTCAAAGATTGAGCTAAAGAAAACTAAGGGTTGCCCTGGGCAATCTTTAGTTAACCTTAGCCTTATGCAAATTAATTACAAAATTGTTGATTTAAGTGCAACAATCAAGTATCCAAGTGTAAGGCAATGAAAAGGTGACGTATTTTTGTGGCTTCAAAGGGCACGACCTTGTTGAGTTTTTTTTTTTTGGAACTTGATTTGCAAATAATTTGAAAACAATCTTGGTTTTTTTTTATTCTTGCACTTTTTTTTCTCGGTTCCTTTTGCACTTCCCTTTTTTTCCGGCTCTTTTGCTATCCTGCCGATTTTTTTTTTGAATTTTGCTAAAATAACACAATGGAAAGTAGGTGTTTAACAATGTATAGCTCGTGATCTAGGACTCAATAGGACGTCTCTTGATGTTCAAGGCACTCTTAGGGGCTGTTTTGCACGAAGTAACACAACAGTTTTGTATCTCCAAAATTAGATCTTTGTGACTTGATTTGGTTTGAAAGGTGATAGCTTTGTATCAAGAGTTTTCAACCGTGTGTATGGCGTGGGAGAACTAGTCTTGGATACAAGAAAATTGCAACGCAAACCAAGCAACAATGCAATCAAATCACACAAGTCTAAGACCAACTAAAAGCTTCATTAGCAACAAGATTTACGAGTGACACTAGGTAGCATTTTTAAGCAGTGGACTAGATTTATATGTTATGGCTGAATTTAAATCCTAACACAATGAACCCATTGTTAAGTGTGTGTAAAGATTTGATTTTGAAAAGTAACAAACGTTTGTACCAGTGGTACTCACTGTCTGAGATAAGGAAAATGCACCCTTTTTTTAAGCTAAATGGATATAATGCGATTCAAGCAAAACGAAAAATAAAAAATAGGAATTCCAGCAAGAATTGTGACAAATTGATACGTGAAGGATCAGAATCTACTTCTGATCAGAAATTTTATTCGACAAAAAAAAACAATGAACTAGACAAAATAAAAGAATATGGTAGTACGGGCTAGGCACGTTTGCATGAGGGTGGGGAGGCCAGCATGGTGATTTTGAACCAAAGATAGGGACTTTGGTTCTCCTTGTTTGCTTTCGTATGGTTGACAAGAATAATAACTAAAAAACGCAGCCTTTTGTATTTAGATAATGTGTGAAAAGAAGAAACCTTTGTGTTGAAACAAAGTCTTTTTTTAAAATAAAAGAATGAGGATGAGAACTAGAAGGATAAGTCGAGTTAAAAGAAGAACCTTCGCTCTGATACCACTTTGACACGATCTTGGATCGTATGGAAATGACGATCGCTTCTTTCAACTCCAAAAGACACATTTGATCAACCCTTGTGTGGGACAATGGCGCCAACACCACCTTCTTGGACAAGAGAAATCAACAACGTCTACGTTGAGCAATTCGAATCTCTCAATCCAACACGTCGTTCTGTATTCTTGGATTGTGATTCACCAACTAGGTTTGCTCAAACCTTGATTGGATCTAGCCTTGGTTTTACTTTGTAAAAACCAAAGGAAAAACACAAAACAAAGGCAATAAACGGTTGCAACAAAAACTGAAATTTTTATTCTGAAAATTCTGTCTATCCTATGCTACCGTTTTTGGTCATAATATAATGCCAAATTCTTCTACTCCTAAAAGTTAACTAATCAATCAAAGTCCTAAGAATACTACCTATCAATCTTAATCAAATTTACATAAAAGATAAGTCAAAGCTAATCAAGAAACATTACATAACTCAAATCCCTGAAATCTCGTACTGGAATTACACCTTGTCGGTTACTGGCTTATAACCGCTTCTAGAAGCCGAATTAGGGTTTGCATTCTTCATCAAAGTTGTAGCTCATAAAATTTCTTTGAATTTGGGCTTTTGAATCACCTCATTTGGACGCTTCTTAATAGAGATACGGGCCTCCTATTAGGTATCCATCCAGTGATCTTCAGTACTTTCCATTCTGGACTCCCAACTTGCACCTAATTTCGGTCTATCTTGTAGTCCGAATTAGCGAAAGTGTAAAACATAAAAATCGTCACAAATTGAGTTATATGAAATCTCCAAGTAGTTTTAACCTATTTGGATCAGTACTCCGACCTAGGCGTCCAAAATACCGACTGGTGTTCGGCTGCCTTCCTGAAAAATAGGGACTCTTCAAGCCACTTTCTTTATTTAGCCTTGTCACCTTAGAAAACACTCAAAAACTGTAATTATCACTATAAACACATATTACAAGACTCTATAAAATATCATAGACCTAAAACAAAGACAACGCAAACAATTAGACTCGATATTACAACGACAACATATGAAATGGCCATCCTGCCCTCCCTCCAACCCTTACATCATATGATATGCAATAAACTCAAGGACAATCAAATCATGGCCTCAATAAACATAGAAAAATCATCCATCTGCATTCCTTGGCTCATCTTGTACATGTTTGAACAAGAATCTCTTTAGTTTACATATTCTATTTGTGCAAAAGCTTTTTGTTTGTGGAGTTTGTATGTTCAAGGCCCTTGTTTGTGAAGTTTGTATGTTTAGGGCTCCTTGAATCGCATCATCAATCCATCTATAGTGAGATGAAATATTGCATACCTCCATGTCATCGTCAATGGCCATGAGTGCAAAGAACTCCTTGTCAAGATCATCATGAACTACACCCGTGAGTGCAAGATCATCATGGTCGCCGTTGTCGCTCTCGGACCCAGAAAGAATCCTCTCCTAATGGGCTACTTCCGCTTGCAAGGCCTTCTTCCTTTGGTAAATGTCCTTATCCTTGAGTTGCGGCTCCTTCACCAGACAATCCTTCATGAAGTGACCAAACTTCCCACACTTGTAGCATTTGTTGTCTTGGTCCTTCACTTTGTCTTTGGAGAATTTCTCCTTGATGAACCTTTTACCTTCATCCTCATTCTTTCTAGCAAAACGTCGGAATCTTCTAACAAGAAGTCCAACTTCATCGTCCGAGTCTTCCGACTCGCATGCAAGAGCTTTGGTTGAGTTGTGGATAGGGTCGTTCTTCTCTTGTGCATCAAGATGAATCTCATAAGTGATGAGATTCCTGTAGAGTTCGTCCAAAGTAATATTTTCAAGATCTTTGGACTCTTCAATGGCCGTTACTTTTGCGTTCCATTCTCTTCCTAAGCTATTTAGGAAGCAATGGTTGAGATCCTCTTGCTCTATCTTCTTGCCAACCGCAGTGAGAAGGTTGACAAGTTTGGTGAATCTTTGAAAGGACTCTTCGATCTTTTCACCTTTGGGGACATTGAATTTGTAGAATTGTTTGATCAGCTGTCTCCTCTTGGCCTTCCTCACTTGAGATGTTCCTTCATGGATCATCTCAAGCTTTGTTCAAGCTTCATGTGCGGATTGGATACCTTGTATTTGAGCTTACTCCATTTTATGGCAAAGCTGTAACTTCTCTTTAGGAGTAGGATCATCAACATCAAAAGGAATAGTGGAGCCTTTTGATACTTCTCTTCAAATACGATACCCACAAGAACGTAAGTATGTTTCCATGTTGGACTTCCATAGTGGGTAGTTTAGACGATCAAACATTAGAAATTTGACATGGACACTTGAAATAGAAGGGAAAAGTGTCTCTTGCCTCCTTCTTCTTGAGGCATCACCACTGGGGGAACTAGCATCATCAATAATAAAGGGATCCATACTCTAAAGATCAAATCTTGCTATTTGAACTCAAATGCACAAGATTAAGCTCTGATGCCAATTGTTAGGTCCCTTAGAACACACTAGAAGGGGGGTTGAATAGTGTGTTCACCAAGTATGGATATTTTCTTGGATATTTTTTGTTTTTGAGTGCAGCCAATACTTGGGTGTGTTCTTTAACAAGAATAAAACTTTGCAAAAGAGTAAAGAACACAAGGATGTATAGAGGTTCAAGTCAAATGACTCTACTCCTCTACCTTCTTGATTTTTCACAAGAAGGATTTTGAAATGGGGATTGTCATTTCAATGGGGAAACAACAATCAAGGAAATGAAAAATCCAAACAACAAAATTAGACTACACGCCTAGACCACAACCAAGAAATCTAACCCCTTGAAGTCTAGCCTCCAAAGGTTTTCTTTGCCCTCAAAGAAATCTTGTATGGAGTATAGTGCACTACAACACTATCAACTAACCCTCCAAGGTCTAGAAATCTCAAACAAGAAGCACCCTTGCTCTTTGACCAACAATCTACACAGCCTCTCACAATCTTCAATCACTAAGAAGAAGACTCTTCTTCTTCCTTTACAACACAACTCTCAACAATAAAGTAAAATATACAAGATTACAACTATTTTGAGAGCTTGAAACTTTGAGAGAAACTTGAGATCTTGAATGGTAGAAAGTTGTTGGAGAAATGGAAGAAACCCTAGTTTTATCATCCTTCAAAAATCTTCGCGTTTGAAGCCCTTGTAGAGCCAATAATGGGTTTTGGCATCTTGTGTTGGTGTGTCCTTTTCACTGGAGATCTCCTCTTGGCTTGTAGCAACATTTTTGGAGAAGTTTCAAAATGGAAGCAAAAAGAGGAAACCTGACTTCTTCAGGAATGAGAGATGACCTGTGAAAATAACACTAAAAGAGGAGGGTACAAAGAGTCAAATGATGTTAGAAAGTAAAGCATAAGACTTTTGTAACGTTGGTCACATGAAGCGCCTAATGTGCTTAATGAACAGGCGTTCAATGTGACTTGGAGCGCTTTATGTGAAATTGAACAGGCGTTCGAAGTCACATAAAGCGCCTTATGTGAGCAATTGAAGGCATTCGAAGTTACATGAAGCGCCCAATGTCAGCCTTCATGCTTATTCGAACTAGTTCTAACATTTCTCAGAAAGGACTTGATGTCCGTGCCCATTTTAGGGGGAAAAGTACATTTGACTTGGTGTTATACATGAAGCGCCTAATGCAGGCGTTCAAAGTGTACTGCCTTTTCCCTAAAAAACATGAAGCGCCTAATGTAGGCATTCGAAGTGTTCGGGCGTCCAGACACTTCACATGAAGCGCCTAATTTAGGCGTTCGAAGTGTACTAGATTCCACCAAGGCACATGAAGCGCCTAATGTAAGCGTTCGAAGTATACTGACTTCCAACCACATCACATAAGGCGCCTAATCCATCGTTCAAAGTACCAATTTGTGCAAATCATCAAAACTTAAACTTGTTCAAACACCTTCTTCATGGGAT
This sequence comes from Eustoma russellianum, assembly GCA_036186865.1. Classification (NCBI taxonomy): domain Eukaryota; kingdom Viridiplantae; phylum Streptophyta; class Magnoliopsida; order Gentianales; family Gentianaceae; genus Eustoma; species Eustoma russellianum. The sequence continues at coordinate 2,314,138 of AP025072.1, read as the reverse complement.
TCTTTTTATGTGTGTTTCTGGTGTGTGTGTGTGTGTGAGCTGGTTAGAGTACTTGCATGAGTTTGCTATAACTAGCATTGATGTGAGAGCTTTATAAATTACTTGAGGATGAGAGTGTTGGAGTAATGGGAGAAACTGTGGCTTTGGCCCAATAAGACAAGTTGCAAACTTGGTTAGCAATATACTTTGAGCTTAATTATAGTTAGTTTCCATTAACGACAAATAAACAATAATGGACCCTTAAATATCTACGTAATGAATAGATAATTTTAGGCTTTGGAATCACTCAATTACGATACTATGTGAATGAGAAATTAATGCTCAAAGTGTGTGTAAAACATGTTTGATGGGTGATGTGGCTTCCAAAGAAAGGACACATCACCCTTGTAGAGTGAATACCACGCAGGTGAAAAGAAGTAAACTGACCACCAAATATATGTCAAGAATGGTCACTTGAGATGTGCCCTAAAGGTAAGAGAAGTTTTGACTGAAAGGAAGACCTACAAGATTTCCATACACACGAGCACACACCGCCGCCTGCCCGTCCAATTTGCTCAACTCAGCTCAGCTCGTGTTCGTGCTCGAGTTTGGGCTCAGGCCAGTTCCTATCTCTTTAGAGAAATTTTCTTTGGGTTTTTTGGATTAATTATTTTTTAAAAAAATCATCAGACCTAGCTGCGCAGCGGCCCAACGAAAGTCTCCATGAGCGGTCCGGTCCAGTCCATCATCTCCAGACATTTCCCTACGCTAATAAGATCAAGCGGTTCGTCCGTTTTGATCTAACAGCGTAAGTTTTGATTTGACGGTTGTAGTTCAAACTGACCAAACTACCCAACAATACGTGGTTTTTATCCGATGCCTCAGGATTGATCGTGCAATATGGTTTTCATCTAACGGATGTGGATTAACCTGTCTAGAAACCGCCCGACAAACACTATTTCAGTTTTGATCCGACGGCTCTAGTTAATCTACAGTTTTGATCCGATGGTCACAGATTAATCTGCTCAACCAATTCCAATCAACTCATCTATATAAACTGAGGCTTGGCTGTGCAATCAGTACACACAATTTCCTCTTTTCTTCTGCTCTCTTCTCTTTCTCCATTCTGCATCAAGTCCGAGAAAGTTGGTGTTGAGAAATCGAAATTTGAATGATTTCAAAGTGCATGATTTAAATGTTACATAATATGCATGCATGATTAATATGTCTTATATGTTTTATATATATCATGTACTAACGTGCCATGAAGCGTGACGGCTTAAATAATATGGCAAACATTTGTTGTGTCTATACTATTTTCAGGTGCTAGGTTAAATGAACTAAACTAGTTCATTAAATGAAGTGCTTAAGGAGATGAACTAAACTAGTTCATTAAATGAAGTATTTAAGGAGATATTTGGAAATACCTATTCTTCAACAAATCTCAACATGGAAAGTTCTTCTCTACACCACACATACATACACGGTGCATATATATATATATATGTGTGTGTGTGTGTGTGTGTGTGTGTGTGTGTATGTGTATATATGTGTGTGTATATATGTATATATATACATATATATACATAGATATATATACATATACATACATATATATACATATATATACATATATACATATATATACATATATATATATATACATATATATATATATACATATATATATATATATATATATATATTTTATTTCTCAAGACATCAAGCTATATTTTTCTATCCCGGTATTTCATCAACACATCATCAACGTACGTCAACGTTAAGCAATCACATATACACCATTGTTTGAGTATATACATATCTAAGATATTCCAAGTCATATATTCCATGTCATATATTCCATGTCATCAATCTTCCAAAAATATATCGACACGTCAAAAGTTCGTAAACCAAAAATCACCACATCAAATGACTACCGAATCGTCATCGACACGTCATAAACGTACCATAAAAAGATGGTCAGCCAATATACATTCCAAACACCTCAAAATTTCGTGCACCACATGGCATATTCAAGACCAAACTCATACCATAATTACATATCTACCATTTTCCTTGTTTTCTTGAAAATTCAAATTCAAAATTGTTACACCCTATGGCCGAATTTTCTACATCATTTGGAGCTGAGATTTTACATTTTCTTATGTATACTATATGGTGTATATCATATTTTACATGTCTAAAGGGCTCGTGATCAACTGGAGAAAAATTGTGCAATCGGCAAAATTCGAAAATTCAAATTTCTACACCACATTACAAGGGGATATTTTTCTTACATGTGTGACATGTATCTGGATATGTTTTACACACTCAAGACCTATCTTGGAGTATTTTAGAAGACAAAGTTCAATGGTGATTGAAATTTACCATGCTTATAAAGATACAAATTATTATCATTCAAAATTCAAAAATTATTTGCAGCACATGTGTACTGAGGTGGGCGGTTGTGTTGAGAAAAAGGGTTTGAGTGATTTACAAATGCATAATTTAAATGCTACGAGCTTACGAAATGCATAAATAAATTTTGCTTAACATATTTATGTGATAAAAATGATTTATATGCTTATATATATTGTTGTTGTACTAAAAAACCATGAAGCGTTAAAGCTTACATCATATGGCAAACATTTGATGTCTTTGTACAATTTTCAGGTGCCATGATTAATGAACTAAACTAATTCATTAAGTGAAATGCTTGAGTTAATGAACTAACTAGTTCATTGAGTGAAGACATATTTGGATAGAGCTATATGGCAACAAATTAGAAATGGAAAGTTTCATCATCCTCTTTAATTCACACGCCACATATATATTATATATATATATCCATATTTTTTTAAAAGGTACTATATACTTATATTTTGACGTACCACCGACACGTCACATATATTATAAACAAATGTCGACGTCACACAATTATATACACCCCATATTTATGAGTATATTCAGGTCTTATATTATATGGTATAAGTCATGGTGACGTCAAAATTATAACGACATGTTACAAGGTCATAAACCGAAAAATTGTCGTGTCGGGTGGCTACCGAAACTTCACCGACATGTCACATACTTGCCATATAAAGATAGCCAACCTATATACATCAAAAATGATTCAAAATTTCGTGGCTCACATGTTACAATCAGCCACAAAGTCATACAATGTTGGCACACACAGAAATCATCCACAATTTAGGCTAGATTTGTGGAGAATTCAAACTCAACTTTATTGTTTACACATGGGACATTTTTTTATCATCCATTATAGCTGAATATACACTTCATTTTATAAATATATGTATGACATAATATATATTATATGTGTAGGAAGTTTGAATTTAATTGGAGAAAATTCGCATAATCGACGAAAGTCAAAATTTTGGTTTTCTACGAACATCACACATAGAACGTTTTTGCATACGTGTAACATGTATCTAGACAATTTTTACACATTCAAGACATGTGAAAGTGTTCTAAAAAATTCAAAATAGGTCTGATTATTATTTACCATATATGTGTAAATATTGTGCATTATTTGACAAAGCGTGCCAAAATAAAATTTCAGCACATGTGCAGCCTCTCTACACACCTACTACATCCATGTTGGAGCCAAGATAGAGCTTATTTGGCACTTCAATTGGTGTAGAATATGACATACAAGATTGGTGACATTGAAGAGGACACCACATAAAGAAAGAATTCAAAAGAGGCGCATGCTGAAAATTTCAGCACATGTCTACTATTGCTGGCCGATTTTTCCCCTTAATGGTCTTCAATTGTCTTTCAAACTTGAAGGGAGATTAAGGTGTCATTGTATGGTAATTATTTGACTAGAATTTACAGCTCATTATAACGGTGTCAAGGTGAACTAATGATGGTCAATCAACAAATGACAACTAGACAAGGACAAGTCATCCTTCCAATCATATTGCATCAAGTAAACAAGATTGTGTCATCCCTTACACAGAGCAATCTTCCAAGGACATTAAAGACAATTCTCAAGAAGGAAGAGAACCCTAGGGGGCGGCCAAAGAGTAATAAAAAGGCAAGATGGTGCAAGACAAAACCAGGCAACAATTCATATTCTCACAAGTACAAAAAGCTAAAATAATCTATTCTTCTTCCTTTCTTTCTCTTCTTCTTAGTCTCAAGCCTATTGTTCATATATTATACATATTATATAGGCTTTGTTTATACCACTTATACACGTTTATTTCTTGTAAAAGGTTGATCAAGATGTGGTTTGCTTGATTGTTTTGATTGAAAAAGGGTGGAGTTAATGTTTAACTCCAGCCACCCTTGTGGTAAGGTGTTTTTTGTGCTTATTAATAACCGAGGAAGGTGTTATCAAAGACTGGAGTAGGTTGTTTTAACCAAACCAGTATAAAATTCTTGGTGTACATACTTTTCAGCACTTTGCTTTCAGTTTCCAATTTTCTGCATTGATTAGTGAATACCGAGAAAGGTGTCCTCGAAGACTGGAGTAAGTCACATTGACCGAACCAGTATAAAAATCTGTGTGTTCTTACTTTCAGCACTTTTGTTTTCATTTTTACAACATTTTCAAAACAACTGAGAAAAATAGCAAACAATTTTCAAAGATCACAAACTTTTACAGAGACATAGATAAAGGTATTATGTTTAATTTAAGATAAGTTTCATCGAATTTGGATAAGTATAAGTCATCCAAACGTTCAAAGTTATGAGACTAGTGCAATCTGATTTTCTAATTGGCAAAAGTTGAGAACATCAACGTGGTTGATATACTTGCCAAAGGAATTTTTCAAAACTGTTTTAACCCATTAAATTAGACATTTTAAGGGACGTCTCACCTAAATTTTAAATCATTTGGAGTTGTCATTAATTAGGAATTAATTTTTCATTATAAGGAAAGTTTTTCACAGAATGACAGAGTTCAATCAAAACGCTTTTTCAGGACTTTAGAATTTGAATTTTGATATGAAATGTTAATGAAATATAGTTAACATCTAAAAATACAGTGTCATAAAATTTCATAATTTTTGGAAGTCCAGAAACTAATCATTCAATTAATCAGAAATGGGGTCCGAAAACAGAATCTGTTTTCAGAAGTGCGTATTGGTCACTAAACATTATTAAAAACCAATTTTTCTGTACTCACTATTCAACCCTTTTCCCCTTTTAGTGGTGCTATACAGTTCCAAGAGTTGGGACGCTCGAAGGTTCGCTGAGGTTCAAGTTGAGCAGTGCCACTCAACTGAACAGATACCCGTTATATCCTAAGAGACAATTGCTAACGCCCGTTGGAGACAGTATACCATAGCAATACATCTGAAGGACAGAGTCCTCGACTAGGCCCAGGTTTGATCTACTGCTTACTGTGATTACATGCGCACACACCATTACTATGTATTGGTACATGATTGATTGTTTCTAACAATCTTAAGACGTATTTCGTATTCAATTCTGTACTGTTTTATTTTCTGTATGCAAAAGAGTGTTGTTACACTGGTTTGCAATCTTTTCCTACTCATTCTACCTTCCAAAATCGGTAAGATATGTTCTTTCTAGACTGGACAGTGTGGAGAACGAAAGCGGAAGCTCAGTTTATGGCTTGAACGGTGCATAATTTGGTGATGCACCCGAAGTGAATATTGTTCCCTTGGCACCTAATGTTGTTGTGCTAACGAATGCTGGACCGAATGCTGCAAATGTTGCAGTTGGTCACATGGAGAAACCCAAGAAGTTCGGGGTAAGCTTTTTCAAAAGGTGGCAGCAGAAGATGTTGTTTTCTCTGACAATGTTGGTATTGGCCAAACTATTGAGTGAGGACCCTCCTGTGGTGGTTCCTGTTGATGACCAGAATCTGAACATGCAGATCAACTTGGCGGCTGAAGCTTGGTCTTACAATAATTATGTCTGTTTGAACCAAATTTTGAGTTGCTTAGATAATCCTCTATTTGGAGTGTGTGGTACATACAGAACTGCAAACTCATTGTGGCTAGCTTTAGATAAGAAGTATCGATCTGAAGATGCCAGCACAAAAGAGTTTGTAGACTGTAAGTACATGAAATTTAAAATGTCAGATTCTAAAATTATAGTTTCCTAGTTTGAAGAACTACAATTGTTGGTGACCGAAATGGAAGAGGAGGTCATGATGCTCAATGAATCTTACCAGGCCACAGCCGTTATTGAGAAGCTACCTCCTTCGTGGAGGGATTTTAAGAGCTACCTCAAGCACAAACGAAAGAAAATAACGATGGAAGATCTGATTGTCCGACTCCGCATAGAGGAGGATAATCAAATATCTGAGAAAAAGCCATATTTGAATTCTAGTCATGCCAAAGCCCACGTCTCAGAGGCGACAAAGAAAAATCCAACCCTCTCGGAGTGAACTCCAAGAGCAAAGAAAGTGCTAAAAAGTTCACTAGAAAGTGCTAAAATTGTGGAACCCAGGGGCATCGCAGTAGTAACTGCCGTAAGCCCAAGAAAAAGCAAAATTTAAAAAAAAGCAAAAGCGAATCTCGTTGATGCCATGGATGATTTGAATCTGTGTGCTATGGTCTCGAAGTGCAACGCCGTGGGAAACCTGTGCAAATGGTGGCTGGATACTGGAGCTACAAGACATGTCTCTGCCAACAGAGTGATGTTCTCAGAGTACAAGCCCAGGAATAACGAATAACTCTACATGGGAACGCTGCCTCGTCGTAGATAGAATGAGAAGTGAAAGTTGTTCTGAAGCTGACATCAGGAAAGCATCTGAATCTGCAAAATATGTTGCATATAACCGACATCCGAAAGATTTTGGTTTCTAGGGCTCTACTTTTCATGCATGTGTTTAGACTAGTGTTAGAGTCAAAAAAAAGTTATTCTTTCAAAGAATGGTATGTATTTGGGAAAGGGCACTTAACTGATACAATGTTCAAGCTATATGTCATTACAATTGTGAGGATTGGTTCCAAACAAATGAAGCGTCTGAACATATTGGCTATTTTGATATAGAGTGTTCTGACATATTGGCCGCCATTTGGGTGCCCCGGCATATTGGCTATTTTGATATAGAGCGTCGGGCCATATTGACTATTGGGGAACCAATTTGTAAATCTTACGGCATAAGTCACTTGTAGGAAAAGTTATATAGACATTGCATTTGATTTTGGACTTTGGACCGGTTGAGCCAGATTTTGATCAATTGGACTTTGGACCGGCTAACCGAATATGGAAGTTTTTGAAATTTGGAAATTTGAAAACTTGGTTTTGGAAATTTTGGCGTTGCATTATTTGGAAAATTGCATCACGTTTTGGCTTGAACTAGCATTTGCTTAGACTATGTTATGTGTCTTTTTTGAGTCTATTTGTTGTCTTTGATTTTAGATATTAAGGGTAAAACAGTAAATCTATTTGTGAATGAAAAGCATGCTATTTTCAGTATTGTTATTTATTTTTATTACAATTGCTTCTCCGTGTATGATCAGATGGTAATTATAGTGAGGTTACTTGCTGGGTGAAGTGTCGCTCATACTATGCTCTCTTATTTTTTATCCCAGATTAGCAGGATTATGATTTATTCTATGTCTAGGACTTTGAGTGAGAGAGTGGATTGCTCGTGGCCATTTGGGGATATTTTTGATGATGAGTTTAGAGGACTTATGATTTCTAGCTTTACGTATTTTTATGAAGACTTAGTTATCTATTTCATTTTCTTTAAGATATTATATTGATTTAGTTTTGCCTAGACTTTTTGTACGATATTTATCATTAATGGTGATTTCGATGTTTTAAATTTTGACTTCCGCTGACATCGATTTGCGTCAGATTGCTGATGTATATCCATTCGGTTTTGATGCCTTGTATTTTCCTTAGCGAAATATGACGGGTGAAACGTTTCAAGTACTAAAACTCGAGACGGGTCGTTAGAGTAGTGACGATTGATTAGTAAAATCTGAAAGTGTAGCGTTTCTTCGCTACAAACAAAGAACAAAAGAATGCACAAGGTGTAAAAACTTGAAAGGAAAAAAACGAAGAAGAAGGATAGAACAATAAACAAACGCATACAGAAAGTCAAAATATAAGTTCGAAGTGTACTAGAGAGTAGAAAAGCCTTTTCATTGCTTACGAGACATGCTTCAATTGGTACTCAATGCGAGACATTATTCTAAGAAGATACGTGTTTAAACCAGAACACGTACAGCGTGAGAGCAATACTGATATATGGGCTTGAAAATCAAATGCTTAAATCTGATCCAATTGAATGATGTGTTACATGACTAGTTTTCGATGAACTATATGCGTTGTCTGATAACGTCTTACTAATTTAAAAGATCGCTGAATTTTTTATTTACACCTTTTACGTATTTGTATATACTGAACAATCGATACCCACGGAACTAAGGATTTTACAATACCTTGTCATTTTCATTTTAGGTCTTATGCATGTATTGCCAAAACTGTAATCAATTATTTATTAGTATCTAGAAACCTATGTTATATATATATACATAATTATTTCACAATATTTATAAGATGATATTTACCGAAAGTGTATCTTTCTCCATGGTTCGATGTACGGAAGCAGCTTTAATGAACAGAAGCTTCAACTTTGATGTAGACAATCCAACCTTAAACGTAGGTTTCTCTCTACTAACCCTCACTTTAATGTTTACTTTAAAGAATAAATAAAAATAGTGCAAGGGTGAAGAGAAGACATCCATCCATATTTATAGGCAACAAAAAAATACGGCCATCATAACTTTTAGAATAACACTCCTTGAGAAATGGATATGTCCCTTTAACGAAGAATCGTGTCACTTGGACTTAACGTAATCCTTCAAGATAACTCTTTACAAATAGTAAATTAGGACGGGGTTAAGAGACGTAACCTTACGAAAACTTCCCAACCTCAAAAAGTTGAAGTCATAAAAAGGACGGGGTTAAATTACGTGTATTTTACCTTCGTATAAATTGGAAATTTGGACAGTTATTCTACATGAACTTTATTCATATTTATCATGCAAGAAACACATGAAAAACAACAGATTAGTAGTAGCATATCTTGACATTGTTTATGCAAAGTGATGTTAACTGCCAACTTAGTGTGGTTGGGGTCGATTCCCACTCATGTAAATGGAGCAAATCATTTGGTCAGTCCATTATCACTTAGTGTACTCACTGCAGAAACAGAAGATTAGTTTTTTGGCTTTCAGCTGGAGGGATACCTCGCGCAACCCAAAAAAAAGTGATGTTAACCGCCGATTCAAATTTGGCTTCATCACATAAGCTTTAGTGAAGTTTCAAATTGATGTCATTTTTTATGTGCGTGTGGAGTTGTAGCGCCCCGCTCCCAAGCCCTAGCATCGGGAACAGTGCACCCGCTGTAGCCTACTACGAGGACTACAAAGCGTCGTTCAACTTCAAAATACATCAGAACTGACGTAGAAATTTTTCGCGGAAACGATAATTAAAGAAATAAACATCTTGATTAAATTAAATCCATCAGAATAAACCAAGTACAAGGGTTGACGAAACCCGCTAAGTCAAGTGTGAAATACTAAAATCAAACAATATAACCTTGGTGGAAGTCTATCTGAATATCCCAAGAACAAGCTCCCGGTCAATAAGATCCCTCCTCGAGCCCAGCTCACTCTTCCCAGCTCGCGTAATCTGTCTCATCCTCGATAAACATATGCACTCTTAATCCTGCTCACCTGTGGAGGGGAGGTGAGGGGGTGAGTGATGGGAGTCACTCGTAGGTTACGCGTCTCTCCCGAAAAGGGACTGTCACATACTGAGTCGGGTAAACACATAAAGCACGTAAAGCATTCACAGATAAATAAATAAAGCAAATAGAGCATAAATAAACAAAATAGCACATACCCGAGCCGATCCGTATCCCAAAACGTAGCACTGAAACAATTTAACAACAATGTCATCGATAATCACAACAATAACAATGCAATGCGCAACTTCATGATGCATGCTCTTCTATCTCCGTGTCACACGCAGTCATTTAATATCACACGCTATGCTCATTCTTTTTCATGTTATGATATGCATGTCTCGGGTCCTATTAGGTGAAGGTGACCATTATTACCAACACTCATCTCACGCCTCGTCAGGCCACACGTCCCGTAGGACCACACGGCTTATAGGCCCAATGCAATGCTCGTGCCATAAATGTGTCACACTTGCACACTTCTGTTTTTCCTATGTTACATGCTCCGTTCTATGTTGCGTATTACCTATATTGCGTAGTTACCTTATGTTGCGTGGGGTTCATTACTGTATTTTATCTTCTACCGTTATTTTATCTTTCTAGACTTTATTTTAGGTTTTCACACTTTATTTTATTTTTCTTAGGCTTTCAAGCACTTAAATCTTTTATTTAAACATTTTTATCTTCCCCTACTATTTTTATTTCTTTTATCATATTTTATTTAATGGGTTCCTATTTTCCCATTTATAAAACATTATTAATAACAACTTAATTAGGTATATATATATATATATATATATATATATTTCATTCTCGGCAACAGCCTCTCCCTTTTTTTTATTATTGTTGTTTTATTTCATTTACTGAATTCTAAATTTTCCTCTTACTTTAAAACGTTAGTGATATCAATATAAGTAAGTATGTATTTATATTTATTTATTTATAATCACCATTTTTTTCCTTTCTCCCTCGGCACACAGGGGTTTCATGGTTAAATATATATATTTTTATATACTTATTTTAGTTTATTTTATTTTAGTTTTTGAATTCTCAATTAAATAAAAATAATAACCATTTCCTTATTTATACTCATAATTATTATTATTAAAAGGTTTCAGGCCAGCTTTATTCAGTTTCTGGCCCTTTTCCGCGCAGAGCCCAGTCCGCCAGGCAGTTGACCCGCTAGCCTCAGGCCCGCTGGCCACCCCTACCCCTTTTTTTTTTTTTTTTTTTACTTGTCCTGCGATTTGGGCCTGTCTGCATTTCAGCCGACCCGGCCTGAGAAGGCAGCAGCCGGCTGGCTGACCTCTGGCCCGTTTTGCTGCCACTCTCTTTTTTTTTTTTTTTTGTGGTTACAGGGTACTGGGCCGAAGCTTCTCTGGCCAGTTGTGGTTGAGGCCGGCCTGCCAAGGATGGCCTGCTGGCTGGGGCAGGCCAGCGGCCCTTCTGCTGATTATTTTTTTTTTACTTTCTTTATTAATTTTCCTTTATTTCTTTAAATCCTTATTTTCTTTAAAAATTCATAACTTCTTGGTTTTAACTCCGATTAACCCCAAACCAATTCCATTGGTCTTATTTTAACACCCCCGACATTTTTCCGGTGACACGTCAGAGCGTGAACAGTACGTGCCGCGCAGGGGCGCGCGGGGCCGCCGCACGTGTGCTACACGCGCCGCCTCCGTGCGCGTTATTCAACAACCCAAACCCATTCTAACCTATTTCCGTGCTATGTGATCTATATCTAAGGTCAAACACGCAATTTTCATACCAAAACATAAAGGATTCGCGATAAACATATAAAAGATAGACATGCAATGATAATCAAATAATTCCCCAAAACAGAATACGAAGGAATCCAAAGAAATCCTACAGAGAGGAGGGTAACCTCTTGAATATAAACTCACTGACAAAAAGACAATGTTAGATTTGATATGGGTGACCAATTCTCTTTCTCTTCTCTCTTTTTCTCTTTCTCTTTCTCTCTCCTTTCTTTTTCTCCCCTGCTGCCGCCAAAGTTCCAATTGCAATTTGAAAGTGATGGTGTGTGATGTGGGGCTAGGCTCAGCCTTTTATGGAATCCTTTAACCATTTTTTTTAATAAGAAAGCCAAAAACGGTTATGGAGAGGAGATCATGGGAAGGTATTAGAGGATTAATGGGGGTAGTTAATGGCCTCATTAATTCATTATCCTCTTTTTTTTTTAATTTCAGATTTAAATTTTAACCTAATTTAATTAATTAATTTAATTAATTAATTAAATTTTTTTTTCTTTTAACAATTTACGGTTACAACAGGAGTCTTTTAAAGTGATTTTCAACCGGAGTAATATGTGCTTTCGTTTTTTCTTCTTTGTAATTGATACTCCATGTTCTACTGTTTATTTTTATTTTTTAACTGCTACATTAGCATCAAATATGGTAAAAACTTTGAAGAACTTCCTTTTCTTTAGGGTTTTTAAATTCATGCAGTACTTTTTTTTGAGAATCAAAGAATTATATATTAAAGGAGGCTGCATGAACAGCAGCTATAGAATGTGGAGGTTGTGAACCCACCACTGTAGTAAAAAGGACATGTGAATCATTGGATGCAAAACGTACCGTGACTCTAAAAGAGTCCATCGCTCTAATTCCAAGAAGTTTGTAAATCAAATTATGCAGCAGTCTTTAAGTTGAAAGGCCCAGGATTTCGTGTTCATAATGTATATGAACTCAAACCTGCTTCGGCATAAAGAACTGACGACAGTATCAAACAAATATTACGGCTGTCAAAATTCGAACGCACGATGCAACTTATCACCCGTATAACATTTGAGCTACGCATTGAGAACAAAAGTCATGTGAAACCTAATTGACATAAGAGATGAGTTCCCCTTTTGAATACGTACGAACTTGCAGAAGCTAAGCATCAAATCTCATCAGCTATCAAGCCCAAGGAAGAGAGGTCCAATTCCTTTGAGTTCACACGTTGCACTGTCAGCAAGCAAACTGATTCAAGAACAATCGATGTGAGACCAAAATCCATGCACACACTTGACAGAAGGCTATTCGCCACAGAAAGAGAGGGGGGGGGGCATATTCTGACCCTCAGTGATTTCAGAAGTCTTTGTCCTTGCACAACTCGCAAGAGATAAAAATCCAGATGAAGTCAACAGATATAATTATAACTGCAATATATCACTTGATCTGTCGTCAGATCATTTGTTTAAATCCCAAATTCAAATATGGTTCACGAGTCACTACTAAACATCCTAGAGGTTAATGGCTAACCATTAAGAGATAGACAAACATTGGTGGTTCAAGTACAACTATTTACTTGACAATCTTTATCGAACCAAAAAGCAACTGTTATTAGTGCAAAGTCGTAAAAACGAAAGCAAACAGAAGATTCTTCTATCTCCAATGTGAAAGATGAACAAGAAATGTTAATCAGTACACAATCACAACTACAGTACAACAAACAAAGCATATTCTCTTATCACCAATTAGACGGGCTGGGAAGCGGATCAATGTGATCGAACATATCCACTGGGAGATCATCCAATATGGTCTCTGAGGTCACAGGATTACCGTTTTTTTTGTTCACGGTAGCATGAGAGCTACTCTCTGATTCTAAACATACCAAGTCCGGAAGCTGCAGATTTCCTAGTTCAGGGAAATTGGTTTGACCAAAAGCATCAAAATAGTTAGAACCCAGAAGCTCATAATCACACTTTGGAGTTATCCAATCCAAATCAGTCTGGAGAGGTTCTCTGCCTTGATGTATTCCGGTTACTAAGTCTTGGTTCTCTAGGGTGCGTGTGAAATCCGATTGAAAAGGAATCAGAGAGAGGGGAAGCTGGGATAACGCGGTCTCAATGCAGGGCTTCATTTCGGAAGAAATGAGATTAGGTTGCAGCAGACTCTGCTCACAATGAACTGTGTTTGTTTGCTTTAGCTCTGGTAAGGGAACCATTTTAAACATCTCAGACTGATCAATGAATGAGGACGAGCAAGAGTGGGATTCGGAAACTGTCTCTTCCTCTTGCAATGAACTAAACTTGGAATCCTGAAAGGTATACAGAACAAGTTAAAAGGTCTCACACAATCGAGCAATGTGAATGAATAATACACTAAAGCATCAGAACAGTTGTAACTATTAGAAACTCATGCCTTTAAGAAAGATTAACTCCTTAAGTTCAACATTTTCTCATGTGCTTCTTATTTCAGCCAGACAGGAAGATACATACATTTCGGCATCCAAATACGTTCCATTTTGAACAGACTCCAGATCAGGCAAAATAATAATTATGGATCTTGTTCATACTCTGTAATCACATCTTCATATCCATTTTTTGTTGGCTGTAAAATCTTTTCATATTCAAGTAAAGTAAAAAAAAAAATTTAAACAATCATGGAAGCCAAGATAAACACCTAAATCATACATAGAGTTCAAGTACCAGTCAAGCACAACAATAAATACTTGGGTGATCACAACTCCATATCCATTTTTCTGTTGATTATACATTCTTTTCCAATTCCATATAAAGTAAAACGCTAGAAAGCAAGCATGCTAATCCAAAACGAACAAATGACCAAGTCATACACAGAGATCAAAATCAACCAAGTACAAAAAGAAGCCACGAAAGACATTGCTATAGTAGTACAAAACACTAGAGAAATGGAGGCGGGGGGCGGGGGGCTGTTCGTGAAAATGCAAGCACGGTTGTGTTACCCTCGTGGAATGAACATTACAAGGAGCATGTGCGTGCTTGTTGGTTTTCTGTGACTTCGAGGCAGGAGACTGCAATATCCTTGCCAAACGCTTCTGTCTACTACTCCAGAAATTCTTTACATCATTATCTGTTCTACCGGGCAGGTATGTGGCAATTCTTGCCCATTTGTTTCCAAACTGTGCTTGAAGATCAATCACTGTTATTTCTTCCTCTGCTGAAAACTTCACCCCACTATATTTATAACACCAACCAGAACAACATGAGTAAAAAAAACAACCATACTGCCAAAATAAAAATATACACAGAAATGCACCTAATGCTTCAAAAATCCATACTTTCAGCAAGGAAAAAAAAACTACTCAGCATTCCTACAACTTATCAAACACTTCAACGACATGAAAGTTATACTGTAGATTGTAAAAAGGACAAAACAAAAGGGGGGAAAATCAATCGTTGCCATGAACCCTTACTAAGTTTACACAAACAAACAGTAACTAGAACTTCAATTAAAGGGAGAGAAAAACTTTTTAAACGTTCAGCTTTCCACTGAATAAGCAAAATTTGTTCATCTTTTTCTTTCAAACAGAAGAAAAATCCAATTGCCCATCCAAACTAAGACAAGTGGAAAATAGATAAAAAAAATTTCCAGAAGCAAAGAGGAAGAAAGCGCACTTCTTTAAGTTGGGTCGAAGTTTATTAACCCAACGGAGACGACAAGACTTGCCAGTACGTTGCAAAAGGCCTTTGGATCGAATGGAGCTCCAGTCTCTCGGACCATACTTCTTCACATGATTTATCAACACTTCATCTTCTTCAGCCTTCCATGGCCCTTTCTTAATATCTCCCGTTTCTTCAGTCACTCTACTTTTCCCATTCATATTTCTCCGTTTCTTCTCATGTATAAAGAAAAAAGAACAAAAAACTCAGTCCATTTTTTGCAGAATGTTTCAGAAGATTTTTAGTGCATCCAAGATGTTTGATATTTGGTCTGAACGTGGTGTAAATCTTTTGCAAGTTTATCCATCTCCTACTGGATGTTTGTCAGTATAATATATATGGAGACGGTTAAAGGCGGTTAATTCCCAGCCCATGTTCCCTCGTTTTCGGCCTTGTTCGAAAGTGGCCTCGTTCAAATGTTTTCTCCTGACGTCAATCTCTCTCCCTCTTTCATATCCACGCACACGAGTACACTAATTTTGTCCAGGAAACGCACAATGTGAGTGCTAATTTTAAAAGAATACTGTGTTGGAATTTACATGGTAAATTCGTTATCCGAGAATCACTTAAGAAAACACCAAAACAAAGTAAATAAATGCGGAAGTGTACCTTGCTCCATTGGTTGACGTTGTTGGGGTTCTGACATGCGTGACAACTGTGTCTTCCAAGGGTATTGCACGAACCCACCAGTTGTTGAATTCACTAATAAAATATCAACAACTACCACTACTATTCCGATGGAGAGAATAGTTAGTGTGTTTTCCCCTCAAAAGTGTTTTCTGAATATATATATATAATATATATATATATATATATATATATATATATATATATATATATATATATGTACGCTCTGTATTAGCAAAGTAAAGAAAACTTTGCAAATGTGCAAAGCAATGAAAAGAGCTAAAGAGCTCCTGAATGCTTGCAAATGAAGCTTCTGAATTTTGCAAAAGAAAGCAACGAAATGGCTCCTGCAAGCTTTTTTGTCCCACACCTTCTATATATATACACAATGGAAACCAATTGAAACGTCTTGCATCAAATGCAAAATTTCAATTGCTGCTAATTCAATTGCTAAAAAAATGTTCTATATTCAATCAATGTTTGAAACGTTTTTGCATCAAATGTTGAACGTTCAATTGATGTAAATTCAATTGCTAAAAAGACGTTACTTGCATTAATATATATAATAAATTATATATATATTAAAAACTTGCTTCGAGAAGAATAATCGTGGGTTCTTGTCCTTCGGGGACCAGACGCCATTAATAATACGTTCTCGACTTTACGAGTCCTACCATCAAGGACTGTAACCGTATGACTTTCTACACATTTAGAGGTTCATTCAGATTACACTGCGTATCCACCAATATACCACTGTGATCACTTAACGTCTGGATACGTACAAATATTACGTGACATTAGTAACATATAATATATAACATACATAAGTCCACATCTGTTTGATATGTAACTTAAGTCACACGTGTCGTGCACTACACGTATGAGCATATCAAACTCAACAATCTCCCACTTGGACTATGTATGTTTATGTTACTTGTTTGAGCTCCTTTACTGAATGTCTAATAGTGTAATCAACTTAGTCCGGTCCACTCAGTCAATGCTAATAAGAGAATCAAGCAGTACGTCGCCACACTTATGGGTGACAGGTCCCGAAACATGAATCATGATGCCAACATTAACTGAATGACATGGATGCTAGAATGGATGTGTAGTGTGGAAATTACATGCTATGTGATCATACATGCCAATTTTCCAACTTGGTCCTACTTAATGAGATCGATAGAATTCAGAATGAAAGTCGCAAATAATGTACAACTCTGAAACTGCAGTATAACTTAAACTGTAATGTACATTATAATGAATGTTTGAAAAAAAAAATATTCTTTATTGAGCACTACAAAATGAAACCAACAGGCTCCCACTAAAGCTGAATATCTTTAGCTGCACTAATACACATACGAGCCACATGCCTGTGAAATACTATAGATATTACCTCTTTGGTCAAGGGATCGGCCACCATAAGATTTGTGCCTATGTGCTCGATGCTAATTAGACCATTCTGAATTCTCTCTTTAACAGCCAGATACTTGATGTCTATGTGTTTCGATTTAGACGAACTCCGGTTGTTGTTTGAATATAGCACCACAGAGTTATTGTCACAATAGACTTTCAGAGGTCTCTGAATAGTCTCTACAATACGCAGCCCTGTGACAAAGTTACGAAGCCATATCGCTTGACTGGAAGCATGGTAGCATGATACATACTCAGCTTCCATGGTAGATGATGCAACCAGCGATTGCTTTGCACTTTTCCATGAGATAGCACCGCCTGCCAGCAAGAAGATGTAGCCGCTGGTGGACTTCATGCTATCTTGGCATCCACCGAAATCAGAATCTGTGTACCCAATGATCTCCAACTTTTCAGATTTCCGATACGTCAGCATGTAGTGTTTTGTTCTTTGTAGATATCGTAGTACCCTTTTGGCTGCTATCCAGTGATCCATACCCGGATTACTGAGGTACCTGCCCAGCACTCCAGTGATGTATGCAATATCAGGTCGTGTACAAACCTGAGCATACATGATACTCCCTATAGCCGAAGCATATGGAATATCCTTCATTTCCGATCGTTCAAGTTCTGTTTTGGGGCATTGTTTTAGATTGAATTTATCTCCTCTTACCACCGGGGTATCAGATGGTCTGCAGTTTTCCATGCCAAATCGCTTGAGCACTTTATCGATATATGTTTGCTGTGAAAGACCCAAGATACCGAGAGAACGATCTCTGTGTATCTTAAGTCCTAACACATATGACGCTTCACCAAGATCTTTCATTTCAAAATGTTTAAATAAAAACTTCTTGGTGTCGCGTATCATATTAATATCGTTTGCTGCAAGCAATATGTCATCAACATACAGGACCAAAAATGCAAACTTACTCCACTAAACTTGTGGTATACACACTCCTTAACCTGATTTGCCTCGAAACCGAATGAGGTGATGACTTGTGCAAATTTAAAATGCCACTGTCGAGACGTCTGTTTGAGTCCATAAATGGATTTCTTAAGTCGACAAACCATGTTTTTAGAATCTCCCACTTCAAAACGAGGTGGTTGAACCATGTATACGGTTTCATCGATGTCACCGTTTAGAAAAGCGGTTTCAACATCCATTTGATGTAACTCAAGATCAAAATGTGCCACTAAAGCCATGATAATCCTGAAAGCATCTTTCGTCGATACCGGCAAAAAGGTTTCTGTATAGTCTATGCCTTCTTTCTGGGTGAATCCTTTTGCAACAAGTCTAGCCTTATATCGTTCCACATTACCTTTCGAATCACGTTTGGTTTTAAAGATCCATTTACAACCAATCGGTTTCGAACCTATGGGTAATGACACGATGTCCCAAACATTGTTGTCATGCATAGACTTAATTTCTTCATTCATAGCTTCAATCCACTTTTCTGAATTTTGACAATGTATGGCCTGATGAATATTTATTGGATCATCTTCCATCATGCCTACATCAAATTCGTGTTCCTGAAGATACACCACATAATCATCTGATATGGGGTTTCTTCTTTCACGAGTGGATCGTCTTAGTGGTACATGTTCTTGAGGTATTGATGGTTCCTCAACTGCATCAGTAGTTCCTGGTTCATTAGAAACTATGTCCACAGGTTCCTGTGGACCTGGACTACTAGGGAATAGATCGCTAGATGCGTGTGTCCTTAGTGGAATCTCACTAATGATTGGTTTGATTCGTATATTTACACCATCAGAACGATCTTCATCTAATTCAGTGATCTGCTGATGCAAACAATTTCCTCCCAGAACCGAGATATCCTCAAAGAACTGTGATGAATTTGTCTCGAATATAGTTTTGCTAGTGAGATCATAAAATTTGTACCCCCGTGACCTCTCGGCATAACCAACAAAATAGCAACTGATCGTTTTAGCATCCAATTTTCTTTCACTTGGTCTATAAGGCCTAGCTTCAGCAGGACAACCCTATATTCGTAAATGTAGTAGACTAGGCTTGCGGCCAGTCCATAACTCATATGGAGTTTGGTCAGTTGCTTTAGTTGGTACGCGATTGAGGATGTAGGCTACAGCTTTAAGCGCTTCTCACCAGAGGAACAATGGTAACGTAGTTTGACTGATCATACTACAAACCATTTCCATTAATGTGCGATTGCGCCGCTCAGCTACACCATTCATGGAAGGCGTACCTGGCATGGTGTACTGTGGCACAATACCACACTCCTCTAGGAACTTAGCAAAAGACCCTGGACATTGTTCACCTGAACCATCATATCGGCCGTAGTATTCACCTCCACGATCCGATCTAACGGCCTTAATCTTTCCATTGAGTTGTAACTCAACTTCTGTTTTATAGGCTTTGAACATGTCCAAAGCTTGCGCTTTGTCTTTGATCAAGTATATGTAGCCATAACGTGAGCAATCGTCGATAAAGCTAATGAAGTATGTATGGCCATTTCGGGTGGCTGTATGAAATGGATCACAGATGTCTGTATGAATTAGCTATAGTACACTCAACGCACGATTGGCTTCATATTTGCGGACTTTGGTTTGTTTTCCTTTAGCACAAAATATACATGATCCGAAATTCGTTGTGTCTAAAGGATCGAGAATTTCATTTCTGACTAGACGTTCAATTCGATTTTTCGAAATATGGCCTAAACGTCTATGCCATAATTTTCCTGAATTCTCGTGAGTTAATTTTTGCTTAACGTTTCGAGTACTTGCTTGCAAGGTTTCTTGAGTTGAAGCGACATCCATAGAATAAAGTCTATCTATTTCAGACAATTGACCGTTACCAACCAATTTAGACGCAAGAAACAATCTGAAGGTGCCATTCCCAATATCACAAAAATAACCATCTTTGTCTAAACGATAAAAGGAAATTAAGTTGCGTCTGAAAGACGGTACAACACAAGTTTCATGCAAATCTAAATAAAAGCCAGCTGTCAGCAATAGTCTGAAGTGCCCAATAGCTTCAACCTTTGCCCTGCCATTTCCTGAGTAGATATATTTCTCATATGGAGTTGGCTTTCGATGGCTCAGGCAACCCTGCAAAGACACAGATAAATGGGTGGTTGCACCCGTGTCAATCCACCAAGTGTCTTTAGGTACTGAAACATGATTAATTTCTGAACAAACAAAAGCAAAAGATGTACCTTTCTTAGCAAGCCAAGAACGAAAACCGGTACATTCTTTCTTCACATGTCCCTTCTTTTTACAGAAGAAATAGGCAGGACCCTTATCCGACCCTTTGACAGCAGTCGGTTTTGCCCTTTTGTCCGCCTTCTGAATGTCTTGATCTTTAACTGCATGTACATCCTTACGTTTCTTTCCACCATTCTTTCTCTTGGTAGTGGTGACGTGCACACTTGCAGTGGTTTCGTTCTGAAGTCGTTCCTCTTCTTGAACACAGTGAGCGATCAACTCATTCACTGACCACTTCTCCTTCTGGCAGTTGTAAACTTACCAAGAAGTGGTTAAACATAGGAGGAAGGGAGTTAAGGACCATTACCACCAGCATGTCATCAGACACGTCCAGTTTCATGCTCCTCAACTTAGAAATCATATGAGACATCTCCATGATGTACTCCCGAATGCCACCATCACCACGATACTTGTTTGAGCAAAATTTCTTTAGGAGATTACCCATTTTGGTTTTCTCATTCCTCATGAATCTTTGCTCAAGCTCAGCCAAAAATTCCTTAGCCGTGGTGGATTCTAAAACCAACCCCCTGAATGCCTCAGGAATGGTCTTCTGCATGATCTTCAGACATATACGATTGGACTTTAACCAGCGAGCCATAGTATACTTATGCTCACTAGTGCTATCATCATGTAGCACTGCTGGTCGGTCTATCTGAAGCGCAATGTCCAGATCAGCCAGC
The DNA here is from genome assembly GCA_036186865.1 of Eustoma russellianum. NCBI lineage: Eukaryota > Viridiplantae > Streptophyta > Magnoliopsida > Gentianales > Gentianaceae > Eustoma > Eustoma russellianum. Next base: position 2,293,068 of record AP025072.1, on the reverse strand, counting down.
CCCAGAAAAATCTCCAATTGATCTTTCCAAGACTTAAAGTTTGAACCGTTCAACATCGGAATATTATTAACACCGGAAAAGATTGCTGAAATAAAAGAAATACAAAGAACAAAACAACACATAAGTCAATATCAACTGCAATATAACTTAAATTCAAAACAAGTATAGAACATTTCCATCTTCCAAAAGACTTTCAATGTTAAGTGCTCTTTGGAGTCTCCTTAACATTGTCCAACAATTGGGTGTAGAAATTGATGCAACGATATATCATACGTAAAGTAGTCACCTTCCTTTGGGCCCATGAACTAGTCACGTATTTCCTTATTATTACCGGACTTTTTCAATTACTACGATGTGATATATATGACTTCGACAACTACGTCTTCCTTTGGGCCGACTAATAGTTATGCGAAGCACATACACACTGTTAGTGTATGTGCCCTAGGCCATGATTTGGATATTTATGTTATGCATTTATTATCAATAAAAGAGGTTTTATTATCATTATTGTTGGTTAGTATGTTACACAATTTTGATATATGTCCCTGATTCATTATTGTTATAGAGATAAAATAATTTATAATCAGTATGAGTATTGATTTGATAATCATGAGATGATTATGTGTATGGTGATACGAATCAATCTCATAGATACTTGTTAGAGAATAGTGTATTGGATAGACCCATCATGAGATTACTACATGGATTAGCGTCATAAGTAAATCTCATGATAGTCATGTTTTAATCCTTTGACTTGAGATTGTCATAGTTTCCAACATAAGGACTATTATATTTTGACATGATCAAACGTTATTCGTAACTGGATAATAATAAAGGTCATGATTGAATGTGATAGAAATTATGTAGAGGATATTGAACAATCAAGATAGAATTTGTCCCTCTCTTTTGAGAGAGATATCTTTGGGCCCCTCGATTAGTGAGACTGTGAAATGCATGGTCGTGCTCAAATAAATTGATAGTGTGATCAATATCATTTGTTTTATCAGTCTACTTAGAGATCGAGTAATCATATGTTTGAACTATATAAGTATGACACTGACCATGACTTATGTTCAAACTAGATATCGTGTGACAAAGGGATTAATGCATATACTATTATTAGGCTAGTTGGACTTTACTCGTATTAATTGGGTAGTTGTAATGCCTTGCTAGAGGCCAATTACGACTTGTTGGTTTAATAGAGATTTAATCAACTGCCAATTAATATGGGCCTATCGGGTCACACACAAGAATGCGTATGGCTGAGATTAATAATATTAATAATATTAATATTGGATATTAATTATTATGATTATTATTATCGTTTTTAATATTAATAATATTAATATTGGATATTAATTATTATTATTATTATTTTCGTTTTTGGTGATTATATATATATGCATTATCGGATAATAACGAGAGAATCCGTATCTGATATGGATTTTGAATATCCTGTTACAATCCGTATCTGATATGGATTTTGATTGGCATCAACTAATCCGATTATGATTCGGATTTTGATGTCTACGTATGTGTATATATATTTGTGTATCTCGTATACACTACACACACAAAAATACAGAATCATCAAAGAGAAACCCTAGAGCCGTTTTTGTGAAAAGCGAGTTCTTCAGCCGCGCCGTTTGAAGAGCTAGCACTCCGGGCGGAAGCGTTCGTGTGGATACCGACAGAGGGTGGTCGTATTTTCGCACCTCTTTCATCTGCAGATTTCGAATCTACGGAGGTAATTTTTGATTTCTGTTGTCGAATTAAACGAACAACATGGATCCTTGGTAGGAAATCGGAGATCGTTTTTGTTTTTCCGCTGCGCGTTTTGCAGTGATCTCGTTAGATTTCCTAACACACACCTGTCACAAACTTAACAATTGCACATGCGATGATATGATTGCCGCACTTTAAGGGGATCATATTAAAGCCATACATTTGATAAGATGCGTATCCTTATGGTTCTATACACGATTGCAGTTTATCAACTAACATGAAATTTATGTTTGATCGTAACATATGCATCCAGACATATGCCTGGTTGAACCCTTGTATTTTCTTCAAACTTTGAGATGCCACTGAAAATCTCAAAATCAAGAAAATAGCGCCTCATTGATAATTCTGAAGACCAATGAAGCATTATCAATCAAATCTGCTTGTGACATAACTTTATGATGAAAACTTCATTGTTCATCTATCACAAGCAAATATATATTTGATTGATAATGATGGCAAAATAGGTTCATGTCGGTCAAACCGTCTAGCTAAACAAATGTGCATATAATATTTTGCAAATCGCAAGACAACAAACAAAGCTTCAGCAAACGATAGTAACAAGCTTTGTTGTGTCCTGTACTTTTCAAAATACTCAGCGCTTGCAGCAGTGTTGCAAAGGAACAAAATGAAAGCAATGTAAATTCAGCAACATGTTTTCGTTTCCTTTCACACATATATATAACAAATGTACAGAAACATTTTTTTTTATATCCGAAAAGAAATATGCATGTTTATGGAAATCAATCTTCGGCCATAGAACAGTAGCCATGCAAATTTATATATTCAATCCATTAACATGCACAACCGAAATATATAAATATATATCATATATCAAATGAACTTTTCAATGAACATATATATATGAAGGCAATATCAGTTTGCTGACAACCTTAATGCCTTAATTGAATGTACACTAAAATATACAGTACATGCGCCTATTGCAAACGCGTCAACGATGCATGAAACTAAATTTTCAATGTACCACATCGTGTGCAAATGAATTCTTCGTGACTTCTGAGAACTAGTAATTTGAATTGAGAAGTTTGAAATCAACATTTTGTAGATTTCTTGCTCATTTCACATATACAGTGATAAAATAATAATCAACAGCAAAAAACGCAAAGTTATATGTATAAACATAAAAGGAAAACAGCGTCGTGTTCTCATTAAGCTCGCTCTGATACCACTTGTTGGAATTTACATGGTAAATCCGTTACCCGAGGATCACTTAAGAGAACACCAAAGCAAAGTAAATAAATGCGGAAGTATACCTTGCTCCATTGGTTGACGTTGTTGGGGTTCTGACACGCGTAACAACTGTGTCTTCCAAGGGATTGCACGAACCCACCAGTTGTTGAATTCACTAATAAAATATCAACAATTACCACTACTATTCCGATGGAGAGAATAGTTAGTGTGTTTTTCCCTCAAAAGTGTTTTCTAAATATATATAAAATATATACATATGTGTACGCTCTGTATTAGCAAAGTAAAGAAAACTTTGCAAATGTGCAAAGCAATGAAAAGAGCTGAAGAGCTCCTGAATGCTTGCAAATGAAGCTTCTGAATTTTGCAAAAGAAAGCAACGAAATGGCTCCTGCAAGCTTTTTTTTGTCCCACACCTTCCATATATATATACAATGGAAACCAATTGAAACGTCTTGCATCAAATGCAAAATTTCAATTGCTGCTAATTCAATTGCTAAAAAAATGTTCTATATTCAATCAATGTTTGAAACGTTTTTGCATGAAATGCTGAACGTTCAATTGATGTAAATTCAATTGCTAAAAAGACGTTTCTTGCATTAATATATATAATAAATTATATATATATTAAAAACTTGTTTCGAGAAGAATAATCGTGGGTTCTTGTCCCTCGGGGACCAGACGCCATTAATAATACGTTCTCGACTTTACGAGTCCTACCATCAAGGACTGTAACCGTATGACTTTCTACACATTTAATGGTCCATTCAGATTACATTGTGTATCCACCAATATACCACTGTGATCACTTAACGTCTGGATACGTACAAATATTACGTGACATAGTAACATATAATATATAACATACATAAGCCCACATCTGTTTGATATGTAACTTAAGTCACACGTGTCGTGCACTACACGTATGAGCATATCAAACTCAACATACTAAACTCCTGATTTACATCCTCTACGATGCTCCTTGGGACTGAGACGATGGGAGTCTCGAATTAAGGGATTTCAACTTTACTCCAAGAGTATAATAATTTTAGTTGAGCGTCAATCTAAAACACAAAACCACACACGCTCCTAGTAAATTTTGGTTTGGCATTTATGTATTTGGTTAAGATTGATAGTAATGTTATCGCTTTAAGTCAGGGTTCGAGTTGTAAAAATTGTCTTTGGCACAAAAAGTGTAGGATAACGCTGCGTACATCAGATCGCAAAACGATCCGTTCTTTCTCCAGACTCTGCACAAATGTGAGAACCTAATATATGGAAACGCCTTTATTTATGTAAAGGCGTTTCCATATATTAGGTTAAAATCTGATCAAACATGTATGTTAACACATGAACACTATGTTTTCAGACTTAGACTAGATATTCTTCATCATCATCATCCGTACTCAGTATATCCTAACGACAGCAAAAGTTATCGCTAGGGTCTGGGGAGGGTAAGTGGTAGGCAAACAATACCTCTGTCCCCAAGGGATAGAGAGTCTGCTTCCAGTGAGACTCCCGACTCTATATGTACCTGCATAAATGACATAATAATAGAGATATGATGTGCTAGTGTGTTAGTGAGGGAATTCAAGAAATACAAAGAAGAGGCTTTCGATATTGAAATACACATAACGTGTATATGTACATGTAATGCAAAACAATGGTAAAACATAAACAAACATGTGCAAAGTCAGCCTAAAGCGTAGATAGTGTCTACGCCTATCTATGTCCCTAAATATACTCTAAGGTCAGATAGTGTCCCTAAACATAAACAAATAGACATTCAACCGGCCGAAATCAAGAGCGTGGAGGCATTAGGTCAGATCGGGTTGGACCAGTTTACTATATATATATATATATGTATATATATATATGTATATATATATATATATGTATATATATATATATATGTATATATATATATATGTATATATATATATATATGCTAATTCTTTTGACTATTAGTCCATTTTCCTGAATGAAATCTAACAAGATATTCTTGTTTCTCAATAGGTGAAATTTGTTTTAGAATACCTCCATATCCTATATCTGAGGCATCTGTTTCTATAATCTTTTCCCAATTTGGGTTTGCTAACATCAAACAAGGCAAATGAGTTACCTTTTGCTTAATTACCTGAACTGCTTTAGTATGATCTTCAGTCCATGGTTTAACATTTTTCTTCAACCTGTCATATAATATAGCAGTATCTTCTGCCAAGTTCTTATAATAAGGAGAAATATAATTTAAACTTCCCAAAAATCTCTGTAATTGTGTTTTATCCAGAATATTATCTGGAAATTTAGAAGCAAATTCTATACTTCTATTTATAGGGATGATTTTTCCCTTTTCTATATTATGTCCTAAAAATCTTATTTTTGTCTGAAATAATAACATTTTAGGTCTAGAAATAACTAAACCATTTTGAATAATTATTTTTTTAAATATATTCAAATGTTTAAAATGTATTTCAATATTCTTAGAAAATACTAAGATATCATCTATATAGACTATAATAAAATCACTATAAGGAATAAAAATATCATTCATAATATTCTGAAATTCAGAAGGTGCATTTTTCAATCCAAATGGCATTACATTCCATTCATAATGTCCTATAGGAACAGTAAAAGCTGTTTTGTATGTATCAGATTCATTTATTTGAATCTGCCAATATCCTGATTTTAAATCAAATTTAGAAAAAATAAGTGCTTCATTTAGCCTATTTAATAAATCTTTCTTATTAGGTATAGGATACCTAATCCATTTTAAAACCTTATTTAAAGGTTTATAGTTTATTACTAATCTTGGAACCCCTCTCTCTTGTTCTGAATGCTTATTTACATAAAAAGCAGTACAAGACCAAGATGATTTTGAGGGCTTAATTAATTTTTTATCTATTAAAGAAGATATTTCTTTCTTACATAATTCTAAATATTCAGAATTCATTTGACAAGGTCTTGCCTTTGTCGGAATTGTTTTTTCATCAAACTCCTCTTCATATGGAAGAGAAACTATATGTTTTTTCCTATCCCAAAAAGCATTAGGATGATCATTACATATGTGTAATGAAAACTCATTCTGCAATAGTTTGATTTTATCCTGTAATTTAGGATTTTGTAATTTTTCTTCTATAGTTAATATTGTAATTTCTTGTTTTAAGAAATTTATTTGATTTTCTTTTGCTTTTACAGATTCTGTAAAATTATTTATAAACCTTGTTAAAGGTTCTGCAATAAATTTAAAAGTAATGTCTTTTCCTTTGAAATTTCCTATAAATCCTGTCTTATCGATATTTTTAATAGGAAATAACTTCTGTAAAAATGGTGTACCGAGTATTACTTGGTTAGTAATATTTTTAACTAATAAAAAACTAACAGGAATACATACCTGTTCTTTACATACATAAGCTTGAGGAAGCTTATAATTAATATGTAATTTCTGCCCACTAGCAGATCTTAATGAATGTGTAGTTTTTTGAAAATATCTAGTAGGTATCAACCCTTCTTGAATACAATTCAAATCTGCACCACTGTCAATTAATGCAACTAATTCCTTACAAAATTTATCATCTATTAATAAATTAATTTTCACATACCATTTTTGTGAAGTAACAATTTCTAATATAGACAAATATTTTTGATCATCTATTCCTTCTAAAATATTTTCAGAAGGTTCAAAAAGAATTTCTTTTCCTTTTTCAAGTTTATGAACTCTTTCTTCTAATAACAAATTATTTTGTTTTATTTCTTTTATTTCTTGTTTTAGATTATTAATCTCAATTATTAACTCTGCAATTCCTACAGATTCTTTATTTCTATTTCTTTGAGACATTTTTCTCTTAACCTCTGATAATGTATAAGGTTCTGTTTGTTCTATTCTTTGATATATCCTTGGTATAGAAGACTCAGCTTCTCCTTTATTACTGATATAAGATATAATTTTTTGTTTTACTTCAGAATCATCTATTATTTTTAACAATTCTAGAATATCATTTGTCAAAACATTTATTTCTAAATCCTGAAATTGTGAAATAATTTGATATAATTGATTTTCTTCTATATCAGAAGATTGTTCACAACATGTTTCTCCTCTATTACAAGGACCACATTCTTCCTCTGAAGAATATATACTATCATTTTCAATTATTCCCATTATATCTTCTGGATATTCAGAAGATTGATCTAACTCTGTTTCCGAGTCTGAATTTAATAAAATGTTTGATAAAACCTCTTTTAAATCATTATCTTCTAAACTATTAATTTTTCTCTTTACCCAACATGTATTTGCCTTATGGCCTGGGCGTCCACATTTTTTACATATTATATATGATTTATAAGATTTTTTATATTCTTTAGATTTTTTACCATATCTCTTTTTGGTATTACCAACATCTTCCTTATAATTATCTTTCATTCTTTTCCTTTTTCTCTCTTCTCTTTTCATTTTCCTTTTTTGAAATTTATGAGAAGATTTAAATTTCTTATTTTTATTATCACTCTTATCTAAGCGATCATCTAATCCAAATTGAGCACAAAATTGACCCAATTGTCTTCTTTCATTCAAAGAATGTTTTTTTATTTGTTGATTTAACTTAATTTCATTACACAAGGCTAATCCTTCTTGGATACAAGTTCCTATTAACTTGCCATAAGTATAATTATCATAATTTATACTTACTTCTCCTTTGCGAAGATTCTTTCGAACTCTTTCTGCAAATAAAGGAGGTAATCCATCTATAAACTTTGATTTCCAATGAGTACTATTAGACTCTGGAAGTTCCATTACTCTACTTAAAAATGTATCTTTATACCACCTAAATGAGGTAAGTGTTCTACATCTTAGATTTTGTAATAAAGTTCTAAGAGTCTCAGAATTATCAGACCATCTGCCTGTAAAATGTTCTATTATATTAATTATAAGAGTATAAACTATATTCTCGGTTTGTACTCCATCTTCTACCTTAATATTATTAAATATTTCTGCTTTACTTTGGGGAGATAAATAATTATCCCACCATCCTTTTAATTGTCCTGTAAATCCTGATATTAACATATTAGCTACTACTTTATCAGAATTATTATTTGTTTTACAAATTGTACTATACATTAACATTCTATGAACAACATTATAAATTTGTCTCTCTGTAAATCCATCTATATTCCATTCATAGATAGATCTCCCATGATATGAATTATTTATTATATATTCTTCTTCTTCAAGTAATATATCTTGAGGAGTAGGTCTTGGATAATAATATTTTCTTTGAGTTGGCCTATCCGCAAATTTATATCTTAATTTGTTTATCTCATCATCTATTATTTTAGAATGATTTTCTTTATCACTCATTAATTCTTCAAATTCTTCTTCAAGGGTACTTAATTTAAGATTTTTAAATTTATCTTCTAATAATCTTTCTAAATCAGTAGTTGATTTTAATTTAAAATCTTTTATATCTGGAGGAGGTTGAATAGTAGGAGCAGCTATTATGCTCTTACTAGTACTAGTTATATTTGCAGCTTGTACTTTATTATTTATTTGTTTTACATATGATAAAATATTATCCATCTTATTATTTATATCTTTTAATTGTTCTCCTAACACAACCACATACAAATTACTATAATTTTGTTGTGTTAATATCATATTAATATGAGCAATTGTAATCGAAAGAGTATTATTATCTATTAATTTTTGAAAAGCAGTAAAATGTCTTATTTCATTTTCTTTTCCAATTTGAAAAGGTTGTTGTGGTGGAAATACAGTATGGAGTATTTTACCATTCATATTATAATCTCTTTCTATAACAGAGATAATACTGTAAATATAATTATTCAAAAACCAAGGCACAAATGGTATAACTTGGTTTTTCTGAGAAAGATCCTTATAATATTTTTCCTGAAAATATAATTTATCTTGATTATTAAAATTACCAAAAAACCAATTCCTAAATGGTTCCCATTTTTGTAAATAAAATTCTTTATTTATCTCCTGTCTTACTGGAGATCCTTTTCTAAAATCTATATTTGGTTTTAAATTCATATTGAAAAATTCATTTCTGATTCGGTTATTTCCGGTTCATGATTCTTATGAATTCCTCTTACTATATTCTGCTCATTTATCCTTATCTCATCTATTGATGCAGGATATTCTTCTCTAATTTGAGAAGTTGAAGCCCTCGAAGGACTCGTTACTTTATATTCAAGTGGAGATATATAATAATGTGAAGATCTGCTTTTAGAAAGACTAGATCTTGTCTTGTAATCTATTATATTTTTATTATCGAATTTTATTTGTACAGTTCCTTCCTCAGACTGTATAATATCAATTGGATTATTATCCACATATGATTTTGAAGGGACTGATGCCTCCATTATCCAATTTTCTGGAAATTCAATTTCTTCCCATCTAATTTTTCTCCTAGTAGTTATATTAGATTTTCCAAAATTAGTTTCTATTATGATTGTTTCATTTATTGGTCTATCCATAATCTTACATCTAGGATTATATGTAACCAATGGTTTATAATATATTCTATAACAGACACATATAACCTCTGATCCTGGTTTATAATCATAACCATGAGTTTTAATATTTAAAGTTAATGCATCACAAACATTAACATCTGATAAAGATAATCTTAGATTAGGATATATATTAAAATATACTGGACCATGAGCCAGTGATGATTGTATAATACCAATCAAAGATTTTTTCCAATTATTATTCCTACCATCTCTTAAAGCTGCTATAAAGCTTTCTGGTAAACCTTCTAAAGTTAAAGGTTTAAAAGCTATTTGAACTAAACCTATATGTATAAATTTATGATTAGATTTATATCTACTTAATTCTCTATCATTAAGTAGTCTTATCATCATATCATCTTTATTAATAGATAAAGTTGACTCAGTAGTTTTAACTACTTGTTTAATTCCTAATTTTTCAAATGTTCCTAATTGATAAACTATTTTATAGTCTACCTTAGGAATTGTCCATTTATTTAAAAGATCTATATTGTGAGGAATATTGTATTCTTCTTCAATACTGTTTTGAACAGTATCTTCATTCTTGATTATATTCATCAAGAGATTACGTGTTGAACTTTACTATATGATAATTTATTTTCCATGGCTCTGATACCAATTATTCACCCAGAATCTTTAATAAAACAAACTAATAAAACAAAGTAATAAAAACAAACAAAACAACCAATCTTATTAAACAATTTATTAAACAATTTATTCAAAGGCTCAGGATAACTTTACATAGATTTAATCTGGCATTGGAATCTATTCCTAATCTCTCAGTACGCAGTCTTGCCCTTAAAACGCCATTAACTTAATCGGCTAAAACGGGCTCGTATATATATATATGTGTGTGTTTCATATCATAATATAGTAATAAAATATATGAAAAGTATCTGTAAATTCTTCTTTTGCTAGGTAATAACGTATGAAACCTAGTATATTTACTAGGTAGAAAAAAACTGCATGCAAAAAAAAAAGATAACTTATTAAAATAAAATGAATGAACTCAATAAGAACAAGCACTTTTCATGAAAGGGATATCGAACCCTTATCTTTGAAAATATTAATGAGTTAATATTTCAAATATTTGATAACTTACAATGTAGTTTTTTTAGAAGAAAGTAAAAAAAGAAAAGCAAGTTGTATAACTTTTAAAGAAAGAAAAGCTACAGCAAAAGGCTATCTTGGCCTGGTGGTAGGCCACAGCATTCTAGAACATGAGATTTGGGTTAGTTAATCGGAATCTTTCTATTTGTATTTAGTGATTTTTACTGACATACTAACACATCACATCTCTATTATTGGTTATTTATGCAGATACATATAGAACTGGAGTATCACTGAGATCAAACTCTCGATCTATTAGGATGGAGATACTCTTTGTCTGCGTCTACCCTCTCCAGACCCAGCGATAGTTTTTGATGTCGTCGGGATATACTAGATATGATTGATTAATATATTTGGGTTCGTTAACTTTTGCCATTTTTTCAAAAAAAAAAACTTTTGCCATTTTCTGAATTTTCAAATTTAATGAATCGGCTGTTCCGAATCGAGAAAAAAGGCGGTTCAATCCGGTTGAACCTTAGTCCTGACCAGGTTTGACCGAGTCAAAAGAATTCTGGTTTCTTATAGTAACTCGGGCCGGCTGCCTGGCCAAATTGCACTCCGACCGGCTGGTCTGTTCTGAGTGTCAAAACAAAGCCTGATCATGTCCAGTGGGGACTCAGTAACCCAAATATGAACCGTTGACGAAATAAACTGACTAAGTTCGGGTTAGTATCCTCAAAAATGTCAATCCAAGTATCACTTATTTGTGACTCGAAATTTGACATTTCGTGTATCTTTATTGGGCTATTAAGTAAACTATATTAGAAAAATGTAGCAAACAAGCAAGAATATAATAAACACAAGCCGAGACGAGTCTAAAGATGACTCTGTCCTTAAAGTAATTTAGTCTCTACCAAATGAGCAAGGTAGACAACAAGACTAATTCTTTCCAAGATATAACGGCTTTCTTCTTGTCATTTGCTCTAGGAGAAGAATATTGAACTTGTTGTAGAAGTGAAAGATGAAGGAGAGTTGGAGCGAAAGAATGCTGAGAATTTTTCTTAAGACTTTGCAAGATTGTAGTGTAAATATTGAAGATACCAAGGTATACTATATATAGACCTTGGGGTGTGTTAAAAGCCACTTTTAAAACTTGTCTCAGCCTGGTTTCAACCTCTAATGGCAGTTGTTTACCGTTCATAGGCGAAGGGATATGATCCTTGGACCAAAAGCTGCAATTCAAAGTGAAAAGTTCTGTCCGTTGGCACATCGATCGATCACTTCGATCGATCGATGTCACTTCGATCGATCGATGTGATCGATCGAAGTCGGACAGAACCTTCAGCTTCTATTCTGTCCTACATCGATCGATCACATCGATCGATCGATGTTACATAGATCGATCGATGTGATCGATCTATGTTGGACAGAATGCTTCCGGATTTGCAACATACAACATCGATCGATCGATGTCCCTTACATGGATCGATCGAAGTCCTCCAGAACACTCAACTTTATTCCAGCTTTCACTTGGTTCGATCCAGTCTATACATGGATCGATTCAAGTGACCTATTTCAAGTTAAAAGTGTTCCAAACATCATATCAATCTCCCAAACAACCTTAAATATGTTCTATATAAGTTTGGACCACACGGTAAAGTACTTTAACGTACTTTTCCAACAATCCCCCACATGATCCAAACTTGTATAAAACAACTTCAGAACGTTAAACAACTAACCTCTCTATTATCAATCGAAGACAATGATACATAACGGATACGATGACTTGTGGTCTTGAATCGCCGGTAGTACAACTTGTGTTGTATAAACGGAAGTAAGATGAACTTCGTCTTGAATCTTACTCCACTATTGTTTATACGAATAACAAGAAGACATATCATTATCTACTTCTTCAAGTTCGCGGTTTGGTGCGAAATCGGCCATGCACCTATCTCAGGATTCATAAGCTCTCTAGAGAGTTTTCTAGGTTTTCATAGGAAGCGGCACCACTTCCAAGCTTATATAGGTGAAATTCATCAAGTGTGCACTATTCACACCACCAAACATTATGGCTATGAATTTTTCATTAAGAGATTATTAAAATCTCACCCTCAAGTCTTTACAGTGAGCACTATCAACAACAACACCATAGGGAGGAACACTTAGATAGTGCAATGTAGAATTCTTTCATGACTTGTTCTTACCACATTGAACCCCGTTTATAGGATCTCTACTAATAGTGGGTTGGGTTTCCGTCATGAAGAATTCTCTACAGATGGAATAAGTCTCATCCCCCTCGATGTCTCATAGACTAATTTTTTGTTTAGTCCTTTAGTTAAGGGGTCCGCAAGGTTAAACTTAGTTATTATATATTCCAAGTTAACCACCCCAGAACTAATCAAGTCACGCACAATGTTGTGCCTCAAACGGATGTGCTGGCTCTTCCCATTGTATATCTTGTTCCTTGCACGTGCGATCGCAGCCTGAGAATCACAATGAATAGACACAGAAGGCATACGTTTACACCACAAAGGAATATCAACAAGTAAATTCCTTAACCACTCGGCTTCTGTACTAGCAAGTTTTAAGGCAATAAATTCAGACTCCATAGTAGATTTTGCACTACAAGTTTATTTACAAGATTTCCAACAAATAGCTTCACCACCCAACGTGAAAACATATCCACTAGTGAAGTTTATTTCATCATTACCAGTCACCCAATTGGCATCACAATAACCTTCTAAAACAGCGGGTAAATGCACACCAATGACTCTCATTCGGATTGTGAGTGTATCGTGCAAGTCTATTCACAGAATATGCAATGTCAGGTCTAATACAATTCATCAAATACATTACACTACCAATAATCGTAGCATACTCACATTGTGACACACTATCGGAATTATTTTTAGTCAATGTCACATGCGGATCATAAGGTGTACTAACTGGTTTTACATCGAAGTGATTAAACTTTCTCAACATTTTCTCCACATAATGTTCTTGAGAAAGTAAATAACCCCCACATTTTTCTATTAACTTAAGACCAAGTATCAAATCCGCCTTTCTCATGTCTTTCATATCAAACAAAGAAGATAACAACAAATTTGTATCATTAACTACATTTATGTTATTTCCAAAAATTAACATATCATCAACATAAAGGTAAATAATGACACCATCACGATCATTAAATTTACTATACACACAACGGTCACTTTCATTTACTATATAACCATTAGATACTAATGCGTTATCAAAATTTTCGTGCCATTGTTTAGGTACTTGTTTAAGACCATACAAAGACTTCTTAAGCCTACACACTTTGTGTTCTTGACCTTTAACTATCATACCCTCCGGTTGCTTCATATAAATTTCCTCTTCTAAGTCTCCATTTAAAAACAATGTTTTCACATCCATTTGGTGAATAACAAGCTTGTGAATGGAGGCAAGTGCTACTAAGACTCTAATAGTTGCTATCCTAGCAACAGGTGAGTAAGTGTCAAAGAAGTCTATACCTTCTTGTTGAGTGAACCCTTTTACGACAAGCCTAACCTTAAACTTATCAATTGTTCCATCCGCCTTTAGTTTCTTCCTAAAGACTCACTTACAACTGATAGGTTTACACCCTCTAGGAAAATCCACTAACTCCCAAGTATTATTACTTAGTATAGATTCAAGCTCACTATCTATGGCTTCTTTCCAAAACTTAGAATCTATTGATCTGATTGCATCTCCATACGTTTTGGGATCATCTTCTAAAATAAATGTTGTTATAAAGTCACTTCCAAATGAATTTTTCATTCTTTGTCTCTTACTTCTTCTAGGTTCATCAACCTCTTGTTCAACTACGAATTTACTTGACCTCACCTATCTCAAATTTAGAGACGCAACCGGATTGTCTATTCATAGGAAATATATGCTCAAAGAATTCAGCATCCTTTGATTCCAACATTGAACTATTATCTATAGCCATGAATCTATATGCTGCACTATTTTGAGCATACCCGATGAATACACAATCTCTTGTCTTAGACCCGATTTTACTTTTCTTAAAATCAGGAATGCCGACTTTGGCTAGACACCCCCACACTTTCAAGTAACTTAAGTTGGGAGCATAGCCTTTCCACAACTCATAAGGAGTTTTATCCAACTTCTTATGAGGTAATCTATTCAATATATAACAAGCAGTCAAAATTGCCTCCCCACACAAGTTGTCAGGCAATCCTGAACTAACCAACATGGCATTCATCATATTTTTCAATGTTCTATTCTTCCTCTCAGCTACTCCGTTAGACTGAGGTGAATATGGAGGTGTAACTTCATGAATAATGTCATTCTCTTCACAAAACTTTTGTAAAGAGTCTGTACAGTATTGACCACCTCTATCAGTTCTAAGCCTTTTGATTTTTAAGTCTAGTTGATTTTCAACCTCAACTTTATAACTAATAAACTTAGACTCAACTTCATCCTTGTGACTTAATAAATATACTTTCGCATATCTAGAGTAATCGTCAATAAAGGTAATATAATACCTTTTACTACCTTTACTGATGTGATTCTTAAAATCACCTAAGTCACTATGAATCAAGCAAAGTTTTTGTGAAACTCTATCAACCTTCTTAAATGGTTTCTTATGATGTTTTGCTTCAACACAATGTTCACATTTGTTGAAGTTATCATCACCATAAGAAATCACATTCATGTTCTTGAGCTTCTTTATCATTCCTATACTTGCTTGTCCTAGTCTAGCATGCCACATATCAAGAGACTCAGCAATATAAGCGGAACTAGATGCATCTTTATTATTAAAAATACATGTAGCATCAAGTACAAGTAGCCCCCATTACAAAATCCCTTACCAACAAACTCTCCATTTCTAGACAAAACAAGTTTATCAGATTCTAAAACAAGTTTGATATTGGCCTTGTTCAGCAACACTCCGGAGATCCAGTTCCTACGCATAGCAGGAACATGCAACAAATTGCTAAGCTCCAGTCTCTTTCCAGAGGTTAACTTGAGAAGCACCTTACCCTTTCCGAGGACTTGTGTACTATGTGCATCTCCCAAGAAAACTTGTTCATCATTACCTATTTCCTTGTATTCAAAAAATAGGTCTTTACTGGTAGCAATATGTCTGGTAGCACCTGTGTCTACCACCCATTCTGTTGTGCCACCAATAAGGTTTACCTCCGTTAAGACGACCGCTGCAATGACGTCGTCTGCTGCTCCTTTAGCCTCCATAAGGTTTGCTTGGTTGCTTGGCTGGCCCTTCCGTTTCCTGCAGTTGACAGCTCGGTGTCCCGGTTTTCCGCACACCCAGCACACTCCCTTCATCTTGTTCTGGCCCTGCACATCAACTTTCTTACCTTTACATCCACTGTTGTAGCCACCATTATTGTTGTGGAACTTGGGCTTCTTCGCAGCATGCTCCACAACGTTGGCCTTGACTCCATTCTCATGGTGAGATTTGTCCTCCAGCCTATTGTTCTCTTCGATGCGAATGTATTTAATTACCGCATCTAAAGACAACTTGGCGTCGTCATGCTTTCCTCTCTTCTTGTATTTGCTCCAAGAAAGAGGAAGTTTCTCTAACAGCGCCGTCGCCTGGAACGTTTCATCAACCTTGATTCCTTGGTGTTTCAGATTATCCACCAACTGCTGGAATTGATGGATTTGATCATTGATTGGAGAATGATCAACCATCTGGAACTTCAAGAATTCACTCACCACATACTTGCGTTTGCCCACGTCTTCATCACCATATTTGTTCTCCAGTGCCGACCAAATCTCTTTTGCAGAAGTGAATTTGACATAAATGTCAAATAGAGAGTTGGCCAGAAAGTGAAGAATATGGCCTCTGCAAGTTGTGTTGTCCGCATCAAACTTACATGCTTCGGTTTCATCCTTTGGTTTGTCTGTCTTAAGCACATATGAAACCGAGAGCATCTCAAGGAAGAACAACACTTTTGCTACCCATCTCTTGTAAAATTTGCCATCAAATGGCTCCATCTTGGACATATCGGGCAGAGCTTGCTTGGATGCCATAGTAAATTGTTAGTGTTTGTGCCCTAGGCCATGATTTGGATATTTATGTTATACATTTATTATTAATAAAAGAGGTTTTATTATCATTATTGTTGGTTAGTATGTTACACAATTTTGATATATGTCCCTGATTCATTATTGTTATAGAGATAAAATAATGTATAATCAGTATGAGTATTGATTTGATAATCATGAGATGATTATGTGTATGGTGATACAAATCAATTTCATAGATACTTGTTAGAGAATAGTGTATTGGATAGACCCATCATGAGATTACTACATGGATTAGCGTCATAAGTAAATCTCATGATAGTCGTGTTTTAATCCTTTGACTTGAGATTGTCATAGTTTCCAACATAAGGACTATTATATTTTGACATGATCAAACGTTATCCGTAATTGGATAATAATAAAGGTCATGATTGAATGTGATAGAAATTATGTAGAGGATATTGAACAATCAAGATAGGATTTGTCCCTCTCTTTTGAGAGAGATATCTTTGGGCCCCTCGATTATTGAGACTGTGAAATGCATGGCCGTGCTCAAATGAATTGATAGTGTGATCAATATCATTTGTTTTATCAGTCTACTTAGAGATCGAGTAATCATATGTTTGAACAGTATAAGTATGACGATGACCATGACTTATATTCAAACTAGATATCATGTGACAAAGGGATTAATGCATGTACTATTATTAGGCTAGTTGGACTTTACTCGTATTAATTGGGTAGCCGTAATGTCTTCCTAGAGACCAATTACGACTTGTTGGTTTAATGGAGATTTAACTGACTGCCAATTAATATGAGCCTATCGGGTCACACACAAGAATGCGTATGGCTGAGATTAATAATATTAATGACATTAATATTGGATATTAATTATTATTATTATTATCGTTTTTATATTAATAATATTAATATTGGATATTAATTATTATTATTATTAATATTATTATTTTCGTTTTTGTGGTTATATGTGTGTGTGTGTGTATATATATATATATATATATATATATATATTGTCGGATAATTATGAGAGAATCCATATCTGATATGGATTTTGAATATCCTGACAGAATCCATATCTGATATGGATTTTGATTGGCATCAACGAAACCGATTAGGACTCGGTTTTTAATGTCCATATATGTGTATATATATCTATGCATCTCGTACATAGAGACATACGAAAAATACACACGAAAAACAACAGAAACCCTAGAGCCGTTTTTGGAGAAAAGCGAGTTCTCTCAGCGCGCCGTTCAAGAGTTAGCACTCCGAGCGGAAGCATTCGTGTGGATACCGACAGAGGGTGTTTGTGATTTCGCACCTCTTCCACCTGCGGATTTCGAATCTTTGGAGGTAATTTTTACGTTTCTTTCATCGATTAAACGAACAACATGGATCCTTGGTAGAAAATCGGAGATCAAGTTTTGGTTTTTCCGCTGCGCGTTTTGCAGTGATCTTGTTGGATTTCCTAACATAAATTTGCTTTAAGATTGTTAGAAAAATGCAGCAAACAAGCAAGAATATAATCAAACACAAGCCGAGACGAGTCTCAAGGTGACTCTGTCCTTAAAGCAATTTAGTTTCTACCAAATGAGCAAGGTAGACAACAAGACTAATGATTCCCAAGATATAACAGCTTTCTTCTTGTCCTTTGCTCTAGGAGAAGAAGATTGAACTTGTTGTAGAAGTGAAATATGAAGGAGAGTTGGAGCGAAAGAATGCTGAGAATTTTTCTTAAGACTGCAAGATTGTAGTGTAAATGTTGAAGATACCAAGGTCTACTATATATAGACCTTGGGGTGTGTTAAAAGCCACTTTAAAACTTGTCTCAGCCTGGTTTCAACCTCCAATGACAGTTGTTTACCGTTCATAGGCGAAGGGAGATGATCCTTGGACCAAAAGCTGCAATTCAAAGCGAAAAGTTCTGTCCATTGGCACATCGATCGATCACTTCGATCGATCGATGTGATTGATTGAAGTCGGACAGTTGCTTCAGCTTCTATTCTGTCCTACATCGATCGATCACATCGATCGATCGATGTTACATAGATCGATCGATGTGATCGATCTATATTGGATAGAATGCTTCCGGATTTGCAACATACAACATCGATCAATCGATGTCCCTTACATGGATCGATCGAAGTCCTCTAGAACATTCAACTTTATTCCAGCTTTCACTTGGTTCGATCCAATCTATACATGGATCGATTCAAGTGACCTATTTCAAGTTAAAAGTGTTCCAAACATCATATCAATCTCCAGACAACCTTAAATATGTTTTATATAAGTTTGGAGCACACAGTAAAGTACTTTAACATACTTTTCCAACAAACTAAAGGTTTTATAAGTAGAAAAGCCACTAGAGATTTTTATATAATAAGACGAATTTCATTCAAAATGGTAAAAGGGCGCAGGCTTTCTTGTTACTAAAGTTTTGTATCAAGTTGCTTCACGGCGTAGTCTAGTTGGTATTCCGGTTGGGATTTGTTCCAAGAGGTCAAGAGTTCGAATTCAGGGACACTCATAGTGTGGGTGTTCCTCTGCTGCTAGGCCGAATGCCTGGTTTGTGGGGGACACCTTGTGTGGGTCACTGCGTAAGATCTCACCCAATCTAAGAGGCCGCTCGACTCCTGATTTACATCCTCCACACATGTTTCTTGGGGATGGAAAGGTGGGGGTTCCTAGGGTGAGAGATTTCATCTTTTGCTCCAAATTTTGTATCAAGTTATAGTTTACTATGTGAATAAAATGACAAAAAAAAAAAAAACTCGTATTTCGTAAATCCTTTTTAAGAACGTCTAAAGTTGTTTGTTCAACTTAAGTAATATAAATTATTTTGTGTACATCATTCAAATAACATCATTCAAATATATAATACATCGTCTAACTATTTACAAACTATTGCCTTTTTTTTACAAAAAAATCTATTCTCCTTTCAGCTATCTATTTTACTTATAATTACTGCATTCTTGTTATCATATTTGGAATAATTTTCAACTATAAACAATTTTATATTTCAGTATTCATTAGTTTGGAACAACCTAGAAAAATAATATTGAAAGAACAAATTCGAACGGATGGAGAAATTATTTTTCAACTCGAACGTTTTTTTTTTTGGGGGGGGGGTGGGGGAGGGGGGAGTTCTCATACTTTTCAAGTCTTGGAATATTTTGATGATAAAATTGTTATCAGTTATATATTTCATGACCTTCTTACCAATTTGACTCCAAATTTATTTTAGTAAAAAAAAAAATACGGCCTAGATTCGTTAATAGAAAATTAGAAACACATTAGGTCTGATTAATGAAATCCCTCTTTAAATTTAACGTTATCGGTGTATTGAGTTCTTGCGTTTACGTATGATTTAGGAAGAGACCGGATCGCTTCACAATCTGATATACATAGTCTTACTTTAAATTTTGTGTAAGATGTTGTTTCCACGGTTTGAACCCATAAAAAATGATAGACACTTATTTATTAAAAAAATCAAAAGATGAGACATGAATACATAATAAAGTTTTGGGCGAAGTATTCTAACGTCTATTCAACTATTTTCGTAGAAACGTTTAAGTTATTTATCTATTTTTCGTATCTTTTTGGCCACTTTGCTGGATCAAGGTTAAATAGGATTTTCAAAATTTGAGAAGGGTATAATAGTCATGTCAAAATTGTACAGTTTCACCACCATAGTCCCGTCTCCGCCCACGGTGCACCACCACAAAATCCCTTCCACCACCGTTATTCTCTTTCCACCATTGAAGATAGCCCTATACCTCCAGTTTACATCTTATTCACCTCCCCCCTATCTCCACTATAATTTCCATTCCTTCTTTCCTTCCTTATGGTTAAAAGAACAAAACACATCCCCCAACTCTGCAATTTTACCTTTTCTCCTTAACACCACTGACGAGGACGGATCCTCACCAAGTGGATCAAAGGTGATCCGGAAACAACGTCGCTAGCACCTCGTTAAGACTTTTTCTGTAGCATACGAAGGGAAGACAACATTAGAGGCTCAGACTACTGCATCGGAGAAAACCCTCCAACGCTCAAATCAGTTATAAGCATGATTATGTGTATTTATACTGGAAGTAGATGTTGAAGCAACCTTGGAAATGTTCTCTTTGTAGAGGAAGTGGCTGTTTTAGCTGAGTTAGAGCTATATTCAGCGTGAATTGGTTTAGATTGAGCTTAAGTTTGCATAGAATAAGCTTGGAATGGCTTCAGCTGAAGAAGCGTTCTTTATAGACGTTGAAGTAAAATGTTGCATGGCAAAGAGCAATATGATGATGACACTTGGCTGCTCCGTTGGCAGCTCTTGCTCGCATGTTTGTCGCGTGGTGACAGATAGTTGCGCTCCTGACAGTTCTTGTCTGCATAGTGATCACGTGTCGGGTTGCTATGGCCAAGGTTGCTGAGTGGCTGGAGTCTGCCTAAGCATGTTGTAGCCGAGCTGAGGTGCTGCTTGAGTAGTTCAGCTGGAAAACCAAGGTGAGGGTAGCATGTTTGAAAAGTGCTGCCCTAGCCACTCTTGCCGGACTGACCTGAGGTAAGCTCTGACTTGATCTAGACACATCCTTTAGCGCGCTGAACTTAAGAGCGTTGCCCTTGTCCCTGGCTGAGCTAAACTGCGAGGCCCTTTACGCGTAGCTTGTGCTGAACTAAACTGAGACTTACTAGGAGGTTTGCCTCCTAGGCTTAGGCCAGTTGACGTGACTTCACAGGTAGAACCATGGTGGCCGAGCTGAACTGGCCAAGGCCCGCTGAGGAAGCTCACCTTCTAAGCAGAGTTGACATGCTAGTTCACAGGAGGAGTGGAATTGGACTGGCTAGGCTGAACTGAGCTGCGACCAGCAGTAGGGTCTAACAACGTTGACTGTTGCTGACTAATGTGAAAATACTTGTCGTATCCAACAGCTAGTTTCTGGGTTCGTCAACCGCGCTAATTTCTGGACAACATTTGGCCCCTCTATCCAGTATTTCTCTGCAAAACGGAGAAACCGAATTTTGTAAAATGTTGGCAGACAATTACAAAAACACTCACATTGCTGAACCTTGATTCCTACTTTCTTTCCAGTTGCTTGTCCTCCCTCATACTGGTCTGCCAGCGTGGGTGGCGAAGGCATGGTGCCGTTAGCCGGATAAGACTCTAGAGCACATTATGGAGAAGTGTTTCAGGAAAAATCTAGAGCGGAGCAGAGGGAAAATCTAGAGCGGAGCAGGTGGAGAATGGAATGAGGATGAAAAGGTGAAGGTGATCGCCGCCGGTTTCCGAGAGGGGAAGGGGGAAGTCTGTTGTGGAGAGAATGGAAGGGAGAGGAGAAGGAAGGAAAATAGCAAAGGGAACGAGAAAAGCTTGCACCAAAAATGAAGATAGCAAAGGGGTTGGAGCTAAAGGAACCTGATAGGGAGAGGGCCGGCGGATGCGGATGAGATATGACAAGGCAAAATATGTGGCAAAATATGAGGTCTCCAATCACGCGACGCCACGTGTATAAAAGGGCCCGCTATTTATTTTTTTCTTTTAAAAAAAACTCTTTAGTGGCGTCGCGTGTTTGGATGCCTCATATTTTGCCTTGTCAGATCTCATCCGCGGCGGATTGGGTTTATGTTGCGGCTCTACCATTCCCATTGTAAGGACAAGTTCACCTTTTGTTTTGTTAAAAGGTCTAACTTCATTTGATATTCGTGTTAAAATAAAAAGTTACATATTCTAATCAATACAAACGCAATGTGAAAGCAATACTGTTATATGAGTCTGAAAATCAAAAGTTTGAATTCGACCCAATTGAATGTTCAATCACACATCCAATTTGCAATGAGCTTTTATTTTAGAATACTGTTGGTTCCTGATTTACTTTTTTTTTTTACATACTTCCATAAGAGTGAGTGAATAGAAACTTCCGGAGCCAAGGATTTCATCATCATCATCATCCGTCTTTATGTTACGTTTTAAAACTTCAGGACCAAAAAGTATCAAAAAAATGAGTAACTTAAACATTGACACTGAAATATTTGAGTGACCGTCAACATACTTTGTCCAAAAGTTATAATTTTTTTGGGAAAAAAATTTAATTTGTTTGTGATTTCTTCAAGAAAAAAATAGTAAAAAAGGTCACGTGCCCTAAAGTTTTTGTTTTTTTAAGAAAAAATGACCGCCAGCATACTTTGTTCTAAAGTTTTAGTTTTTTCCCCTTTTGAAAAATAAATTTCTTTGTGATTTCTGCACCCAAAAAAAATTGATAAAGAAGGTCACGTGCCGGTCATCTATCACGTGATATTCCACCCAAAACCCTGACTTGCTAGTTCGGATTAAGCTTTCTTCGTAGCAGGAAAGCTTTCACTTCTGGGGTTTTTCGATTTCAATCTTTCTTCCAAATTTTCTTTAGCCAAATGCCCTTTCTTTCTTTGTTGCTTTGTTATTTATAATGATATATAGCATAGGCAAATTATGATACGCACCTGTGTTCTGTAGGGTGTTTTCTTCAATTCATTTTTCTGAAACCTCAAAATCCTTCTCCTTAATCCGCTTTCATTAATCCAGTTTGACAACTTCAAATCATAGAAAGCAGATTTTTATAAAGATGCAAAATATTAAGCGAGCTAGGTTTTTGGTGAAAAACACTCTTTTGTTGAATGTGTCGAAATTATGCAAGGGTTTGGGTTCTGCTGTTGAGAATGTGGCTTCAGAGAGATCATCTGTGATGGGGTTTGCTCCTTTTTCATCTTTAGCTGCAGGAAATACTTCGATTCACAGTATAACCAAAAGGGTATGTAAATGTCAAACGAATACCTTTAGTAGGATTCGCTATTTGATTATTATTTTTTTCCTTTTGCTCTGGGTTGATTATTAGGATTTGAAGATGAGACCTTTTGGCTAATTGAAACTTTAAATCATGTTATTCAGCAGGTGTGGAGTGGATGGGGGAGTGGTGGTGGAATTCATCATAGTGTGAGAATTATGTGTCAGTGTTTCTCTAGTTCATTAATAGTTTGAGTGTATGATCATGTCCCACATCCATAGACTAATTTCTTGTAAGCCCCTTGCCAGGTTTGGAATGCAATTGCATTGTGTAGATAATAGGCTAATCTCAGATATCCGTAGTCCCAAGAATACGTAATTTATAGTGTGTGATATTAATTGATAGAATTCAGTTCATTAAGGTTGAAATGGAGACTTGATTGCGTTTTGAAGCTAGATCTTTCTCCTTCACTCTTCTAGGCCCCAAGTTGCATGGTCGGACAAATGGGATGGGTTATTACAAAACTGAAAGCTAGTTTACCTCATTCTCGGTCTCGCAGTTTGTGATGTGAAATATTGCCTGGGCTCAGAAAATGCTGTTTCTCATCTGGTGGCTTGCTACTATGGGAGTTGGTCTTAACTAATCGACGATCAGTGTGCAGTCTTACTCTTCTTGTTACCATTGGTTATATTGATTGTATGTATCAAGCCAGCACCCGTACTTGTTAACCTTCTTGCTTTAAGACTTGAGCTGATGGAAAACCGATCGTGGATAGATTGTCAGAAAAATTTATACTTCTCTTTATGTAAACAGTTTTTTCCCCTCCTGTGGGCCCTTGGGGATGGGATCCTACATTTTCTATTGCAGAAATAACTTTTGTGTCCCCATGATGACGAAACTCTTTGGCTAGGATGTTCTCAACTCTATTAAGCGGCATGGTCAAATAGTTGAAGATTAAATTGGAGATAATTGTCATGTTTATTGCTATTGAGTTATATTTGTTTTAGTATGGTTATTTACATTGAGATGTAATTTTTTTAGTGTATAGTTATTGCCATTGAGTTGTATTTGTTTTAGTATGGTTTCTGCTCTTGAGTTGTATTTGTTTTATTTTGGCACCCTGGAGTTTTCCAGTCTCTATCCGCATGCAGCGAGGAACTTTTCTGACAAGAACCACTTTGAAGTTCACGGTTTCAAGCTGAAACCAAACCTCTACAGAAGTTTTCCTTTGGTGGGTGGAGGATTGATGGCCATACTAATATCAAAATTAAATTTGAAAAATTGAATTACATTCCTGAACATTGTTCCCTGGTTTGTGAAATGGATTTGCAGATGCAAAATGAGAGTCTAAGATGATTCAGGGCAGGTTTGGGATATGCTTCTCTGATTTACTGTAGGAATAGGACATGGTTCTCTGATTGCTCATGAGATCAGGATGGCTAATCTGGACGATGCAACACTAATTCCACCAGTGTCTTCTGATTTTCCTATTTATTTTTTGCCTATTCTTGCTCTCCTTTTTGATCCTTTCTCAGCTTTCTCCTTTGACCTGTGTAATGCCAAAAGTAGTGATTTGGTTTCTGTTGATCAACAATTTGCTAAAATAACCAGACTTTAGATCCTAGTGTTATCAGCCAATTTAGATAACTACGAGCATAAACATTGACCCATGCCCTAAGTTATGGAACTTGTAGATGCCCTGTGTTAATAGTCCTTTGATGTTGTAACCAAGTATTAATATGAGAGCTTTTTCACTTATCCTTCCTATTATTGTGCAGGCATCATCTAATTCAAGTTACTCTTGGAAATTTGCAAGAGATATGAGCTATAAACCTAAGGTGTTGAATTTTGCATCTTTCATATTCATGATCATTTGGATTACATTGTGTTTTTGACAGTCTAATAATCTTTTTAGTAATCTTCTGCAGGTCAGCCTTGAGCCTATTGGTAAGTAAAAGTTCAGTTTCATTTCTACCTGCTGACTCTGGAAATTTTGATTGGAAAACGCAGGGTCAACTGCTATGTTCTTGTTATCATGTTGCTATGTGCTTTAGAGAAACTCTGTTGATCTAATATTTCCATTTTACTTCATTTATCTTCCACTTGTATGCTGGTTTATGAATTGTAAGTCAGAACACTTTGATTGTAGAACATGTTTGAACTGTCCAAGGCTTCTGATAGTGTCCTTCAAACCCAGAAAACTTTTTTTCTGAAATTCTATCTTAAGAGCCTCATTTCTGTATTTTTGCTGAGAAACAGTACCTGCTAATCAGACACTAAGTGAATATGTTTTTCTAATTTGGTCCTGAATTTTCCATTGATGGCGAATATTTTATTAGGCCTTCCTGCCAGCTTCAGCAAGAGATCAATTATCCCACACTTAATGGTTGTTCAGTCACCACTTCAACCAGCGCTGATATACATACTGAATTCCAGTTTGACTAGCTCTTCCAGATTTTTCGCTTCAAAAGCATCAGAATCAAAAGAACACATTAAAACAGAGGTTTGTTTCTTGTTTATATAAACATTGAGACCTATACTGTTTGCTACACTGTTAAATGAAATTTATGTTGCAGCACTTCGGTAGTTTTACTATGTTTGTTGGCAGTTGGTGTGTGTATTATTTTATTTGAAGGTGGGGAATGATTCCTTGGGACAGGGTTCTCTCTTACCTCTATAAGTTTCAAAGTTTCTTGATTCTGGTGATGTAGGAAATAGAAAGTCTGTTTGGATATCAAGCTTCAGGAGTAAACGTTAGTTAAAAGATGAATTTTTAGAGGTAATAACAATATTGAGATTGTCAGAATGGTTTGGTCCTCATCCAGCAGAAACAAATGTGTTTTGCTCTTCCTAAACATCAGTTTAAGCTAAGGGGTCTAAGAGGGCGTCGAGTCATCTGATTCACTCCCATTCTCCCTACATTATGGAGTTTCCTTCATTTATTTATTGATTTATTCTTTTGGTTATTTGGGTTTTTCCTTTTCTGGAGGTGGGTCGGGGGCCATAGTCTGGTTGTTGATTTCTTCAACTCCTGTCAATGTTGTCATGACTGCTGTAATTGATATAATCTCCATGGGGAAGGAAGAGTAGTCAAAAACTTTACTAATAAAATACGCCTGAGCATTATGTTGAATTGTAGTCAATTTTCTAAAAATGCTTTGTCAACTTTTCATAGTGGTTAAAGTTCCTGAGGACCATACGAGTTAATATCTGTAAATTATGCTATCTCGTGAGAGGCATGTATACATTTGAAGGTTTTCATATGCTCATTATTGCTCAGTTCTTTTTATGGTCGAAAGTCGAAATGTGTAACCCTCGAAGAAACAATTTATCTCGTTTTCCTCCTCTGTGCTCCAGCGTTATTTGTTTTTATGCATGTCAATATCTGTACTGGTTCGTAAATTTTCCCTTCATTATGGATATTACAATAACTAGCTCCACTGTTTACCTTTTCCGAGCAGACTAGGAAAGACGTATCTACCGTTCAAGATCCCTTTGATTCCCCAACATACAATATCCCGGAGAAACCGGTGACATTTACTGAAGGTGCTTCCTACAGCTTAATTATTCTAGTGGGTCTTGGAATTGCTGCCGCTGCCGCTTATGCAGTTTTCAAGGAACTTATCTTTCAACCGAAAGAGTTAGTCTTCTTCAAATTCTGTTTGCATAAGATGCTAATTTTCCCCCTCTTCTCCATATCCTTTTCCTCCTTTGAGTTTTAAGGTGATTGTTGGTTTCCCAGGTATAGAATATTTGGAAAGGCTCTCGAAAGGATTCAAGGTGATGGCCAAGTAAGTTCTAAAATGGAAAGACCATCTGTTTGATATTGTTTCCGAAACGCCTAGATTTACTTGATCCCAAGTAGATCTAAACACGCAGGTGCTTTCCTAGCCCTCCTCGCGCTGGTGCATGTGTCCAGCGAACAAAAAAATAACACTTTCTCTTCTAAAATGCTTTTCTTGTTTGTTTTATAAACTCGACCTAAGCATGTAAGGTTTAATTCGTGCTAAATTGGCATGGGATATCTTGTTTAAAGCTGATTTCAAACCTGAAGAGACAACTACACCAACAACATTACCCTATTGTTTTAGAGGCTCCCGCCTATAGCAGGGTATCAGAGGGTTAGATGTATACAACCATACCCATGCGTTAGAAACACACAGAGGTTGTTTCCTGATGGCCCATAATGAAAATAAACCTGAAGAAACAAGTACTCTTCCTTTTTCAGCTTCGATGTTGGCAAAGGTGGAAAATCCTTTACAATTCCTTCGAATGAGGTCAGCAGTGGAAATCAAAAAATGAGCCTCCTTTATCGTTGGTCGAATAATGGTACAAAGCCTCGTTTCTCAATCTCAAACATTTTGCAGAAGCTAAATGGAACAACAA
Source organism: Eustoma russellianum (assembly GCA_036186865.1). Lineage (NCBI taxonomy): Eukaryota > Viridiplantae > Streptophyta > Magnoliopsida > Gentianales > Gentianaceae > Eustoma > Eustoma russellianum. The sequence continues at coordinate 2,265,310 of AP025072.1, read as the reverse complement.
AAGGCTAACGGAAACCCAAAAAGTGTCTGAAGGCTATTCATCTTCAAATTCCAATATGAAGATTGCATGAACAAAATTCTGGAACTTTCTCCAATGTCCTTTGGCAATAGGGTCCTATTCTTATGGCCTTGAACTCCTGATAAGAAGATTGAAAAGTTAAAACTAGATGTTGTACTGATTGGGTGATGATGCATTCTCTGAGGCTACAATATTTCAAAAAATACGCTTTTGGTAGGATTGTTACCCATTTTGTCAAACCTCTCTTCATAGACAGCCACCAGTGCTCAGACATGAGTTGCATTTGCAAGAATTTGCGTTGAAATCATGGATGGGGAAACTCTTCTTAAGGAGGTGCCCTGAATAGCTTACTCAAGAGCTTGCATATGAGTGGATGTCAATTAAATGCCTCAAATGTATTGCTTTTGGTCACTCTTGTGAAGCTGTGGAAATGGCATTAGGTCATCCAAACACTTGGATGGCACAAAGACCACCTATTTGCAAAAAGGTACTGAACAACCCAGGAATAAAGAAAGTGCAGGTTAAGGATATAGATTCTAAAGCAAAAAAAAAAAAAACAAGGTTGTCAACCTATCTCGTCTTGTCAGCTGAAGATTGAAGATGAAGATCAACAAGGGTTAGACTCTACACACTAACAGTGGGTTAGCAAAAAGCAGGTAGTTACCAATGCTCCAAAGGTAAGGGCTCTGTCCCATGAGAAAATAGAAGTAAAACAGGTTGAGAAAGTGGTTTCAAAAAATAAATTTGACCCTCCGGTGAATGAAGATGGTTATGATTCGGATGGTAACTCAGACGAAGAACTATTTTTATGTGAATATAAAGCTAAAGAATGTAAGGTTGAGAAAGAAGGTAAGGAAAGCTGTTCTCGGAGGATGGCTGAGAAAAAAGAAAAGAGGCTGAACTCATAACCGGAAGAAATCCAAGCCAACAAATGGAAGATTCAACTGCAACTGTTTCCTTTGGAGGAAAGCCAACAAATGGAAAGATTTAGAGTACTACTTAAAAACAATAATAAAGAACAAGAGAAATGATTGATCCATATAGCCAATCCCACTTAGTGAAAGAAAGGCTTAAGTATTGTTATTGTTGTAATGTAACCATTGCGAAGTCAAACAAAGGATGCAAACATCCTTATCACAGATTATAGGCTTTCTTTATCTCTTTGCTTGTGCTTTTAGGTCAAATAAACAGCAATAAATTTCTCAAGAATATTCAGAAGAATGTACTATGTTAATGGTTATACTATTCTTGTTAATTGCAATTTTTCAATAAAATGAATGCCCCAGCTGGTGAGAGAACACGATAAAATTCCATGGTTCCATGTCCTAGACATGTATCTTTAGATAAAAAATTCCATGGTTCCATGTCCTAGACATGTATCTTTAGAAAGTAGAAGAATGAAAATGTATTTCTCGTAACCTTTATGTACATACACAGAGGTCTATTTATAGCCTTTGAGTAAAGACTTTTAGAGTTATAAGATCTTTTATTTATGGAGGAAATTTAAATTTGAGATCAACAGGATCTCATTAATCAAGGAATAAAAGAATCAAGAATAACTCCTAATTGATTCTAATATATGTCTAGGATATTTAGGATATTTTGTGTTAATGATACATGTCTCCTTTTTTCTATCCATTATACTCGGTGTACAAATTTTTGTACACCCCCTTCAAGCTTGGATGTAGGTATTGATACAACCAAGCTTAGATAACAGTGCTTGAAAAAACTTGATAGGGACAGGTTTGATGGCAGTATGTCAGCCAATTCTATTTTTGTAGGAATATGTTCCAGACTGATAATTTTGTTCTCCATCTTTTTTCTTATGAAGTGTCTATCAATCTCAACATGGTTGGATTTGTCATATTGAATAGAATTTTGTCTTGTGAATAGCAAATATATTATCACAATATACTTGAACTGGCTTGCATAGTTTTTGTCCAAGCTCATTTAGGACTCTCTTATGCCACAGTCCTTCATATACGTCCAATGCTAATGACCTTAGCTCAACTTCTGAACTGTTTATTGGAACAACTGCTTGCTTCTTACTCTTTCATATAATCAGATTACCCCGTACATAAGTGCATTATTCGGTGGTTGACCTCCTATCTTTTTTTTTTAAAACCAGCCAATCAGCATCTATATACATAGTAATGGATTTATCTTATGTCTCCAAAGTATAAGTGATGCGAGCTAGCAAGGTTAGGATCCACTCTTCCACCTCCAACAACCTTTCCACAAGGGTTTAGGTACAAAGAAGTAAACTTCTCCTTGCTTCCGTTGTGTAGAAATCGTTGGCTTAAGCAAACACCTTAGATTCAAGTGTGCGTTTGTAGGCAAACCTTCAAGGCCCTCCTAGACGGTCACTTTAATCCTTGGCAATCACCCTTAATTTGCTCAAGATTGAGAAGTATTAGCTTTGATTTTTGATGCAAAATCAAGAAAACAAGAGTTCACTCTTTGGGAGAGAAAACACAACACAATTTTTATTACTGATGTCTTTGTTGCCCCTTCAAAACTGGCGGCCCTATGGCCATTTTATGGCTGAAAATAATCTATCAAAACAATCCAAAAAAGCATAAAACTTTATACTAAAAGCCTATCAAAAAATTTGAAAAGAGATAAATTACAGTTTGAACTATAACCTATCTTGAAAGTGAAGCTATCTTGGCTCTTCTTATGTCTAACCGGTTTTGATAAGTCTTGATGGCTTTGTGGATCAAATTTGAAGGTTGAGATAAGATTGGAGATATCTTCAAAAGTTCCTTGAAATTAGATCTCAAAATTCTTCATTTTTATCTTTACTTGGCCGTATCAATAAGCTATGACATGGTGGCCCTTCAAGTATCTGAGGATTCTCATAGCAGCTTTAAGATGCTCATTAATAGGTTCATAAGTGAACTGGCTAATAAAACTTAGTGTATAAGAAATGTCAGGTCTAGTATGTGGTAAGTAAATCAGTTTGCATACTAATCTCGGAAATCTAACTTTAATAATGGATGCTCTATCCCCTATTTCCGTAGGCTTATAGTCTGGTTCCCCAAGAGTTGGAGCAGGTCTACAACCTAGCATACCTATTTCTGTTAGCAAGTCAGAGACATACTTTCTTTGAGAAATGCTCATCCCTTCATTATTTCGGCTTCCCGGCCAAGAAAGTATTTAGTTGCCCAATGTCTTTAGCTTCAATTGTTTTGACAGTATGTTCTTGGTCTTATTTATGTCTTCTAGATTATTAGCTGGTATGGTCATCTTCAAAGGTGATAACCATGTAGCTCTACTGATATAGGTTACATTTGAAAGTCTCCAAATATTAGTGTGAACAAGGTTGAATAGCTCACTCTTCTTGTATAATTTTGCTTGATATGTATGTTTGATTTGTTTAACAAGTTGGCAACTGTCACATGTTAATAGTCTATAGTCTGTTATCAATTCTAGTGAATGAAGTTGGAAATTTTTTATTCAAATATTAAAAATTAGGATGTTTTGATCTCTTATACCAGAGCAGTATCTCGTTAAAGACTGACCCCTTAGTACAATCAGTTGTTTCTGACTGATTTTTATTATTTTGGGTATAAAGTACACAAGATTGTTCTTGTCATACTTGAAGTAGGAGCGTGCCTCTTATCCTTCTAGCCCACACAATCTTCACCTTCATACTTATCGCTGGAATAGACATTCAGTGGGTGGGAAAAATGCATGACAGCTGGTATCTGTCATTAATTTTTTGGGTGTGAAAAATACATGACAGCTGGTATCTGTCATTAATTTTTCTACAGATAGTAAATTATATTTTAAGTGTGGTACATGCAATATATTTTTAAGGGTGAAATTGGGGTTCATTTTCGCTGTTCCTATGCCTATTACTTAAGTTGTGATTCCATCTGCTATTATAATGTGTCTAGCCATAATGCATTTTCTATAGTTAAATTGGAGTTTACCACCCCTTATCATATGATGAGAGGCCCTGAGTCAACTATCAATGGTTGGCCCTGATCATAACCAGGGTTATCTACATTTGCCATAGATGTCTGAATAGGCACTTAAGCTTCTGACTGATGTTGATTTAACTGCATAAGAAGCGCTTCAATCTAATCCTTGGCTGGCAAGTTTGTACTAGTTGCTGGATCGGAGGCTGTTGCATTGGCATTGTCATAGATGGTGTTGTTTCTAGGTGGTTTTGGTTTGGAGACCTCCAGCTAGTGCTTGTCTTGTTGTACTATCGTGATGCAGGCATTCTATGCAATTTTTAGCATTCTTTGATGGTATGACCAGACTTCTTGTCGTAGCTACATAAAGGTATGTTTTGTAAGGCTGATGCATGAGATGACCTTTTTGCACCAATGGCTGATCCATGATAGGATTAGTCATTTAGCAACAAATGCTGAGCCATCAGAGGGTAACACAGGTGGAGTTCTTTTTTGCTCTCCTCATGCTCTTAGAGAAAACAGTCTTAGGGCTGGGGAGAGGTTTGGTGTCCAAGATTCTGCCTCTCACTCTATCAAGATCAATGTTTAGGCCAAGCATAAATCTGAGGACTCTTTTGGTTTCTGTAAGCTATTTATAACACTGAGCATTAGCAGCACAAGTTTTGTTATAGGTTTCAAAGGCATCAATTTGTTTTATGCCCATGTGAGTTGTATAAAGTATTTGGTGACAGTCATGTCCCCTTATTTGATATCCTTAAGGTTCAACCTCATATATATATATATGTGTATATATATATATATATATATATATATATATATATATGAATCTTTTGATAGTTCAGATAGTGAACTAGGTAAAGTATATGAACAATTCCAGAATATTAATTCTAAAGAAAATGTCTAGAAAAAATAGAATGAGATAAATCTATAGTACCAGTACAAATATTTACATATTTGAAAATAAAACTCATTTTCCAATACCGTTTTAATGCACAATCAATTTATTCCTGGAATATAGATGGCATGTCAGAATACCAAATAATCAATGTATTACAACAAATGACAATGGCAGCAAATGCTTATAGAACTCAGTTAACACCTGATGATAAAGCAATTGCTGAATATCTTATTTCTGGGTTCTCTGGCCAACATGCTTCTCTGGTCAACTAAAGGGTTGGTGGGATCATTATTTAACTCCTATACAGAGACAAGAAATATTAAATACAATAAAAGTAGATGAAGATAATAATCTTATAATTATTTATGAGGGAACAGTATCTGATTCTGTTGCCACACTTATATTATGTATATCTTTACGCGCGCGCGCACACACACACACACACACACATATATATTCCTGCAACCTCATACAACTCAGAGGTATTATATTTGAAGTACATTTCTTGGGTTGCAATCCAAATTTCTTGTGTTGTGGAATAAAGAAAGAAATCTTTACTGATAGATCATATGAGTCCGGACATGACGATGCTATTTTCCGTCTTTCAGCCCCTGAATTCAGGATCAATAGCAGCTGAGACAGTAATAGTACCAGTGATGTAGTCTTTTTTATCCTTTTCAGTGATGAACATCTCCATGATCTTAGACCAGAAGAGATAATTGTTATCAGTCAGCTTGTGACCTGTAACTACCATAGGAATCTTATCATATTAGGAGTTGGAAAACCCTGCTCTAGTTGTATTTTGAATTTGAGATCAACAAGATCTCACTAATCAAAGAATAAAAGAATCAAGAATAACTCCTAATTGATTCTAATAACTGTCTACTATATTTTGTATTAGTGATGCATGATTCCTTTTCTTCTATCCATTGTACTCCATTGGCACATACTTTCTACAGTATTTATGTTGGCCAATATTTCGGAGTAACCATTAGGCCATTGTGTGTTTGCTGTTCTGATGGTGCATTAAACAGAAGCTGATTTTCTTTACAATAGGTTCGGGTGAGAATTGGAGCCCCAATTACTGGTTATGGATCTGAGAGTAAAAACCGTGCAGCTCGCCAACGCATTCCTAACAGGACGTGGACGGATGAAGATGGCGTTGAGCATGTTGAAGTAACTACTTGTTTATGCTTCTTCCATGTTAATTCTGATTCCTTTTGGCAGTCTCTCTATATAAAACAAAACAAAAAAAATTAAGTGCAAGAGAAACGATTTATCCAATAGCTAAACACGAGAAGTCTGCTGGTTCTATGTTTGAAAAGAGAAGTTAATATATATACACACACACTCACTAACTTCTCTTTTCAAACATAGAAGCAGCAGACTTCTCTTGAGCTACTGAAATTTGGCATCCCTCTTGTTTTGGGCCTACTAAGAAATGAGCATTGAAAGTGAGATGACACATAAAGGAAAGGAAGAGTGTGGGAAGATGCACTATATGAAACTCGTGTCTCTCAGTCTTTCACTTAATTAGTCTGTCGTTATGTTGTGACATTTAACGTTATAATTTATGTTTAAAAAAACGTTAATCCTTGGAAAATGAAAGGCAAGTTGGTACTATATGCATCTGAACAGTGTAGTCGTTCTTATGCAATATTCGCAGGTGAATTTCTACATCCGCGGGCCACATGGGTCTGGAAAGGTTTTCACAGAGATGTTCAAAGACAAGGAGGACAGGCAGTGGAAGTTTACTTACTTAATTGTGGAAATAAAATCACCTGCCCCGGCACAACTGATGCTCGAGTCATATGTTCCAGCATGAATTATCTGAAAAGTCTGCGTAAGCCTCCTGCTTCCATGAGTAATGATGCATCATTTGCCCAATACACATGTTTTTTTTTTTTGCTGCTAGGTACTTGAAGCCCCAAAGTAGAAAACTAACAGTTCTGCGTCGGACGTTACGCGTTTATGTAGGTTTACCTGAAAATTATAATCATTGGGCTTGTAGATTGCATCCTTTTTAACCTTTTTGCTTGGCCAAATTTGAACTCTCTCATATTCTGGTAAAAAGGTTTCTTAGGTCAGCAGCTGAGTAGAGCTTATAAACATACTGCTTGGAGGGTGTCATTTTCGTTACTTCATAACATGTCTTAGGTCAATTGCTTTTGGGATGATTAATGACTCGATGCACCCTCATCGTGCTGGCGCGTCCGTGGGAGTAACCTTTTTCATGTCATGTCATTCTTTCTGGTGTTGTTATGTCGAGTCATGTTACTATGAAGTAGATAATAATATCATTATAAAGTGAAAAGGCCTCTAATTGCAGATATTTGAACTCAAAACGTCAATGGCAATGGCACATGGTTATTTGGTTGACTTTTTTTTAAAGGATTTTAGAGATGATTTAGTATTTATGAGATGGTTGTTTTAAAACATCTTTGATGTCTGGAGGTTTAAAGTACCTCATTGTAAAAAGGTTTGTATGATAATTTGTCAATTCATTATATAATGTCAAATACGTAAAGGCATCTGTTGCATGGTTCAAATACGGTGTCGATTGAGTTAGAGCCACTGCATCCCTTAGTGAATTCGTATGCAATGAAAAATAGGTAAGAGTTTTTAAATTTTAAGTTAGATATCAAGAGAGGAAATACAAGGTTAGGTAGGAGTATTAGACTAACATTAGAACTATTACGAGGAAGACAATAGAGATAGTAGACACGATGATAAGGAGAAAAGTAAATATTTTATATTTGCAAGAGACAAAATAAATAACTGGGAAAGCTAATATGGTGGACATGTCAGCATTGAAACTCTGGTACACAAAAATAAGACAAGAAATAGAGTTGGAGTTATTATAAATGCCTTATTAAGAGACAAATTAGTAGGTGTTATTCAGAAAAGGAGATGAAATTATAGTCTTTAAGTTAGTGCTTGAGAAAGAAATAATCAATATTATTAGCACGCTCTTCAAATGAGTTTAGAAAAGTTTATAAAAGTTAAATTTTGGAAAGGTTTAGAAGACAGCGCGTGAAATTCCAATAGGTTAAAAGATCCTTTAATGGGGAAATTTAAATAGACATGTAGGTAAAGAGAATAAGAATACAATAAGTTACAAGATGGATTTTGTTTTGGAAACATGAATGATGAAAGAAGATTAATTTTGGATTTCGCAATAGTGTATGACCTTATGGTGATTAGCATGATTTTCTAAAAAAAATGAACACTTGATTACATTGAAAAATAGACCAAATAAGTTGCAGTATTCTATTTCATGACTTGTATAAGAGATACAAGAGCCTATAAGGATTGTAAGGTGATCACATGCTAAAGTTTAATAATGCAACATCGTCTTGTAGTGTTGAATGTCTATATCCGACGTAGAAGATTGAGAAAACAAAAGCTTATATAGCTCAAGATAAAATGGTGGAACTTGAAAGAATCTAAGCTAGCAGAGTTCTGAAAAGTAGTATTAGATCAAGAAGTCTTAAGAAATTCAAGTGTTGATGCAAATAAAGTGTGTGATGATGTGGCGGTAAAGATAAAGAAAATAATGAGAAATTTATTTGAGGAGTCAAAAGGTCGAGTACCTGTAAATAAGGAATCTTAGTGATGAAAGAGAAGTCAAGACTACGTAAAAGTCAAGAGAAATAGTTATAAAGCACCTTAACGTTGCAATAATCAAGAGAATTGGAAAAAAATAAAGGATGGCTAAGAAATTAGCTAACCGTGCGATAAGTGAAGCCAAAGCAAATGCATTTAGAGGTTTTTATAAGCGTTTGGATACGAAAGAAGATGAAAGAGATGTGTATAAAATTGCTAGAGCGAGAGAGAAAAAAAGACAAGAAATTTAACTCAAGTTAAATCCATTAAAGACAAAGATAGCAAGATCTTAGTATGGGAAAAGACAATGCAAGGTAGATTGAGAAGATACTTTATAAATTTTTTTAATAAATTAGTGGGAGATGAACTCGTATTGGTCGAGTTATATAACTCTTAAGGTAATAGAAGTATAACATATAGAAAACGATCTGATTTTCAGAGTAGAAGATGTTTTGGAAAAGGATAAAAATGGTAAAGCAATTGGAACCGACAGTATTCTAATTGGGGCTTGGAAATGCCTTAAGAAAGAAGGTATTATCTGGCTCACAAAATTTTTCAACAAGATCGCGAAGACCAATAAGATGTCTGACCAGCGGAGAGAAAATATTTTAGTACCTTTGTATAAAAAGAAACGAGATATTCAAGATTGTGCAAATTTAGAGGATTTAAGTTAATAAACCACACAATGATATTATAGGAGCAAGTAATTAAGAAAAGACTTCGCAAAGAGACTAGTGTATATGAAAAAAATTTAGATTTATATCGGATACGTCAATTATGGAGGCTATTAATCTCTTGTGATGATTAATAGAGATATATCGAGAGAAGAAGCAAAGGTTTGTATTTGATTTCATTATCTTGAAAAATACATGATAAAGTTCCACGAAATGACCTTTGGAGAGTACTTGAAAGAAAAGATGTTAAAGTAGTATATATAGAAATTACTTAATACATGTATGAGAATGCAATGACAAACATAAGGACTCAAAGAGAGCTAAGCTGAGTGTTTTCTGTTGCAATGGATTTCCACCATAGTTATTTGTTTGGCTATAGATGACCTCACTGGACACATTTAATACAGAGTTTCGTGGAGTATGTTATTTGCAGACGACGTTGTGCTTGTGGATGAGACTAGCGAAGAAGTCAATGCTAAACTGCAATGTTGGCAAGAGATACTAGAGAAAAAGAGCTTCTAATTGAGTCGATAGTATGAAATTTAATTTTAGTAACAAAGAAATGACCTTGAAACCTTATGTGAAACTGGGAGACTAAGACTTACCTGAGTAAGAGTTTTAGGTATTTTGATCTATTCAGCAGAAAGATAGAGGAATTGACAAGGATGTGAATCACATGATGGATAGTTAGAGTGGATAAGTGCATTGGGTCATTTAAATCCTAAAGAAACGTTTTACAGGATGACCGTAAGACTCGGACTGTTCTACTGCTCTGAGTGTTCGGCAGTCATTTATGAGAATGAACAAAAGATGCGATAGACGGAAATCAGCATGTTATGATGGATGTGTCAACATGCATGAAAAGATAAAATGCGAAATGTACATATAAGGAGAAAGTTGGGGTGGCTCATATAGAAGAGAAGATGAGAAAGTCAAGGTTACGATGGTATTAGCATGTGCAAAGACGACCTACAGATGCAGCTGTTATGCGGTGCAAGACAATGAATGAGATGCATGCTAAATGTGAGAGTGAGAGACTAAAGAAGACATAGATAGACAATAAGAAATGATATGACTTATATTACAATTGAGGAGAATGTTGCTAGTGATAGAACACATTGAAGACGGTTGATTCATGTACTGGACATAAGATTTAAGTGAGAATTTTAAATACTTAATCCAGAATCACGGTTGAGATGATATGATATTTTCAAAAGATGTATTCTAAAGACGCATATCATGCATTTAGGTACTACAAGACATAAAACATATGATTTAAGATATGAAACAAAGAAGAAGAAGAAATAATCGACCCATATAGTCGAAATCACATAGTAAAAAAAACCTTGAATATTTTGTTTTATAGTTACTTTTTTATATGGTTGCTTTTTAATAAAATATACGACCACGGATCTTTTCTGTAAAATCTAAGGTAACGAAATATCCTGCACCGGAATTGTAGGCTTATTTTGGGATGGCGATTTCTTTGCTAGAACCGAGAGGACTCTGCTAGAAACGAGAAATAAATCGAAAAATAAACAAAATATAAATAGAACAACAAAAGATTTTATGATATATATCTTCAAAGATGTACCAAATCTTACAAGAAATTGTCCTATTTATAAGACATGGAAATTGTAACCTATTCTTAAGATTAATACCCACTATCACCATGATCCTTAGTGGGTGTTAATGTCCTTAGTGGGGTGTTAATGTTTGGACATCCACTATCCCCACTAACACACATACTAATTCACAATACTCCCCCTTGGATGTCCAAATTTTATAGAATATGCCTCGTTAAAACCTTACCAAGAAAAACTCAGTGGGATAAAAAACTTGGTCGAAGGAAAAAGAGTACACATTCCTAAAATTGGTAAGTGTGATATACTGCCTCGTTAAAACCTTGCCAAGAAAACCCTGTGGGACAAAAACTTGGACGAAGGAAAAAGAGTACAGTATGTATAGTATCACACTCCCCCTGATGCTGACAAGAGGTCTTTGAGTTGACGCATTCCAATGCTGTAGACCATCTTTCTAAAAGTAGTTGTTGGTAGTGCTTTGGTGAACAAATCAGCAAAATTCTTGTTTGATTGTATCTGCTGGATATCAATGTCGCCATTCTTCTCAAGATCATGAGTGTAGAAAAATTTTGGCGATATATGCTTCGTTCTGTCTCCTTTGATATAGCCATTCTTAATTTGAGCAATACATGCAGCATTATCTTCAAACAATATCGTCGGAGTCTTTCTTAGTGAAGATAATCCACATGATTCTTGAATATGTTGAATCATTGACCTTAACCATACACATTCACGACTCGCTTCATGTAATGCTAAAATCTCAGAATGGTTGGAAGATGTGGCTGTTAATGTTTGCTTCACGGATCTCCATGATATAGCAGTACCCTCACAAGTAAAAACATATCCACTCTGTGATCTTCCCTTATGAGGATCAGATAGATAACCCGCATCAGCATATCCTACCAACTGTGACTCAGAATTCTTTGAATAGAATAGACCCATATCTATTGTTCCCGAAGATAGCGTAAAATATGCTTGACACCATTCCAATGTCTCCGTGTTGGTGTAGAGCTATATCTTGCTAATAAATTCACTGAGAATGCTATATCTGGTCTCGAGCAATTTGCAAGATACATTAAAGCACCAATAGCACTAAGATAAGGTACTTCTGGACCTAATAATTCCTCATTATCTTCTGGTGGTCGGAATGGATCTTTCTTTATATCTAATGATCGTACCACCATAGGACTACCCAATGGGTGAGCTTTATCCATATAAAATCTCTTCAAGATCTTCTCCGTGTACGTAGATTGATGAAGAAAGATTCCATTAGGCAAATGTTCGATCTGCAGGCCGAGACAAAATTTGGTTTTCCCGAGATCTTTCATCTCAAACTCTTTCATGAGATAATTAGTAGTTTTGGTAAGCTCTTCAGGAGTTCCAACAAGATTCAAATCATCAACGTATACAGCAATTATAGAAAACCCATTTTCAGATCTCTTAATAAATACACATGGACAAATTGGATTGTTTACATATCCTTCTCTAATGAGATACTCACTGAGGCGATTATACCACATCCTGCCAGATTGTTTTAGTCCATACAAGGATCTCTGTAATTTGATTGAGTATAATCCATGTGCCTTTTGATCACATTTTGTAGGCAATTTTAATCCTTCAGGGATCTTCATATAAATATCATTATCTAAAAAACCATATAAGTATGCGGTAACCACATCCATTAACCGCATATCAAGGCTTTTAGCAACTGCTAGGCTGATTAGATATCGTAATGTTATTACATCAATTACTGGAGAATATGTTTCATCGTAATCAAGCCCAGGTCTTTGTGAAAAACCTTGCGCAACAAGACGTGCCTTATATCGCACAATCTCATTTTTCTCATTGCGTTTTCGTACAAAAACCCATTTATATCCAATGGGTTTTATCCCTTCGGGGGTTTGGACTACTGGTCCAATACTTTGCGACTTTCTAATGATTTCAGTTCTGCTTGGATTGCATCTTTCCACTTTGGCCAATCATTACTTTGTCGACATTGTTCAATGGATCTTGGTTCAGGATCCTCATTTACAATTTCACATGCAATACCATAAGCAAAAACATGATCAATAATAACATTTTGTCTATCCCAATTTTCTCTTGAACTTACATAATTCAAAGAGATTTCTTCAAAATTTTGTTCACTAGCTTCTTCAGGAGCAACTTGTTTATCAATTTTAGACTGATCAGTTTCAATTTCTATAGCGCTTTCAAGTTGTGAACTTCTTTGCTCTTCTGGAGTTTTCTCTTCGGGAGCATTAACTTGCACCCTTCTCTTTCGAGGGTTTTTATCTTTTGCACCGACAGGGCGTCCACGTTTTAGACTTGCTCTTGGTATACCATTATCATGTCTTTCAGAGACATCAAGTCGAACTGGCGTATTCATCGCCGGAACGTGGGATTTTGTTATCTTTTGACTATCAGTAAATGCATCAGGCAACTGATTTGCAATATTTTGTAAATGAATTATCCTTCTTACTTCTTGCTCGTATTGATTTGTTCGTGGGTCAAGATGAGAAAATGAAGGAACATTCCATGTAATTTCACGTCGTTCTTCAGGAAACGGTACTTTGTCTCCCCCTAACGGCGGGAAAACTTTCTCATCAAAATGACAATCAACATATCTTGCCTTAAATAAATCACCCGTCAGGGGCTCAACATATCTCACAATAGATGGAGAATCAAAACCCACATATATGCCTAGACGTCTTTGAGGACCCAGTTTTGTCCGTTGTGGTGGAGCAATCGGAACATAAATTGCACATCCAAAAATCTTTAAGTGTGAAATATCAGGCTGCTGGCCAGATACCATTTGCAATGGCGAATATGGTTGAAATGAACTGGGTCTAAACCGTATTAATGCAGATGCATGCAGAATTGCATGTCCCCAAGCTGTCATAGGTAAATTAGATCTTAAGAGCATAGGTCTAGCAATCAGTTGTAAACGTTTTATAAATGACTCTGCCAGGCCATTTTGAGTATGCACATGTGCCACTGAATGCTCAACCTCAATCCCAATCGACATGCAATAATCATTAAAAACTTGGGAAGTAAATTCACCAGCATTATCAAGACGAATAGATTTAATTGGATAATCCGGAAATTGTGCTCTTAAGCGTATAATCTGAGCAAGAAGCTTGGCAAATGCTACTGTTCTTGTCGAAAGCAAACTCACATGAGACCATCGTGAAGAGGCATCCAATAAGACCATAAAATATCGAAATGGTCCACAAGGGGGATCAATGGGTCCACAAATATCTCCTTGTATTCTTTGTAAAAATATAGGAGATTCAACATGAACCTTCATTGGTGATGGCCTCTTGATTAATTTTCCTCGTGAACAAGCAACACACACACAATCACAAGGTAAAAGAATCTTCTGGTTCTTTAAAGGATGTTCATGTGAGTTTTGTACAATTCTACGCATCATTACTGATCCCGGATGGCCAAGTCGATCATGCCATAACATGAATAATTTTGGATCATTGAACTTCTGGTTCATCACAATATTAGATTCTATTGGATGTATAGTCGCATAATACAATCCAGATGAGAAAATCGGGAATTGTTCTTTTACAAGTTTCTGGCCTGATTCTTCGTATGTAATACATAAAAATTCCATATTCCCTTTATTCATGGTTTCAATATGAAAACCATTAAGACGTATGTCTTTGAAACTCAACAAATTTCGTTTCGACTTGGTAGAAAATAATGCCATATTGATCAATATATGTGTACCACCCGGTAGTATAATAGTTGCTCTTCCAGAGCCCTCAATCAATGATGTAGTGCCCGAAATTGTACTAACATTTGCTTTTGTCAATTGCAATGTCGAAAAATATTTTCGATCACGAAGAATTGTGTGTGTCGTTCCACTGTCAACCAGACAGATGTCCCCACCATTCATCTTGAATATATGTCTAGCATAGCATATACAATTTTTATAATTAATTTAATTACAAAGAATCAACACATAAATAAAAGTTATGATGTAAACGACAACGAAATTTTATTTATGCAAACAAATTAGTTTAAATTGAAACAAAGTTACATCCTAAGATATCATAAACTAAATTACTGCTTATCCAAAGAAAACATGACTAATCGTGAAAAAAACTAGACATTCTACGTAATTATGCCCGGCTATTGTTATTTGTAACATCATCCACAAACTGAATTTCATTGCCATCCATACTAGAGTCCATAAGGTAATCTTCAAGATCTAAATCATCAAAATGATTGGGGATGTTATCATCATTAACCGCTATGTTTCCAAAGTCGGCGAAATTACTTTGTTTCCCCTTGCCTTTATCCTTCTGGGATGCCTGATAAAGATCAACCAAATGTTTTGGTGTACGGCAAGTGCGAGACCAATGCCTGTGAGATCCGCATCGATAACATGTCTCATCGTGATGCTTAGCATTTGCACCATCTTTTGCAGCTTTTGCCTTTTCATTCGGCTTTTCATTATTTTCCCACTTCTGGTGGTATGGTGCAAAGCTTCTACCACGGCCACGACCTCTACCACGGCCACGGCCAAGACCACGACCACGACCACGACCACGTCCTCTACCACGACCATTAAAAGTTGCATTCGCTTCAGGGAATGGTTTTGACCCGGTCGGGTGAGAAGTGTGGTTCTTCATTAGCAGTTCATTATTTTGCTCAGCAACTAAGAGACATGAAATTAGCTGGGAATATTTTTCAAAATTTCGTTCCCTGTATTGCTGCTGCAGGAGCATATTCGATGCATGAAAAGTAGTGAATGTTTTTTCTAACATGTCAGCATCAGTAACTTTATCACCACACAACCTCAATTGAGAGACAATAGAAAACATAGCAGAATTATATTCATTGACTGTTTTATAATCTTGCAACCTCAGGTGCAACCAGTCATATCGAGCTTTTGGGAGGATAACACTTTTATAATGATCATATCGCTCCTCCAGATTTTTCCACAACTCCCGAGGCTCTTTTACCCCAAGGTATTCGGATTTCAGCCCGTCGTGGAGATGATGGCGAATGAATATCATGGCTTTAGCCTTATCTTGCTCACTAGCCACAACATCATCCTTAATTGTATGCCCAAGGTTCATGGCCATCAAATGGATTTCAGCATCAAGAACCCATGCCATGTAATTTCTGCCGGAAATATCAAGGGCAGAAAATTCCAGTTTTGTGATGTTCGCCATTGGTCTGATTTATAAGTGCACAAAAATGATCAGTGCAAGTAGTAATCGGAAATATGCATCAAAGTGAAATAAAACTGTGAACGATAATCATAAAAAAAAACATGATAGGTAAGCACAAAAATTAACAAGTTTGAGAAAAGTACGGCAAGAAAAAACATGAGACATACAATAACCATTTGGACCCATTGTTGTTCAGTGAATTGGTTTGTGCATCACTTGATATTGGTGAATGGCATCACTGATGTTGTGAGTATTGATGGCAAAAATTTACGTCTGGATATCTGAACATGATTCTATTTCTTCCTCTCTTTTGCCAGTCCGTGACATTTAAATAAGAGATTTCTCGTAGAAAAGCTGTGTCTTTCATTTCTTTTCTTTTGCCTCGGGCAAAATAATTATGGAACATAGGAGTAATTCTCTGGAATCACTTGGTTATTTTTATTTGTTATAAGAAAACGGATTATGAAACTGCTCAAAAATAATTATATAAATGTATTGTGTTCAACTTTTGTCCCATATCTTTAATTTGCATTTGCTTTTGCTTCTGATTTGATTATTCAAATTGTAAAATACAATTCGGCCAGTGACTTTTTTTCGTCTAACAAACTAAATTCATTTATCACATATAAACACACACGGCAGCACACATGCATACAAATGAATAGATTCATCAACATATGCAACCAATTGTAAACATGCATGATCTAAAGATTTATACCAAAAAAAAACACATAAACTTAAATGGTTTTTCCTGGCAGTTGCTAATGATTCCAATTATATACATATGCAAATCACACACAGAATAATATTCCGTCAGTGACCATATGAGGTTCTTTTGTTTTTCTTTTACATATTCATAGAAACACAACTATGAGAACACAAATATTGTAAAAACATAGTAAATATAATAAGATTACTTACCACGATGGATCTTCTATAACATGTAAAGCGTCGTGCTGATAATGTATTATAAACTCAAACAAAATATAAATAGAACAACAAAAGATTGTATGATATATATCTTCAAAGATGTACCAAATCTTACAAGAAATTGTCCTATTTATAAGACATGGAAATTGTAACCTATTCTTAAGATTAATACCCACTATCACCATGATCCTTAGTGGGTGTTAATGTCCTTAGTGGGGTGTTAATGTTTGGACATCCACTATCCCCACTAACACACATACTAATTCACAATAGTTCCAAATATTCAGTGTCTTAAAATAGAACCAACCCAAATACACCCTGCATTGAGAACTTATGTGAACACGCACAGTTTAGGTATTCCACTGCTGCTAGGTCAAAGGTCTGGTTTGCGGAGACTTTTATGCGGGTAACTCTGTAAGTCTTCACCCAACCTAGGAGACCATTGTACTTCTGATTTGTATCTTTTACAATGTTTATTGGGGATGAGACCGTGGAGATTCTTAGAACAGAGAATGATCTTTTGTTAGAAGACCCTGAGTGAAACTTCCTAATTCATCTTGGGCATCCGACCCATTGAAAACTTCCCAAGGAAGCTAAGCAGTGTTAAACTGCCAACCTCAGGTTAGGTTGTAACCATATCATGTGTCCCACTTGTGGCTAGGGGTGTAAACGAACCGAGTCGAACCGAATACCAAGTTTTCGAACTCGAATTCGTTTAGCTAAACGAATAGTTCGGCTCGGTTCGTTTAGCTTAACGAACTTTAAAATTGGTTCGAGTTCGGTTCGATAACCTTATAAATGTTTAAACGAGTCGAACTGTTCGCGAACAGTTCGGCTCGTTTAACTAAACGAACTCGAATACCTATTCGAATTCGGCTCGTTAACAAATAATTAACGAACGAATACGAACCGAACACGAACCGAACTCGAATAGTTTGCGAACGGCTCGGTTTGTTTAACACCCCTACTGGTGGCACTGGTCAACCATACGGTTAGTTCCCCCCCCCCCCCCCCCCCTCTTATGAGAACTTGAGTTGAATAGATTCAAATACGATTTAGAGGTTATTGTACTTTTCAAACTAGAGGGTGAATTTTGGAGTAATTGGTAAAGTTACTGTTTTGTGACTTTGAGGTGACGGATTCAAGATGCAAAAACAGCCTCTTGCACAAAAAAGTGTAGATTAAGGCTGCGTGCGTCAGATCACGAAACGATATGTCTCTTCTTCGGATCATGCACAAACGAAGAAGTCTAGTGCACCAGAAACGTACTTTTTGTATTTCTCAAACCAATCAAGTTCGACCTTAATCAATTACTTGAAAAGATGCATGAAATAAGTATTTCTTTCTCGATTCAGTAACTTCGATAATTGTTCAGTGACGGCTGAGATCTAGTAACTATTGTTACTAGATCTTTTAACCGTATTTTGCTAAAGATTGGCATTAGATCATAGAGCTTGTTGTGAGACGCTTTTACACATATTGTACATTCGCCGTTTTGGCCTTTTATATAAAAGTTAAATTACAAAAAAGAGATCTAATAACGAAAGTTGGATTTTCAGAATCTTTGACAAAGACTCCACATTAACAACCAAAGTCTGAATATTCGACAAGTAACATACAAGGGGATATTGACATCCAAGTATTTCAAACGATGCACCACATACATAGTTTCAATTTCTCAATTTAGATGGCATTGTTGAATTTTCTGTAATCCATCGGCAATCGACTTTCAATAAGTACAGATTTAAACTCGATAATAGTTTGTTACCAGACAAGACGGACCTTGGAGCAATTGATAAGGTTGCTGCGTTGTGAGCTTGAGGTCACGGGTTCGAGTCAGTGTAGGGTAAGACGGCATACATCAGATCGTAAAATAAACCGACCTTTCTTCGGACTCTGCGCAAACGTCGGAGCCTAATGCACCGAAGAGCAACACTTTGTTGTCAGAAAGGGAGGAGGAAAAAAAACACGATAACAGTTTGAAATTCGAAAATCACTTTTATTGTGGTAATACAATTAGACATGAACTAATACGCATCAAATAGTACACAATTGTGCCATCTAACTTAGTTGCTACATATAATAATCTAGTACCAAAACTATGTATGACGCACAGTTTATATTAATATTTAGAACACTGGCCTCAATCGAGTCGAGTTTTGTATACAATAAAGCCTGGTTCATATGATTCAGCTTGTCGATCTCCAGCCCGAAATAAAATTTGGATGCAAGTAGAATCCACTGGACTGTATGTATGAGCAAAATCCAGAAATGTAGCTGTGAAAATTTTAAAGACATTTGGAGGAATTGGAGAAGGGAGAACCGTGTAGGAGGAAGAGGAAGATGATGTGCAACAATGACAGACACAAGATTTAAGAAGAATCAAGTTTTATTAAATTCTTATTTAAAGGTAAAATACTACACCTAAACAACTATATATACAAATGGGAAGGAGGTAATATTTCCAACGGTAATATTTCCAACGGTAATATTTCCAACTGCTCTTTTTTATCAGTACAATTTCTACAGCAACTCGTTGCAAATAATGCCCATGAGATCCTAGTTCGCCAGTTAAGACTAGTACCTCAAGATCAAGAAGTCTTGTATTTTGATTCTATGCAAAAGTGGGAATTCTCAACTTAATTCGTGGCATATATTCTCAGCTTCGTAGTTTGATAAATGCTCGGATATCATGATCTCATGAACTTGGTCTAAAGATATATTAGTATTACTCAGCGTGGAAAGAGTGAAGAAATTCAGTACCTACCTTTTGCTTAATGATATGATAATGTAATAAAAATCGTCACTTTACTATTACATCAGTGCTTTTAATTCATCTCCTACAGCAATATTTCCCCTGTCGGCTTAATCAGAAAATGAATAGGAATGAGCTTGACGTGCGAGAGTATGCCTAGTACTTTGAAACTTAATTCACTAGACTAGTCCTAGTGGTTCTGGTATACCTTGCATGCCAGAAGATGGCAAAGACAGGTGGTAAACAGAAGACCCTCTAGACAGTAACTTTTGAGCTCAAGTTCCTGTATGCAGAGCTTCAAGACACGGAAGGAACATTTCAAATCTCCAGTCAACATACAACCAGCATACACCACGATTCATTTTGTTTTATTCGATCATGTTCTAAAGTTAAGGAAGAACGTGTCCTTGACTCCCTTAGAAATTGAAATAGAGTACGCCTAGTACTTGAAACTTATTCACTAGACTAGTCCTAGTGGTTCTGATGTACCTTGCATGCCAGAAGATGGCAAAGACACATGTGGTAAACAGAAGACCCTCTAGACAGCAACTTTTGAGCTCAAGTTCCTGCATGCAGAGCTTCAAGACACGGAAGGAACATTACAAATCTCCGGTCAACATACAACCAACATACAACAACAACAACAACATTACCTCATTGTCTTAGAGGCTCATGCAACATTGTAACCACTTACACCATAATGATAATGTGAGAATCGAGTCTCAAATGAAGGTGGCAGAAAGCAAGAGCCAGATATCTTGCACACCTAGTATTAAAAGTCACTGATTACCTTTGTAAGGCTCCTTTGGATGTCACAAGATGACAACTGATATAGAAAGGGATATAGGCGCACAAGCATGAGAATGAAGAAGAGACCAACAACAATTTAGCTCCTGTCTATAGCGGGATATAGAAAGATCGGATGTATGTAACCATACTCATGTGTTAGAAACACACAGAGGTTGTTTCTCGATGACCCATAATGAAAATTGCTTCAAGTTGTGTCGATCAACTATCACTTGACAACGTAAGAAGCGCACCAATTTAGTGAATCATTTTGCTTTGTTCATTCTAAAGTCAAGGAAGAGTGTGTCATTGACTCCATTGGAAATGGAGAATAAAATGATGAGAACATAATTGCAATTGTTAGCTCAAATTTCCACAAGCAAATCTATTCCTATTGTACAATTCTTACTTTTTTCCATACAGTGCCATGTAAGATAATTGAAATCTACAGATATTCATGCTGTAACCACCAACATAAACATTCAAAAAACATGTGAAGGGTAGATAAATGAACAAAAGCATCCTGCAATCGCTGTGGCCATAGAACAGTCGGGTAGTATAAATCAAATATAAGCAGCATTACATGTATACAACAACATTACCTCATTGTCTTAGAGGCTTTTGCGTATGGCAGGGTATGGGGGGTCAAATGTACGGAACCATACTCATGTGTTAGAAACACACAGAGCTTGTTTTCCGATGACCCATAATGAAAATCGCGTCAATCTGTATGAATCAACTGCTACTTTACAATACAAGAACAATCATTATCTTTATTCCAGATTTACTTGTATACTTTTACAAAGCTTTCACAAACTAAAACCTGAGGTCCCTTATACAGCCCCAAAAGGCTCCCCTTCTTCGAAACACATGCAGTACAAAAAGAACATCATAACCATTCAACAAGCAGCCAAGAATAACCAAAAAAAAATGGAAAACACCATGCCCCCTGCAAAACAAGCCTATAGCTCAGAATTTTATTTTATTGTTTTTTCCATATAGGTCAGATTACAAAGCCAAATATATCAAATTCATGCTCAACTATCAAAGAACATGATAAGCCTTTCAAAATGTTGTGCAGCTGCATACTATGCCAGATATGATCAAATTAATCATAATCTATCTGTATGAAACACACTTCCAACCGAAAGCAAATTGATCTGCAAATGCATCACAACAACAACATTACCTTGTTGCCTTAGAGACTCCCGCCTATTGCGGAGTATGCAACCATACTCATGTGTTACAAAAACACAGAGGTTGTTTCCCGATGATTCATACTGAAATTGCGTCAAGCTGTGTCGATCAACTGCTACTTCACAATATAAAAGACGCAGCTAATTTAGTGAATCATTTTGCTTTATTTCATCATATTACAAAATCAAAGAATAGTGTATCTTTGACTCTATTAGAAATGAAATTCAAATGGATCTCCAAATGAGTTCTTGAAATTCGACTGGCACAAAAGGAAATAGCTACAACAATAGCTTACAAATGCATTATCTATAACACATAATTACTGACTCAGCAGTTTGATTTCCACTACTTATTTTGTACTCCGCAACCACATATATAAAGAAGTTGATACCTTTTAGCTATATCTTCAACTGCCAACAAAGATAGCCGTACTTTCAATGACCCCAACAAAGATAGCTTTGGGAAAGCAACGCTTGTCCAGTGTGTCACCCCTACCATCCATCCATATGTACAACTCGAGAATACGAGCCTCGTATAATTGCTCAGTTAGTATTTGGGTTGTATTGAACTTTTTCAAAATCACATCAGTCCTAAATCTCTCTTAGAAACTCTGTACAAATTAGCAGTTATACGTGTTGAATCTAGAGCTTTTGCTGGAGTGATGCACTGCAACAAAACGGATTTCATCATAAAAATATTCATGCCACAGTTCCTATATTATGAAACGGAAATGTAAAAAATAACATCTAGTAAAAGTTCAGAAATTCAGAATTCTTACATCCACTTGGTTCTGAACAGATCTTGATCGCTTCACAGGTTTCTTCGAAGGTTTTAAGCCTAACAAAAGCAGATCCTCTTTGATCTCTTCTTTTTTAAGAGCTATTGAAATACACCTCTTTTTAGTTTCCTCCTCCTTCACAACCTCCTTCTTCTTCTCCACCACATGCTTTTTGGGCTCCGATACTCCGGAGCCATAGTGCATCCACCATAGCTCAAATTGCTTCCATTCAAATTCATCAACTGCCTAATCGGCTTTCTGGGTCTCAAATTCCAACTACAAGTCTTTTCCTGCAGTTCATCCTCTACGTTAGCCTTAACTCCCTTTTCCTCCTCTTCCAACGCCATAACTCCAATTTGCTTAACCTCTTGCTCCACCGAGTCATTATGTTCAATTTGAATCCACTTAACCTCTTCCTCCACCGTCTCATTATGTTCAATTTGCTTATTTTCCTTCTCCATCTCCTCATCATGTTCAATTTGCTTATCCGCCTCATTTGTATCCTTTTCTTCATCCAGCCCGTTCAACTTAGTTTCCTTACCCCCTTCACTACATCTAATCTTTTTTTCCTCAATTATCTCCATTGCCAAGGCATCCTTGACATCGTTCTCACCACTCTTTTTCCTAATTGGTATTGAAACCCTGAACCTCATATTCTTATCACCCAATTTTGATTCAGTTACCCTCGTTTCTATCCTCTGCTCTCCATCAACCCGATCACAGCGCGATAACCCATTAGCAACCCGATCACAGCCCGATAACACATTAGCAGGACCTGAATTTTTCGGCTGCCTTCTGTATCCAATAACAGGCTTCATTGGCTCAATTTCAAGGCACCGAATCGAAGATGACCGACCCACATACTTACTGTCATCCATCCCAAAACAAAGCGGGAGCATTAAATCACCACTACAACCTTCAGAAATTTTGAAAAACTTGTCCCTAGGACATAGCTCAACTGGTGTCGGACATGGGTTCTCGAAAGGAAGGTCAGGGGTTCAATGTCAATGCAAGAAAGCCCTTTCCCAACAAGTACATAGTTTGTGAGCTTCGACTTGACTGCAGTGTTGGGGCTTCTGTGTAAATGACCAAGCTTGACCATTGGATACCTCATTTATTTCCCTACACAGCACGGACTCTTACGGGTTGGGTTCAACCTTTTTAAAAAACTTAGCCCGTTCATGGTCCAATGGAGAATGAACCACCTTTCACCGCTAGTCATTCGGTTGCCACCCTAATTTAGAGTCATTCCACCTTGAATTAGTAGCACACCAAACTTTTTTTCTTCCTCAGTCATCGAATATTATTCACGTAACAAACTAAAATTACTCCAAATTGATTCAAAATCAATCAGGAAATTCGATCAAATTCAAACACAAAACAAATAGGATGGGAAATACGAATCGATAGAGCAATAAAAACAAGTTAAATGGAATAATCGATAGCTCGGGACATAGAGCCCGGAATCTATTTTAGTTCAATGTATGATGATGAATTTATATTAGATCATGACCATAAATTTCAAGAAATTATATCAGACTCCTAGGTTTCCACAACTACATTGGGGACATAGATCATGGTCAGGAATCTTAGTTCAATGTATGACGATTATACATAATCTCCACCGAAATTATCTGAAAATTTTGTGGACTTTAGTAGCATATATAGGAGGAAATACGTACACACACACATATATATATGTATGTGTGTATATATATAAGTCATTTATCAAACGGCAAAGTGATCATATTCATCAAATTATTTTTTGGTATTATTTATAGTATGAAATAAATGTGATCGGTGGATAATCTTATTTGACGTCTACCAACTTGTTTGAAATCAAATGATTTATACAATACCACTTGTAGAAAGTGTAGGATAAGGCTACGTATATCAGATTGCAAAGCGATCTGACTTCTCAAACACGGGAGCCCAGTGTCCCTGCGTAAACACGGGAGCCCAGTGTATGAGAACGTTTATTTTTTAGGGATGAGATTATCACTTTTATTTCTCCACTTTTTTAATTTTCCTCGATTTAGAACTATATAGTTCTATTTTTTTTTTGAATTAAAAAAGAGACACATTGAAAAGTGTACAGTGTGTAGGATGACGGACGCACGATGTAACTTCTTTTTTTATAGTAAAACTCTATACTTTTGCATTTTGGAGAGACGATGATACATTTGTAAGCTAACGTTATTGTTTTGAGTTTTTATTGACCTTTAATTAATTTAATCAAGAATTAAATCCGCACCAAGCTCGGAATAATCACTCCCTCTTTGTACTTAAATGCATAAGATAGGTAGGTGATGTTCTCATTGTATTACACTCATGCGTTTTCGCAGGATTTGAAAAGAAATCGGATCGCTTTGTGATCTGATGTACTTAGTTTTACTATACAATTTGTGTAAGTGGTTGTTTCGCAGTTCGAACCCGTAACATCAAGATCACAAAATAGCAATCATATCATTTGATGTAAACCCGCCCTCCATAATCTAGGTAGTAGGTTACCACTAAAACCTACTACTCTATTTCGAAACTTAATCAAGAAACTTTATTGACTTTATCCTAATGATATTGGTTAAATCCTAAAAAAATAATGTAGAAACTCAGTTTCTTTTCCTTTGTGTGAATACTGCCTACAGAAACGACTAAAGTTTGATACTACTTCTGTTTAATTTCTATTAAATTGTATCCTCTCCGTCTCAGAAATATTATTTTAATTTAAGTAAAACGCAATTTAATAGAAATGAAGAAAATATTTTTGCGACTAATTCTGCACTCATTCAGTATAGAACTGAGGCATATAATCATTAATGGATATTAAGTGTCCAGTAATTTTAAAAAGATATTATGGTAAGTCAAAAATAACATCACCATGGCTAGCTCCTAGCTTCGAGTTTTTCAATACCAAATTCAAACGAACATAGAAAGCTCAATGTACATGATATTAAATAATGTGAAACTTCAAATACACCATCATTCACCCGCGAAACACCCTCCCAGACGCTAGCGATAACTTTTGTCGTTGGAATATACTAGATATGTGTTGTTGATGTTGTTCAAAAGAACCAAAAAAAACATCCATCATTATTTTTGTTTCAAGAGTGCGTCTCGTAATACATACTACGAACTCCGTCTTAAAATATAACTCTACTTTAACTTTTTAATAGAATATAATTTTACTATGTTGACTTATATTTTAGGACCGAGATAGTAGTATCTATTATAAGCCGCTCTTTTGGAACAAGAATAATGATAAACATGTGATATTGGACTTTTTTGTTATGTGGGTGTCGTTGCTATCTTGCATACACCAAGACTAATTTGAATGCAACATAAACCTCTTTTCTATTAAATGATATAGTTACTTGGTCGCTAAAGTATATCATCTAATATATCTCAACAACATCAAAAACTATCGTTGGGTCTAGAGAGGATGAGAGGCAGACAAAAAAAATACCTTAATTCCAAAAGACAGAGAATTTGCTTCTAACGAGACCTTTAACTCTATATATATCTGCATAGAGACATAATGAACAACAAATAATGAAAATAGCTCAATCATCAATTCCGAAAATACATATCAGGAGCTAGTACTCCATTATTTTCAAAGGGTCTGAAAACCTCATCGATTTAATAGAACCGTTCTAAAAAAAGATATATTAGCAAAATGTTTTTTTTAGTAAATAAGATTAATATTTATTTTCAACTAAAAAAATCTATCTTTATCTCAATCAGTACATTTCTCAATATATCCTTGCGCCCCGAAAGCTTGATCCGACTAAAAATGCTTTCCATCTGTACATCCCTTCACCGCGTATTAGATTTTGTTGTCGTTAAAATATACTGATTATGTGTTGTTATAATATTCATTGTTTCTTGACATAGGGGGCTTGATGGGAGAGCTGAATAAACGAGAAAATAAAAGTTATGCAGGAGAGACATTTAATTCAATGAAACATAACTCTTGAGATCAGTCAAATAAGAAAACTAAATATTAGTGATTAAATGTGATTGAAAACATATTATTGGTGATTGATTGTAATTTCCAAACTTACCACAGCCATGTACTTATTTAGTAAGGCTTATTGGTCAAAATAATGCAAGCAAGCATAAATGTTTCCTTCAAATGTGTTAGACAGTTTCTTTAAAGCTAATATGGTATCAGAGCTAGTATTCCATCCATAATAGTGGTGAAATACAAATGCTCATCCTATACCCGAAAACAACCAAATATCTGTAACCTTTCTCAATGGCCGATCAATCACCCCAATCTGGCACATCGCAGTCTGAGGGAGCAACCAATCCTCTGTCCGATTCTCTGAATCTGTCTTAAGTTCTTGAACTCTTGCAAAAATGGGCACCCAAACAGCACCCAGCAGAAAGTTCATCAAATCAGCAACTCAATTTATCCAAAAAAACTAAATGACCATAATTATGGAATCTGGGCAAGAAGGACAAGCCTTGCTATTGACGGAAGGGGGGGCTCAGACACATCACTGCAACCCCTCCCCAGAAGGAAGACCCACAGTATGAACAATGGAGGCAGTCAGACTCCATTATTCTCAATTGGATCCTGGAAAATATTGAACCTGACATAGTCAATCAATACATTGACTATCCGAATGCGTGGGAACTGTGGAAGGAAATTGAGTCCACATACAGCAGTGGTAAATATCTGCTCCAGATATATAATTTAACAGTAAAAGCAAATAATTTAAGGCAAGGAACACAGTCACTTGAAAGAATTTACAGCCAACTATAGTCCGCATGGAAAGAAATTGACCGAAGGATGCCAAATCTGATGACGTGCCCAACGGATATGACAGTATGTAACCAAATCTGGCAACAAAATCGACCATATCAATTTTTGCAGGCTATCAACAGTGACTACGATGTAGAAAAGAGAGATATTCTCATAACAGATCCATTACCCACCATTGAGGAAGCATACTCTCAGATCCGACGAGAATCTCACCGGAGAGATATACTAAAAGACGGAGGAGAGCCAACCACAGGGATTGGCAGTGAGCTAGTCACACAGACTAACCATCAAACAACGGGGAAGCAGGAGATACAAAACTGTCCGTCGCGTGGAGGACGGACATAACTGGGAGGATGGTCAGAGCAGGGGAGAGGTGCTCCCACTACATCATCATCCTGTCAAGAGGACGAAAAAAGCCACGGGCAACAGAGGCACATTGCAGAGGGCTGCTTTCAACTGATTGGTTATACGGATTGGTGGTCGGATACCAGAAAAAAGGGAAAGAGAAGAGGAGGAGCCATGGGCAACACAATAGCTACCATCGAAGGCCCCAAGGAAGGAGACGAATCAGAAGGGTTTGGAGGAATATCCAGAAGCGGCGGAGTGGTCCAGAACCCTCCAGAAGAGGATTTCCTAACGGGTAAGGAAAATAAAGGATGGCTGGGGCAAAATTACCCCTAAGTCCCTCCACTGATGTTTATAATACTGAAAGGGGTGGTGTTTTGCAATCCTTGAAGGGGAAATCTTGTCAACAATGAGAACAGCTCTTTACTGACCCAGTATCCAGGGAGCCTGACCCGGTACCAGACCTGAAAAACCCATCCAACCCGGCTCTTAAATTAAACTACTATCCCCAATAGCCTAACCTGAAATAAACCACACTCATATAAAAACCAACCCACAGTCCAAAAAAAGTCCAACCACTCAGTCCACCTGGCTATTTGATTCCGGCCCTACTGACACTATGTCTTATGATATCCGTGACTTTCACCACCTCTCCCAACCTACAAACATATTTATCCACATAGCCAATGGCGGATACTCACAAGTACAAAGGACTGGCAGTATTCACTTATATTCATCAATCAAATTAAACAATTGTCTTTATGTTCCTTCACTTTCTCACAAATTAGTGTCAATCAGTCATCTCACAAAAGAATTAAATTGTACCATCCTGATTTATCCCACTTTTTATGTCCTGCAGGATATTCGGACGGGCAGATCATTAGGTGTGGTTCTAAACGAGAGGGCCTTTACTTTGTAGACTAGATGGACCAACACGGCACGGCAGCGCTCACACATGAGACGACTGACTGGCAAGCCTGGCTGTGGCACCGCCGTCTTGGACATCCATCCTTGGGGTATTTAAAGACATTACTTCCTCATATCTTGAATCAGCATACGTCCAGTACCTTTTGATATCTGTATTCTCTCAAAGAGTCATAAACATTCATATCCGCTCAATAATATGAGAACACTTATTCATTCAGATGTATGGGGACCATTTCCAGTCTTGAGTCCTAATGGTTTCTGGTATTTTTTTTGTTATTTGTTGATGACTGCACCTGGATGACCTGGGTCTATTTTCTAAAACACAAATCCGACGTCTTCGATAAATTTGTTACTTTTTACCATATGATCAGTACACAATACCAGACACAAATACAAGTTCTGCGGACTGATAACAGTCGTGAATATGTGAACAAACACCTGCAGAGTTTCTGTAACAGCCAAGGCCTTGTCTATCAAACTACCTGCCCAGATACACCTAAGCAAAATGAGGTTGCTAAGCGTAAAAATAGGATACTCCTTGAAATAACCCGATCTCTACTCCTTGAATCTCATGTACCAACCTCGCATTGGCCTGAAGTAGTTGCCACTGCAGCTTACCTAGTTAATCGACTACCCACAAAAATCCTTAACAATCAGACACCGTTAGCCTCACTCGCTACATACCATCCTGTCCCTCTACACCACACACTACCCCCTCGAATCTTTGGAAGCACGGTCTATGTACATGTTCCGAAACCTCAACGCTCCAAATTCGACCCGTGTGCGATCAAATGTGTGTTCGTAGGGTATGAAGTCAATCAAAAAGGGTATCGATGCTATGACCCAAAGATCCGACGACTCTATACCACCATGGACTGTGACTTTCTCGAATCTGAATACTACTTCAAACCACACCTCGGTCTCAGGGGGAGGATCTTTCGTACGAGTCACTCGGGTGGTTACACAAACCGGTCTTGTAGAAGATGTTTCAACATAGAGACTGGGCCAAGCCACCGGACGAACTCTAAGAGACAAAGTAAAACTCTCTTCATCAAATCATGACCAGTCATTTGCTCCAAACGAATGTCCCCAGGTAAGCACTTCCTCTGACCTACCTAATCCAGTCAAAGATTCTGACTTACCTAAACCATCTGACGAACTCTCTACTAAGAATACTAACCAGATTGTTGAGCCTACAGAGACCAGGTATGTCCTCCCACTGAGAAAAAACAGAGGAGTACCTCCATCCAGATATGATCCTGATTATGCACCTAGGATTCCAGATACCCGGCCAGGGGGAGCTAGAACCATCTGTCCAAGACTGCCCTTAGTTTTCAGACGTCGCTCTACACAGTATAGATTCCTCGAACAGTCGCAGAAGCATAGCAGCATCCAAAATGACGGGAGGCAATGCAAGTTGAGATGGATGTTCTAGAACGAAATGGAACATGGGAGAAGTGCACAGTGGGAGCAGAAAAGAAACATGTTGGGTGCCGCTGGATATTTACTGTCAAGCATCAAGCAGATGGAACAGTAGAAAGATACAAAGCAAGACTAGTGGCAAAAGGATATACACAGACTTATGGTGTAGATTACTCTGAGACATTCTCTTCGGTGGCAAAAATCGACACAATTCGAGTATTACTTTCAGCAGCAGCAAACTTCGAGTGGCCACTACACCAGCTGGATGTCAGGAATGCTTTTTTACACGGAGATCTTAAAGAGGAAGTATATATGGAACCTACACCTGGTTTTTCTGCAGCATTCAAAATAGGAGAAGTATGTCGTCTTTGCAAAGCTCTATATGGTTTAAAACAGTCTCCGTGAGCCTGGTTTGGACGTTTTACTATAGCAATGAAAAAGTGTGGATACCACTAGAGTAATGCCGACCACACGCTATTCTTGAAACAGAATCAGTCAAAGATCACTTGTCTAGTAATATATATGGATGATATGATTATTATTGGCAATGATAATGAGGATATCACCACCTTAAAGCAGAAATTGTCACATGAGTTTGAGATGAATGATCTGGGGCTACTAAAGTATTTTCTAGGTATCGAGGTTCTTCTGTCCAAAGATGGGATATTTATATCACAACGAAAGTATATCCTTGACCTTCTGGTAGAAATAAGAATGGTAGACTGTAAACCTGCAGAAATGCCTATGATAATGAACCATGGTTTGAAGATAACTCCAGGAGCTGAACCGGTTGACAAAACTTGGTAGAAACAACTGGTTGGGAAGCTAATCTATCTCTCCTATACACGACCTGACATGGCATATTCAGTTGGGTGGCAAGCCAGTTCATGAACCAACCTAAAAAACATCATATAAAGGCAGCACTAAGGATTGTGCAATATTTGAAAGGATCCCCTGGAAGAGGGGTGGTCTTCCGAAAGCATGGACACCTTGAGGTGCAGAATTATATAGATGCCGACTGGCCCAGAAATCCTAATCGCCGAAGGTCAACGTCTGGATATTTTGCTATGGTCGGAGGGAACCTGGTCACTTGGAAAAAAAAGAAACAAAAAGTGGTGGCCTTGTCAATTGATGAAGCTGAATTTTGAGGGATTGCTAAAGGACTTGCTGAGATATTGTGGATCAAAAGATTTTGGCAGAAATAGGCTACTACCCAAAAACAGTAGCAAGGTTGATGTGTGATAATAAAGTTGCAATACAAATTTCAAAAAACCCGCTACAACATGATCGAACAAAGCATGTGGAAGTGGATCGGCATTTTATAAAAGAGAAGCTTGAGGGTCAAGAAGTGTGTCTGCCGTTTGTGCGGTCAAAAGACCAACTAGCTCACATACTAACAAAGGTTGTATCAACAGGACGCTTTCTGGACATATTGGACAAGTTAAGTATCGAGGACCCTACAACTTAATTTGAGGGGGAGTGTTGGAGATCAGTCAAATAAAGAAACTAAATATTAGTGATTAAATGTGATTAAAAACACATTAGTGGTGATTGATTGTGTAATTAAGGTGATTGATTGTAATTTCCAAACTTACCACATCCACGTACCTATTTAGTGAGCCTATTGGTCAAAATAATGCAAGCAAGCATAAACGTTTTCTTCAAATGTGTTAGACAGTTTCTTCAAAGCTAATAATAACAATTGAAACTTTAATTGATAGTGGAAAGGTGTTCTGGTCAAACCACACAGCTTTTATCACACAAATTATTCCACCATTGCATCACAAGCATGTGATGCTCAATTTTGTCAGAATCTGTCTATTTTTTAAAATAGTCCATAGGTAAGGGTATTTGAATGTATTTTGTAAAATTAAGATTTAATTGTAAATTTCAATAGGGTAGGTCTAAATCCACGTATCACTTTTGCTTATCCACATTTATGTAGAGGACAAAAATGGAAATAAAATCTTCGTTTGAATCTTCCCTCAAATTACTTGTCTGGGAAAAAAGAAACCCAAAAATATTATAGTTTTAACACGAAAACACGTAATTATCGTAATTTCTGGAGAAATTCCACTTGTATTACATACGATTATGTCAAAACTGGTTCACAGAAGGTTATCACAAAACCATTTTAAAGACATCTAAATATTGGACGTACTGCGGTTGTGTCAAAACCATAGGTGCAAAAACGTTTTGACACAAACATGTTGTGACCGCACCTATTTTCTATAAAAACATCTCAATTCTCAGTAACAAAACAAGTTTTTGTCTATTTTTCATATATTATAACATCTTTAAATATTCAAAAATCTTTATATTTTGAAGGTAAAACGGTGCAAATGCGTATTTGAGTTGGATATGATAGTTATCTAACAAGATTGATGATGGTGTCTAGTAGTATATCTTACACAGAGTTTGTCGAACGAGTTAAAACTAGGCTCAGATTGGATGTAGATATTGAGGAATATGTTCGGATAATTTTCAAAGTCATGATTTTAAGTAGTGAATGCATAAAAATGTCACACACGGTGTTATATGTGATTAAAAGTTGAAAAAGTTTTAAAAAAATGACATCGATCTCTCAGGTTGTTGCACTTCGATCGATCGATGTACTTCAATCCCTCACATCGATCGATCTATGTAAGCCAGAGAAAGTTCAAGACCTTACTATGAGACATCGATCTCTAAACCTAAGACATATCGATCGATCAATGTATACATCGAACCCTCACTTCGATCGACCGATGTAGGTCAGAGACAAATTCTGAAACTCACTGTGAGACATCGATCTCTGAAGCTGAGACACTTTGATCGATCGATGTCTAGGGTTTTTAGAAATATTTTTCTAAAATATGATAAAGTGGTTGTTTTCACGTGTGCATGTTTTATATATGTTCATTATGCAATTATTATGTGGTTTTGATGATTATAAATGACTTGTGACTAATGTGCATTGGAAGTTACTACAACTTATCAAAAAGGGCAAAATTGGTATTTTAAGTTTTATAGGAACATGATATGGTAGAAATATTCCAAAGACTTATTCTCATGTTATTTATCATGCCAAAGGTGTTATTATATCTATTTCTGACCATCCGGGTCATTTATGGAGTTTTCTCTCACGAGGGACATTTTGCACATTTTACCCCTGAGGGCATTTTTGGTATTTTCACCCAAGAAATCTCTTGAGTATATTCTTATCTTCATTCTGGAGTTGAGTTATGATTATCTTGAAAATTATATGGTGGTTTTATATTATTTTTCTCTATTTGATGATATTATCGACAGTAGCGGGATATGTGACGGGTTGTGATGTCACATTTTATTTCTTTCTCGAAGACCTTTTTCTATATGATATTAGAGTATATTTATCATTATATTTCATAGAATTTAAAGGTGTTCAAGGTGTGAAAATGATCACTACATATAAGAAAAAATAGTGAAAATTTTGGTGTTATATGTTGACATAATCTTGTCAACTATCATTTGTTGATTTCTTCTTCAAAAATCTGAGTTGATATAGATATATGTAAGCCTCCAAACGTGTTTTAACAGGTGGAAATGATGGTGCACTCATTTTATGGCTTGGTGACAAGTGGACCAATCAAAAAGAAGCTAGAAAAAATCAAAATGCAGCCAACGTCTACTAAGGGGATTGGAGCTGATTTCTGGTTTGAATCTTTCAACTCCCACATGCCTATTATCTTTCCAAGGAGTTGAGGGGATAGTGGAGTTGTTATGGTTATTATCCTATTACTTTATCTTCACATTTTATTTACTATTTCAAGGTG
Source organism: Eustoma russellianum (assembly GCA_036186865.1). Lineage (NCBI taxonomy): Eukaryota > Viridiplantae > Streptophyta > Magnoliopsida > Gentianales > Gentianaceae > Eustoma > Eustoma russellianum. Next base: position 2,231,711 of record AP025072.1, on the reverse strand, counting down.
GCAAAAATCGGTCAAAATAATATCCAAGGTGGACCAATTATGTTGCTTCATTTTGCCATGTGTACAAGGTGATTAGGTGGCCAACCAATGATGTGAAGACACTTAAGCATTGATAATGTAAATGGTGACACATTAGAGTTCTTATCTATAAGGCTCAACTCACACTATAAATAGAAGACAAAGGTGAAGAAGAAGAACACACTTGAAGCTCACTTGAAAGAAATAGTTGATTTGTCTAGCTATCTTCTTCTTCTTCTTGTCATTCTTGTTTCATTCTTTGTAGCCAAGGTGTTCTTGTTGTATTTATTGTAGAGCTACAAGCCTCTTGAGCTTCATTTGTAAGATTGATTAGCCAAAACTATAAGGCTATATCAATAGGTGGTAGAGGTGTTGCAACTAAGTGTTGCATAGAAGGTGTTCATCCAAGTCTTGAATAGGGTTGGTGTTTGACCCAAGGATCAAGCTTGGTTCTTGTTGTAATTTAGTTAATACCATAGTGAAATCCAAGAAAAGGTGTTCTTTGGGACTGGAGTAGGTCACATTGACTGAATCAGGATAAATTCTCAGTATTCTTGTCTTGTATCTACATTTCTGTTTTTTGCCTGTTTTTCACTTCAGTTTTCACACAACTTCTCACGTTTTGGAAAAAATCGATAAACACGTTCAAAATTCGTGATTTTTGGTGGAGTTATACTTCAGATTGGTAGCTTTCATTTGCAATAAGAATCACTTGATTTGAGCAAGGGAAAGTTAGTCTTTCAGTCGTTGCAAGATAACTGCTCCAATCTGGCTGCAATTTGACCAGTTTTGAGAAAACTTAAATTCTGTTTTAATCAAGAATTGTTTAAGGTCAGGGCCTTTTGGAAACATAAACTAGACATCCCAAGGAGTGTTTTGACATAAAGATCGATCTTTTTGGTTGAGTATTCCAAGAGAAACACGTTTTTCAATTTCAGCAACATTTTGTCCAATTCTGTCAAGATTGACCATCTGAATATTTTTATTTGATTGAAGGGTCAAACGATCTTAATTTTGTCTAATTTTTGGAAAGATTCTTGTAAAGATATTGAAGTTAAGTTCTAAAAATTTTCATAATTTTTGGAGTTGTGTACAAGAATTTTGGAATTTTTCAAAAATGGGTTCTAAATGTGAGGTAGTCTCAGATTCTGTTTTCAAAGGAGATTTTTATCAAGGGTAGTAGTGTAATTACCGCTAACCACTATTCACCTCCCTCTAGTGGCATTTATTGCATGTGTATGGTCCAACAGTAGATGTGGGAGGAATCGATCTGTTGTGTCGTTTCTCTAGTTCTACTGATGTGGTTAGATACATTTTTAGTGCTTATAGTATTTCAGATAACGAATCAGCTACAGAAATTCTGATACATTGTCCAAATATTTCGTCTGTAGAAATTCACGTGAGTATTCATGATGTGCCAACAGTAAATCCAATAAATGGTTGTTTTGATAGTGTTTGTGGAGATTCACAATCCTATTATGCTAATATTGTTAGTGTATGTGGAAGTAACATAAGAAGGAATAGCTCGTCCCAGACATTTGTCGAAAATCCATCAAATATAGATTATGGAGAAAATTATGATGACCATCATAATAAAGACGATGAGGAGGACGCTGATGATGAAGAAGAGTATTTAGAGGATCTTGAAGAAATGGAAGATGAACCAGATATGTATGAGTCAGTATTATCCTAACTGAACAAAAATGTTCTGTTTTTTTGAATATTATGGCAAACTAGGAGACATGGTAATTCATGGTCAGGGGGCTTAAAGAACGCCTATAGAAGAAGACTAGACCAAATTAATTAGAGGTAAAGATGTTGTTCAAATATGGTATGAGACATGCTGTGCATTTATGGTCCCTAATAGGTTCTACAAAGTTGTGGATAGTTCACCTGATATTTGTATGTTAGGTGCGTAAATTGGAAGATACAAAATTGTCAATGACGTCTTCGAGCAAGTTTGAGACAAACACCTAACTATTGGAAGATTAACATTTTCTATGAGCGTCATAATTGTACGAATATGAACATCACAAAAATCATAAGGATGTTGTTCAAACATGGTTGGAAGAATGGTTAGAGAATACATTAGACAGAATGAGAACTTCATAACTCAAGATATTCGAGAATGTGTAAAGGGAAACTTGAATGTGCATATCAACTACAAGAAAGCATAGAGGGAGAAAAAGACTGTAATGAAAATGATGTATGGTGATTAGATAAAATCTTTTCGTGAGTTGTCCCATTACATGGCTGCCTTTGAGGCATCAAACGAAGGAATTTATTGCTCTTTTCTACTCATGTCAAACAATGTTAAACGTGTACAATGTCTCGTGTCGTCCTTTACAACACTCCACGCACTAGCCTCCACCTCTTTTCATGCTTGAAGCTAATCCACTTTGTAGAAAACGTGCCCATGGGAGACCTAAATCAACTCGAAATCATGATTAAATGGACCGCAACTATAAGCAAACATATGATATATGCTACCAAGCAGGTCACAATAGTAACACTTGTCTTAGTGGGGCCCAGCTTTGGAATAATCATAAGTGTGTTTAAGTTTATGTGATGTTTATTTTGCTTAGTGCATTTGTACTATGGTTAGCGTATTTATGTTATATGCAATGCTTATTTTCGTTAATGTCATTTGTATTTTATCTTTTAAATGACTACATTGCTGTTGTGTTAGGACTAGGGTTAGGGGTAGGGTTAGGGTTAATGTTAGGGCTGGAGCTAAGGTTAGAGTTAAGATTACGGCTAGGTTTGGGGTTAGAGTTAGGATTTAGGGTTTAGGGTTAGAGCTAGGTTTAGGGTTAGGGTTAGGGTTAAAGATTTAGAGGTTATGGTTTAGGATTTAGGGCTTAGAGATAGGTTAGGGTTTAGATTATTTATGATTATTTTCTCATATAATTTATATTATAAATTTGTTTATAAATTATAACGACCATCATAAGAAATTTGTCACCAATATTTATTGCACGATTATTAACATAAATAATATAAAAATATAAAAGCATAAATTAATTGGTCAATCTTTTAATATGCTTCATCGTTTCTTGGGTTTACATCTAGGTTTAGAACTCCATCCACAATGCCTCCCTGTTCGGAACTAGAATTTATTTGCCTTTTTTTGGAACATTGTGTATAGTAAACGTTATTGGTTGTGAACAAAAACCAGGAATTCTGCTTTGATCTTCATCATTGTATATCATTACGGCATCCCAATCAAATCCTTCATGTCTTTTCGAACTCAAACGCGTCCATTGATACACAAATTCAGTGCCATCTTTATTTTCATCTTTTCTAACGGACCTCAACACATGTTTAGTAAATTCATTCAAATTAATATCGGTTGAAATATTCAACACAATCACATGAGATTCCTTCCTAAACATGCTATACGAACCTAACACAACCGAATCATTGGAGATTAAACTGATAGAATAGAATGAAGGTATGCATGAAATTGGTTAGCATTCATTTGACATAATAGATTCATCAAATATTTCATACAGTTTTAACAAAACTATAATGGACTCTTGGAGATTTTGTTAAAATCGTGGGGCAAAATCGTAATGAGGCATATGTGATTTCTGACAAAAAGTAACACGGATATACAACCAAAATGAAATAACATAAAATATATGATTCAAAAGTGTCCACTGGTATGTCCCAATAGAAAATGACATAGACATAATACAAATACAATATATGTCTAAAAAGTGTCCACCGGTATCATAATCCTTTTTATGTCTCGGTCTCTAACCAACTCTATTATGCCAGGGTGCACCTAGTTGCTAGGACAACCACGTTTGGGACTGGACATGTGGTTGAGACTATGCATATGGTGATGCTTTCGCTCCCCTAGATGATATAGGTATCTGCGACTCCACTAATGCAATATCTGTCTCTAGATCTCTAACATACTAGAAAAATGAGAGATCATCAAAGCTAAGAACGTCTAGTTCAATCATGTCATCCTGGTTGTATTGACCAAAAACATGTATACCATTAACGGCTGGTGTACGAAAGATGTATCCACGTGCACCGATGCTCTAGCATATGCATGTTCTGAGAGACCTGTACATGTCAGTGTATGTGTCTGCGATGATGCTCCTACACGTGAATGTTTTGAAAACCAATCCTCTATTTGAAACGAGACAAAATACAGAATATAGTCATCGACAGTTAGCTGAGTGGCTAATACTGGAGGTCCCTGTAATATAAGAAATCTGAGACCCTCCGTCTTGAGCCTCTGCGATGCAAGCTCCACGACTCTCTTGTCACTCGACTCAGGCGCTGCATGGTAGATTGCCATAGTTCACGTCTACAATTTAAATGATAGAAACATTAATAAATAAACACATGTCATTTATGAAGACATTTAATTTATAGTGAGACAAGTGAATGTAAGAGGAAATATAAACATACCACTCGTATGTGACTAGGTGAATAACCATGAAACACATCATATTCTATGCATTCAAGACAAGGTCGACCAAGCATAAGGAGTGTCCAATGTATATACCAATGTATATATGGTGAACCATCTATCATCATGCATGTTCAGTGTTTAGCTCTCTCGATCTGTGACAGTCGATTATGCTAGTCTTGTGTAAATCTAGCGTGAAACTACATGTAATCGACATTCATTATCCATCTTGTAATCTGATGTAGCGTAACACTCATATCAATACACATGCTTGGGATGTATCGGGAAGCATCTCAATTTGACGCCCAACAAGACGAGGATGCAAGGTAGCAAATCTCTCTCATATCCAAAACTTCAGAAGGTGTATTGATCCCACAATCTGATGTGTCTTCTTCGCAACCATATCCTCACCGAGATCCCCGTACAAGCATACAAGTGCAGCATTGTCTAAAGAATGTTTACATGCACCAGACAAGTCCTGCATAATGTACACACAAGACACCTATATCTTGTAGTGTAACTATTGCTTCGCTTAAAGATAAATGAAAAGAGCGGGTCTCCTATCGTATCTTGACCCTACTACAACGCATCATTAAAGAATGATTTCATGTGATTGCTATTGAATACATAAAAAACGAATCTGGGTTCTACAAGACTATTGAATACATCAAAAGATCCTTGAAGCTTTTTTCCTTCTTTTGGCTTGGTAATTTTATGCAAATCTGTAAAATTATGTTCATCAGTCCAGCCATTTCCCGGGGGTGGAGGCATTTTTTGAGCAATTAAGGGCGCGTATTATGCACCGCCGACCTAATTACACTTGACCAAACAATTTATTTATTTATTTATTTTATTTCAAATACTCGAAAGAAAACTAAAAGAGGTTCAAAAGTAATTATACTAAACCATAAAGAATGCAAAATTAATTTTTTATTTTAGTCTAAAACCATAAAGATATAAAATAAAAGTAAAAATGTTTTAAAACACAAGCGTTATCATATATGAAACCACACATATGATTGAAAAGTAATAATTTTCATTAATTTTGATTGAAATTTTAATTTTAATTTAAGTCTAAATATGCATGAAAATAAATGTCAAATTTTAAACTATAAAAGATGTTAAGATAATTACGGCTAAACACATGGTGTGTAAAATTGATTATCTAAAACAATTGTCGATAACTTCAGGGACTAGAAGTGACATATTAAGAAAGAACAAGGGCCGGTTGGTTAAAAATGAAAACTTACTACGGCTTCTAGCCAAAATCAACCACTCCCGAGTCTAACTGAAGATAAACTTCTTTTCTCACTCATCTCTGAGGCAGAGCAAACATAAACAAGCGAAAGAGGATAATTTTCGAGCTCATTTTCACTAGATTCAGAAGAAGCACAGAGTATGGTAATGTTATATGCTGAGATTTCAGAAAAAGCTTGAAACTTGAACCCAAGATATTAGCAACATGCTGTTATTTTCTCCTCTTCCTCCAGCTGCTTCATGTTCTTGTGAGTTTCTTTCTTAAGTTAAAAATCCCATTTTCATATCATTTTTGATGTCGTTTACGTGATGGAATTCAATCCCTTTGATTTTCTTTGTCAAAAATGTTCTTCACTGCTCTGTATTTTTGTTTTAACCATTTCTTTGCGGTGCACCACACATGTTTGAAGTTAGTTGCAAAAGAAGTATTGATCAAAGTAACAAGAACTTCATGTTGCTGGGTTCTTTCTTATAATTCGAGTTTTCGTTTTTTATGGAGCTAAAGTGCTAAACCATTTAGCGGAGATGCTGGGGAGTGACTATTTCCACCCCTTTTACTCGGTAAAGGTCTCCTCATACCCTTCTCATGAACTTAAGCAATACACACATAGAAATCAAGTTAGTCTATCTTTTGCTTCAATCTAGGATTTATCATTCATGGATGGTTATAAGATCCATTTATTTAGCAACTTTAGTGAATTATACTACAGAAGATGATCTGTGTCATTTGGTTGGGGGAAAAAATGAACTTTGGTGCCACTTGTTGTTTTACCAGAGGAAAGTGTCATGTGAAGTCAAGTTGTATTTTACCTGTGAAAAAGAATCATCCCTGTTGGACATAGTGTTGTTTGCAGTGTCCTTCTAAGTAATAAAGCATACCACCTGGAAAAATGTAGGAATGGTGTATGCAGCTGCAAATAATTTGAAAGAACTAATAACTAGCAAGATTAAGGAAAAATATATTTAGAAACATGTCTTATTCTGTACTTTCTATGTTGATGTTGTTAGTGTATGTACCCTAGGCCATGATTTGGATATTTATGTTATGCATTTATTATTAATAAAAGAGGTTTTATTATCATTATTGTTGGTTAGTATGTTACACAATTTTGATATATGTCCCTGATTCATTATTGTTATGGAGATAAAATAATTTATAATCAGTATGAGTATTGATTTGATAATCATGAGATGATTATGTGTATGGTGATACGAATCAATCTCATAGATACTTGTTAGAGAACAGTGTATTGGATAGACCCATCATGAGATTGCTACATGGATTAGCGTCATAAGTAAATCTCATGATAGTCATGTTTTAATCCTTTGACTTGAGATTGTCATAGTTTCCAACATAAGGACTATTATATTTTGACATGATCAAACGTTATCCGTAACTGGATAATAATAAAGGTCATGATTGAATGTGATAGAAATTATGTAGAGGATATTGAACAATCAAGATAGAATTTGTCCCTCTCTTTTGAGAGAGATATCTTTGGGTCCCTCGATTAGTGAGACTGTGAAATGCATGGCCGTGCTCAAATGAATTGATAGTGTGATCAATATCATTTGTTTTATCAGTCTACTTAGAGATCGAGTACTCATATGTTTGAACTATATAAGTATGACGCTGACCATGACTTATGTTCAAACTAGATATCGTGTGACAAAGGGATTAATGCATGTACTATTATTAGGCTAGTTGGACTTTACTCGTATTAATTGGGTAGTTGTAATGCCTTGCTAGAGGCCAATTACGACTTGTTGGTTTAATAGAGATTTAATCAACTGCCAATTAATATGGGCCTATCGGGTCACACACAAGAATGCGTATGGCTGAGATTAATAATATTAATAATATTAATATTGGATATTGATTATTATTATTATTATCGTTTTAATATTAATAATATTAATATTGGATATTAATTATTATTATTATTAATTTCGTTTTTTTATATATTTATATCATCGGATAATAACAGAGAATCCATATCTGATATGGATTTTGATTGGTTTTATCTAATCTAACAGAATCCGTATTTGGTGCGGATTATGATAGGTATTAACCAATCCGATCAGGAATCGGATTTTGATATCTATATATATGTACGGAGCATGGTGTATCTCGTACACCACACAACCAGTAGAAAACGAAAGGGCAAGAATCGTTTTTGTGAAAACCGAGTTCTTCAGCCGCGCCGTTTGAAGAGCTAGCACTCCGGGCGGAAGCATTCGTGTGGATACCGACAGAGGGTGATCGTATTTTCGCACCTCTTCCATCTGCAGATTTCGAATCTACGGAGGTAATTTTTGATTTCTTTTGTCGAATTAAACGAACAACATGGATCCTTGGTAGGAAATCAGAGATCAAGTTTTGTTTTCCGCTGCGCGTTTTTGCAGTGATCTCGGTTGATTTCCTAACAGATGTCTGATCATGTCTTTAGGGTGATCACTTGCAGAGCTTTCGTTTCCCTTGGTCGTGAACTTGTTATTAGTGTGTATGCAATTAAGTCAATTTTATTTGTACCGGAGGCAATCTATTGTAGCTGTCTTGTGTAGTGAGGAGCATCTGGGTATGGAAGAAGTATTTTGCTATAGTTATTTTTGGTTTGTTTGTAACAATTAACTATTTGGTCCACATGGTAGTTTTCTGTTTTCAATCGCTGTTGAAGAATTTCAACAGCTAAGAAACATGGCTTGAGTTTTCCTCTTGCACTTCTAACCACATAACTATTTTCTGTATGTATTTTTTGCCTCTTCTTGTCTCAAAAGAAAAGGCAGCAATGATGGTAAATACCCCATAGGGAAAATTGCAGTTATATGATCACAGATTAGCAGCTACTTTGGATAATTATAGAAATGACAGGATCCATATCGTACACTTCTCTGCTGGAAGAGCCTTAACTGGGAAGCACCACTCCCCATCTTGTTGATTAAATAAAACCTGGAGCTTTTTCTTTATTTCTATCAACTAACGTGGCAATTTTCACTTGTTAGCTTGATTGTGTATATTCACTTTATTTAGATATTACTCACTTCACTTGCTGAATGTCTCCAGTTGCTTACTCTCAGAAAAGGTTCACTGCACATTGTCACCAAGGTTTTGACTTGTCTAATAATTTGTAAGTATAGTCTTTTTACCCTAAAAAGTTCCAATTTTATGACTTTGTGTTTCTCAATTTAACTTGTTACTTGTTCCTTTTCTTACACTGCTAGACGGCAGAATAATATTTTGTCGAATTGGGATGGGACTTTGCAACGAAGGCTTCTGATCATACTTGCTACTTCAGGACTTTTCCCTGTTTTTCCATCTTATGGGAAAACAAAAAGTAAAAATCCATATGACGAAAATCGCTTACTACAGCAAAACAAACGGGTACAGAAAGAAAATAATGCACCTTCTGACTTCCCAAATTTTGTCAGAGAAGGTAAGTGTATGAATTTTGCTTCGTCATTTATGATACTATTTTAAACCATCTTGCCTTATGTATTCAACAGCCTCTCAGTTAGTGAACTTCTAGTTTGCTCTAGCAGCAGTGCGTACTTCTTATTTTTGTGTGTTCTTGTTCTTTCTCTGTATTTTGGGAGGTGAAGTGAAACTTTCTTTATGTGTTGTTTTATAGGATTTTCTGTGAAAGTAGTCACACCAGAAAACTATGTGACGCGTGACTCAGGCCTTATTTTGTGGGATATTGCTGTTGGGACAGGTGATTGTCCACAGGATGGTCAACAGGTGTTTCTTTTGTTGTTTGGTAATTTATATTAAGACCAGTTTTCGTATTCCGTTATTTTTAACTGGAACTCAATGATCACATCTACAAGCAGTTAATAATTAGAGAAATTAGTCAGAGAACTGCACTATAGTCCCTTAATGTGACGATAGGAGCAGAAAAAAGGGCATAGAATGATTTCATGGTTTTGATTTATTTGCATTCTGCAATTCATAGGAGATGTTTCTGTCTTTTTGAAGTATATGGTACAGAAGTAAACCATGCAGAATACTTGTTTCAGTGTGTCTTAATTGGGGACAAGTGAATTGTCCTTAATTCCACTCTGTTCGAACTTTAAGGTTGAGTAACAAGGTCCTTTTGAGTGTAACCAAGATAGGTGGAATTCTTGGTCGTGTTGTCTCCTGCTTTCTTAGAACCATTTGTTTGGCGATTCTTCAAGCTAACAAATAGTCACCTTATGCATAAATGTCAAGCTTCTGCTTCTCTTTCTGTTAAGGAAATCTTGGAAGTTTGAATAATAACGATGAATCTGCTCAGGTTTCGCTTTTTCCCATAGAGGCCGGCTTTGGCGTAACTTTCTTAACTTGATGAAACTTGTCTTACTTGAAAATACTCCTAAAATTCTTCACTCTTTATACTGAGCTCTATAAGTAGTTAAGAATTTATAGATTGAGATCCCCTTTGGACTTGATGCACAAATAGGTAAAATTGCATCAGAAAGCATCTTTCCAGCCTGCATATTCGTGAAACTCAATCTCATTAAACGAGATTATAGAGAATGTGGGAATTAACACCATAATATGATTTATCTCGAAGGGACAACAAACAAAGGGGCTGCACTCTTTCTATTTCGTTCTCAGCTTTGATTTAAAGGTAACTAGTAAACAAAGTTCCGGATAGAAGCTTTGAGGCTTTCATTTGAAAAAAGAGAGGCCCACTGGTGCTTTTTTCGGTGTTACCCAGGTGAAAGGTTTGCTTGACTGAGAATAGATTAATAAAAAAAGGTATTAAATTAAGGTACTATTGAAATGAAATAAAAACGCTATCTCAAATCAATCTACGGAAAGAGTCATAAAAACTGCATATGCAACTGAGAAACATATTCTCTTGATGGTTTCACGAGTATCTACTGTGGCATTGGCTCCAAACCTATTCTCTGTTTTTTTTAGTACTTCTGATATAGTTTGGTACTTCATGGCAATGTCCAATTTAGATCGATTGGTGCTTAATGTATGGACTTGTCTTTTTGTCTTTTGAGCAAAGCTTTCTTTCCAGCTAGCTTGCAAATACACACAAATTCGTGTGACCATATTGTAAATTGACCATTATGGTCCCTTTAAGGAAAATTTTACTTACAACAAAAAAAGGTATCTTATTCACTCTAATCACTGTTTTGTACCCATGGCAAGCTTAGATGGTCAACTGTGGTTCACTTATGGACTATAACTTTGGTGGCTGGATACTTTAATCGTATACCATACTAGTTCTACAAAAATGCTGCTTTAAGATTAGAGGAGATTTCATGAACTCTACCAAACGCTTTGGAGGAAGGGAGAAGCTTCTGTTAATCCACATTACAGTATAGTTATATGTTACGCTGTGTGCTCTTTCTGTGCCTGGCAGGTTACTTTCCACTATGTTGGTTATAATGAGTCAGGTCGACGCATTGACAGTTCCTATTTACAAGGTACCCCTGCAAAAATCCGACTAGGCACTAAAGGATTGGTTCCAGGTGAGAAAATTCTGTAAGTTCTGAAACTTGGGATTTCTTTCTTGAATAGTAATGGGGAGGCATGTCAAAGAGAAATCTTTTTGGCAGGTTTTGAGGAAGGCATACGGGACATGAGACCAGGAGGGAGACGGAGAATAATTATTCCGCCAGAATTAGGTCCCCCTGTGAGTATCACTTAAATTTCCTTTCCTTTTCTTTGTTCTTTCAAAACACTGCTTGCTCCTTTTTTTTATTGATTGATTTAAATATATATCTATACGTAGTCCCATGGAGTGCGGAAGCCAGAGGTATGGCTATACTTACAAAGTTGTATTAGTTGTGACATTAACTGGTTCAAAGAAAACATGGAAATATCTCTCTGGTGCTTAATTAGCGGATGCATCGCATAGTACACTTCAAAGAAGAGCAATAAACTGTTTTACCCCCTCTAATTTCCTTTCTATCTTTATAACAAATTACACTTCATCTATTAAGAAGCCTAATATATAGTTGAGATTACCACCTAACACTCGCGTGAGCCAACTAGTTCACGTATCCTACATACACAACCACCTTTATCAAACAACCGTACAAGAGTGACGTTTATATGTAGGATCCCGTACGTTGATATCACATCATTTACCTCCTCGTCTATATCGTAATCTGTTAATGACTATTAAGTATACATTTGAAAGAATGCTATTCTGGTCCTGGCTCTATGAAGAGAAGGCTTTAAGATTGTTTCTAAAGTTTAGGTCATTGCTTTTCAACTTCAGTTTTACAATTCCTGCCTTTTAGTTTAGAAATACTTCTAGCGATCCCCAGTATCAACGGTGAGTGAAGGTCATACCTTTCTACCAAATAGGACGTAACTGCAAAGTTCTTGACACGTGCTTACTTTTGTCAACCTCAGGTTCACCTCTCTTGAGTTTCAACCTTCCAAGATAGATGCCTGATTGAGTTCATAAAAGGATCCACATAGTTGGAGTAATATTGCTATATTCAAAGTTGAAAAGTGAGAGGAAATGCATCTAAGGGTTGGACCAAACTAGTAGCTCAGATATTCTCTTTTCTCACTAAATCCAGCATCACTAGATTTATCCTCCGTGTTGCATTCAGAATCAACACACACACACACACACACACACACACACACACACACACACACACACATTTTGACCTGTTATCACAGCGTCTTAGAAAACGTGACAGGTCATTTGAACTGGCCTTGTTTGACTTGTTCCTTTGAAGTTAGTTGAATCAGTAGGTCATGCCAAGAACCCCTCTCCTTTCTTTCTTTTTCTTCCATCATTTGTTCTGAACAACGTAATGCTTCTTAAGCATGTTGGAAGGTTGCTAAATAGAATATTTATCTATTAACAGGTGGGACCTTCCACATTTTTCAGCGCAAAGCAATTTGAAGTTTTTGATGTGGAACTACTTAGCGTCCAAGATTGCACGAGAAGAACGATAGGTTTTTACTCAGATGTTGTCTGCTATTGAGTACCAAGCTTTCTCCATGAGTTCAAGTAGAACATTTTCTTTGAAAAGCGTTAAGGAAGAAGGCTGACAGTTCAAAACATGTTTAGGGTGACCAACACGCCAAAAGTTTTGCCATCCATGCCCATTAAAGGGTATAGAAGTTAGAGACCGTTGCCAAATTATTTTTGGCATTCTTGTCTTCATTGGTGATGCCGATTACCTTTTTCACTTGGATTTACCTCTCAACTTGGTAAGATTTTCTACTGACTTTATATGAACTCTTTAATCTTGTAATGTAATATATTATCTTTACCATTTTAATGGCCTCCATGCCATCCATTTTAGATCTCAACCTTATGGATGTTTGATTATATGCATAACAACACAATGATTCAATAGAAAAGACAGTAGCAATTGAACAGGGGCATTGTCATCTAGCCGTAGCGAGTAGGCACCTATACCTTGGTGATCAAGGCGACTATTTTATCGGTTGAGATCAGGAGAAACAGAAAGTGAGGCCAAATATGAAGCCTTCAATCACGCGCTGCCATGTGTAAAAAAAGGGAAGAGGTTTAATTTTTTTTTTTTTAAAAAAAAGAGTTGCTTGTACACGTGGCAGCGCGTGATTAGAGGTCTCATATTTTGTCTCATTTTCTGCCTCTCCTGATCTGAACCCCTATTTTATAAAGGGTAGGCCATTGTTGCCTCATATCACTGTACCTAACCAGTGATGCTTAGGTGTTGCCACAATCCATTTACTTTAGAAAAGGATTCTTGAAATTCTCAGATGGTGCAATGAAGAAGCTTTAAGAATACAGGGATTTGAATTTTGAGCTAATCCTAGTTATAAAAGTCACTAGGTTTCCCAGATCAACCAGTGTCTGGCTACCCCCCCCCCCCCGGGTCTCTTCTCTCTTTGGCAGATATCAAACTAAGCTGCATCTTGGCATTAGTCTAGTTAAGATTTATGATTTGACAAACCTTTGATGAGGGAGTGGGTTCTCCCCTCACCTGTACCAGAGGCCCCTTAGCCAGGTGGGATGTAAATCGAGGGATGTGCTCCACCGGCAGCCCTGCAAAGGGAGAGGACACTCGAGATTCAGCCAGCCCAGAGGCAACCCTTGTAATATTTCAACAAGGATTGTCTCCACACGGACTCGAACTCGGGACGTCGGGGTTCTAGCCCCTATCACCTTTGTCACTTACCACTGGACTACGCCCCTGGGGGCATGATTTGACAAACCTATGTCTGTATCAAATGGCTTTTGTGTCTAAATGCCAGTTTTGCCTTAAAGACATTGAAGGCGCATTGGGGGAAGAAGTATATTTTTTCCTCTTTACATTAAAGTGAACTTCTGTAATACTCTTCTCTTTACAAAACAAAATATTGACTCAATTGACTTAGACACGTTTAAGAGATACCATTAAATATAATGTTAGTAAAATGTTTTTTTTTTTTTTTACAATAACCCATCATACTCTTTTTAAAGCATTATTCATGTCCTCTAACAAAGAGTATAGAAGCGTAGATCACAAATGCATATCTAATTTTTGTAAAATGATAAATGCCTTTGGAATAATCTAAGATATAAAAGTTGTCAATGTTTTTAGAACGGATTTACAACGAAATAAATATAATGGATCAAATATAAATGTTTGACATTCTCAATAAAAGCACACACACATATATATATTATTCTTTTGGACAATATTATATATCTTTATTACTGCCCAAGTTTTCCAAATAACTAAGACAAAATAATCACCACAAATATTAGCCTAACATGTAAGCACAAATATATTTAAAGTAAAAATGTATCATATGCAAATTTGGCATATCATCTTAAAGTTGGACGAGCACATAAACACGAAACGCATTTGACATATCATGTAACATATGGTTATATGTGAAGTCGGCATACATTAAAAGGACAATAAACCAATATAAACATTCAATTCAACCCAATATACTAGATTCGTGCATGCACTTGGGAAAAAAAAACAAAAAACTATGAGTAAAGATAACACTCAATTCAATCAAACAGACAAGTTTCGTCCAATGTCAGGATGAAATCATCTTTAAGCAATCTCTCTTAAACCTCCTCTTAAGAAACTATATCGTTTTGTTACATACACATATTTAATACAAATTTGATGGGTAAATATTAGCACCTACTGTACTTGTGGTGTGTGTGTTTTTTAAACAAAACGACGTACTTTTACGGTTTAGAAGAGATACACAACAGACTATTATTATTTTTATGAAGTATTTTTTACCGTCTATGTGTGTCTTTTTAAAACAAAACGACGTATTTTTACAGTTAAAAAGAGATATACAAAATACTATTATTAGTTTTGTGAAGTAATCTCCTACTGTCATAAATCTATTGTTTTTCGAGGTAAACTTAGAAAACCAATTAAGAGTTATAGACTATGTATTTCAAAATAAACCACAATGACCAAGAAGATTAGCATATGTATATGTATTTGCAAAGACGTAATCGTCTCAAGATTAAGATAGAATCCCAATGGTGAGGTACCATTAGGAATAGTTGAGCAAATTGGGTTTTCAAATACGGTAACTAAATTTGGTTCTACTGTCTTCTATAATTGAATAATCTCCTCAACCCTCATTCTAGTTGCCAATTCTCGAAAAACCCATCAGATCATTTATCTTTTTCTATGTAATTTGTGGAAAGATGATACATTTTCTTTGCTACCTGCAGATTGAACAAGTTCAATAGCCACTAGGGAGAGTCGTCTAGCGTAGTACTTTGATATTTGGGCATAAAAACAATTGCTTTTCTTTAATTCTTTTTGACCCTGTTCTCTCTCTGTGCCGCATTTAGAGTAGAAAATTTGTGAATAATTCGATAAATATTTGTATATGTTTTCTGGGGTGTCTATATATTCGAGCATCTGTGAATTTGAGGAGCTTTCTGCTTCGGGTTGTTTTCAAACAGCACTAATTTTGTAGCAAAAGATATTTAGGAGGGTTTGTACCAAACCCAGGTGGAAAAAAGTCAGGGTGTTGAGAAAAGTAATGAACTTTGGTCGCTGGGATGCCATTGTTGCTGCATGATGTCAAAGTTTGTTTCTTGGCGCTGTCCTCTGTGTTGTTGATTGGTTCTGTGGATTAGACTCATATGCTAGCTTTCCTCAGCTGTTTTCTTGAGTAGTTCAGTGATTGGTTAGGGCTTGTGGGTAGTATTCGATTGATCTAAACTGGGCCTTTTGTTAAGGTTTTATTACTTCCTGGATTTGGGTGTTATTAGCTGAGGTGATTGGTTTCTGGGCAGTTGTTTGTTTTGTTGCTAGTTTAATGGAGTGGGGCTTCAAAGTGAATCAAGTGCCCATTTCTTTTGATTGATTGTGATCAGGTTTGAGTTTTTGTTCCTATGCTCTACATGGTGTTGTGGTCTGGCTGAATTCTGGTTGGGACAGCTGTGATTTGTCTTGGGCTATTTAGTATTGCTGCTTTTGATGCTCTGAGGTCTTTGGAGAATCTCTGCGTCTGGGTGTGGTCAGGTCAGCACTTGAAGATCATTCTCTAATTGTCTCATTGGTAAGCCTGGTGTGAAGAAGTTGATTGAGTATGAATCGTAGGGTTAGAAGGAAGGTGGCAAGGAAAGGTAAAGAGAAGGTGGATTACACAAAGTGTGAAGAGTCCTTAGGTTTGGATGGTGACGGGATTGTTGATTGGACTAAATTGCCAGATGATACAGTGATCCAGTTGTTTTCTTGTCTTAATTATCGTGATAGAGCAAGCTTGTCCTCGACCTGTAGGACCTGGAGGACTATAGGGGCATCTCCGTGCTTATGGCAGGCATTGGACATCCGTCCACATAAATGTGATGCAGCCGGTGCTGCTTCTCTTGCTTCTAGGTGTCAAAATCTTCAGAAGCTTCGTTTTCGTGGTGCTGAATCAGCTGATGCAATTACGTTTCTTCAAGCCAGGAACTTGCGTGATATTAGTGGTGATTACTGTCGGAAAATTAGTGATGCTGCGCTATCAGTTATTGCTGCACGACATGAGAAGCTTGAGAGCCTTCAGCTTGGACCAGATTTTTGTGAAAGGATCAGCAGTGATGCGATAAAATCAGTCGCAATTTGTTGCCCTCAACTGCAAAAACTTCGTCTGTCAGGCATTCGTGAAGTCAATCAGGATGCAATAAATGCGTTAGCCATGCACTGTCCAAATCTAGTGGATATTGGGTTTATAGATTGTCTTCGTGTCAATGAAACAGCACTTGCAAATATTCGTTCTGTTCGCTTTCTTTCGTTAGCTGGGACAACTGGTATAAAGTGGGGTTTGGTTTTCCAACATTGGTCTAGGTTGTCTGATCTGATAGGTTTAGATGTCTCTAGGACAGATGTAACCCCAAGTGCCGTTTCAAAATTGATGTCCATCTGCCAGAGCTTGAAAGTCATGTGTGCCTTAAATTGCTCATCCCTAGAGACAGATGGTACCTTTGTTTCCAATAACAATTATAAAGGTAAACTGCTGATTGCGCTTTTCACAGATATTTTAAAAGGAATAGCTTCCCAATTTGCCAATGTATCAAAACAAGAGAGAAATGTTTTCATGAATTGGCGAAACTCAAATGTAAAGGACAGGAAATTAGATGAGATTATGAATTGGCTGGAATGGGTACTCTCCCATTCTCTTCTACGCATTGCTGAGAGCAATCCACAGGGTTTAGATAGCTTTTGGCTTAAGCAGGGTGCATATCTGTTGCTTAGCTTGATGCAGAGTACCCAAGAAGAAGTTCAAGAAAGGGCAGCTACAGGTCTGGCAAATTTTGTTGTCATTGATGATGAAAATGCTAGTATTCATGGTGAAAGAGCCGAAACAGTAATGAAAGGTGGTGGTATACATCACCTCTTAAACCTAGCGAATTCGTGGCACGAGGGGCTTCAGTCAGAAGCTGCCAAGGTGGGGTCTATAATTAAAATACTCAAGCCTTCACCGGTGCTGGCTTATTTTTGTGCATTTTTCTATTTTAATACATCTAGGAAGCTTGATAATGATCTCAAAAGTTTAAATAGGCTCAAACTTTCTGTTTCTATTGAGCAGGCTATTGCGAATTTGTCCGTGAACACAAGTGTTGCGAAAGCTGTGGCAGAGGAAGGAGGTATCAATATCCTTGCAAAATTGGCGACATCCATGAACAAATTGGTTGCGGAAGAGGCTGCCGGTGGACTCTGGAATCTTTCAGTTGGGGAAGAGCATAAGGTTCCATCTTTTGTTTTTTTATTTTTTGTTGAAAGGATGTGTTGATTTTGGTTGACTTGGAGCTTTTCTGATATACTCAATATAACAGGGTGCTATTGCACGGGCTGGTGGCATCAAGGCTTTGGTTGATCTCATCTTCAAATGGTCTCCTGGTGGTGAGGGAGTTTTGGTATGTGACTTGTGTCCCACGCATATGACAATGTACAGATTGACTGCTAGTGCGTCATTTTCTCTGCTTGCAATTAGTTGAAAGGGTCCAGATTAGTAAACTGATTGATGTTTTTTGCTAAGCTGATTTTTATCTCATTTTCTGTATGCTTAGGAGCGTGCAGCTGGTGCATTGGCGAACTTGGCGGCAGATGACAAGTGTAGCATAGAGGTTGCTTCTGTTGCTGGAGTGCATGCTTTGGTAACTCTGGCTCGAACCTGCAAAGCTGATGGAGTGCAGGAGCAGGTATTGCCCAATTCAAGCATTTAGTTAGCCCAGTGAAAATAACTTCTTTAATTTGTTAATTAATTCTGACTTCTGATGGTTTGAGTACGTCGAGCTTTAGCTTACAGGTAGATGTAAAAAGATTAGTAATGCATGTGACTCAATGATTGCAAATGGTTACACACTCTTGCTTCATGATAATTTTCTTTTCTTCGTGCTTATCTACCTTGATTTAGTTCTGTTGGTATGAGCCTTAAGCCACTTAGTTTTTTAATATGAACGCAAATCTGTACTCCACAATGTTGTTTTGTGACTCATTTATGAGATAATGTGCTGTCTTATGGAAAAGGTGCTATCTGATAATCATTTTTTTCATGTTCTGCATTTTTTCCCTACTTTCCATTTCCAATGGAGTCAAGGACACATCCTTCCTTGACTTTGGAATATAATGGAATAAAACAAAATGACTTACTAAATTGGTTGCGCTTCTTATATTGTGAAGTAGCAGTTGATCGACACGGCTTGACGCAATTTTCATTATGGATCATTGGAAAACAACTTCTGTGTGTTTCTAACACATAAGTATGGTTGTGTACATCCTACCCTCCATGTCCCGCCATAGGCAGGAGCTTCTAAGGCAATGGGGGTATTGTTGTTGTTGTTGTTGTCCGTTTTCTTTTCTTATTTGCTTATCTGCTCAGTTACTAATCAATAGCTCAAATGCTTGTTCTAGGATTTCATTTTTGTGCTGGTGTGTTGTGGAGAAATTCATTGCATACTGTTATAGATATGTTTGTTGAATTTTGCATTTTGATTATTGGATTGGATATAAATCTGGAGCTTCCAGTGGGACATTCTTTGATTTCTTTGCTGTTCTCTCTTATTCCGTTATGTAAAAATTGTCCTCGTAGGTATGAAGTGTTCTTGTTGAACCATTTTGTCTTCTGATATTTACACATTGGCTATGGTGGATTTTGCAGGCAGCTCGTGCTTTAGCAAATTTGGCTGCTCATGGAGATAGCAACAGTAATAATGCTGCTGTTGGGCAAGAGGCTGGAGCGCTTGAAGCACTTGTGCAACTTACCCAATCTCCTCATGATGGCGTTAGGTATTGCTTTATGCGAAATTATATTGGACCCGCTCCACTAGTCTCAAACCTCTCCATGGCCTTGGAACAATCACTTGGTGATTTCTTGGATTGAAATTTAATTTCATTAAATAGGCCATTACCAAAGCGTGTTTTGCTCAACAAAGTAATGAAGAAAGGAAGAAAGAGAATGTTTCTATTACTCTCCTTCTAATATTGGCAGTAGCATTAAAAATGACATTCTCTTTTCCTTTGAAAAGCCAATTTATATACTGCTGCATACGTTGTTTTCTACATTAGCCCTAGACTTGGCAGATTTTTTAAGAATGTATCTGGTTTTGTCCTTGTACAAGATGCCGGACATGATGGAGTTGGATTACTAACTAGTGAGGCTTATTCGACCTGCTATGCTTATGTATGCATGTCTCCCTTTTTTAGGTTGTGTGTGGGAGTGGGGTAAGGGGTAAGGAAAATTATCATTCTTCTATAATATATGCTGGGTTTTTATAATTTGTGTTTCTCACTATCTCTTCCTTTACTTTTAAATCCTCTATTCAAGTGTAATTGTTGGCACCCAAACACTGCCTTCCTACTTGAATGTGGTTAATATTATTTTAGTGCATGCTTTACTTCTTGGATCTTCTTGAATGGGGTTTCTGTATCTTATATCTCTCACTATCTCCTCCTTTTCTCAAATCTTGTATTCAAGTGTAATTTTCGGCAGCCAAACCCCTTTCAGTGTCTTCCTACTCGAATGTGGTTATCTTTGTTAACTTTTCGATGTGATGCTGCATAATATTCTCCTAATTCACAAGTTATAATTTTGGATTTTTGATATTCATCTATTTCACAATAGGCAAGAAGCTGCTGGTGCATTGTGGAACCTGTCCTTCGATGACAGGAATCGGGAAGAAATTGCGTCTGCTGGTGGAGTTGAAGCCTTGGTAAGATGCCTTTTCCTTATCGTGGCATTTATAAGAAATAACTACTGATGGTTATGTTTCACGTGAGCATGATTCACTTAGTACTTCGTGAGAAGTACTTTAGTCTGAAATTAAGGGGAAAATCTCCTTTCCTTGCGTGTTTCTCCACAAACTTGAGGATGTCTATGACAACAGTTGATTCGGTCCTGACACATTAAGAGGTTTAGATGCACAGCTATTTGCACCTTGTGAGATTGCAAAGATGATTTCATCTTCTTAAAGCGACAGAAATCTTTTGGGGGACTATTGCGTTAATAATTGGATAAGTGTGTTGTTTTGTTAATAACAATTATATAGTGCTTATGTGTCTGCTATGCTGCCGTACTGCTCCAATGGGTAAATGCCTGTGGGTAATGAACATTCACATTCCTTTCTGACAATGGGATAGTTGAGTACGCAGCTCTGGATTTTGTTTTGTTTTACTTCAACACATGAAACTGAATATTCTTGCCAGTATGACCTATTTCAAATGAATCTTTAGTTTGTGCATATATTAATGTTAAAACTTTTAAATTACCATCTCATCTAAAAGCTTAAGCTTGTAGGGAAAGTTGTAGTTTGTGGAATTATAGATATAGCATGCCCCCTCACATATGCACTTACCACATGTGCTGTAGTACTAGCAAACAAACAGCAGCAGACTATTAGTAGAATAGCAGTAATATTATTTTTCCAGAAAATGGGGGCAGCAAGATTCGAACCCATGACCTCTTGGTACTTTAGTACCATGATAAATTACCATCGCATGTAAAAGTTTAAACTTGTAGAGATAATAGTAAGTTATACATTTATAGCTTTAACAGAAACTATGGCCTGTTTGTCCATGAACAGTTTGGTCTAAACTAGGCAATAGTTTTTTGTTTTTTTTTTAAGTAACTAGGCAATAGTAAGATTGTACCTTCTGCTCTCTTCAGCTAATTCATCACTGGTCTTATGCGCCAGTGAGATCCAGGTCAAAATTTGGCATCCAATCACTTGCACAGGGTGCACTGATGTCAAACAATGACCATGTCCTTGCATTTGTATCTGTTTTTTAAATATTTAGGGCACTTTAACAAGTTTCCCATCTGTTCAACATGAGATCTGGTCCTTGTTTCCCATCCTAACTAATAAGTTGGGACTACAAGTTTTTACAAATGTTTGACGAAGGAAGGCTTTTTGGTATCCAGGTTGCTCTCGCTAACTCTTGTTCGAATTCCTCTCCCAGCCTTCAAGAGAGGGCTGCAGGTGCTCTATGGGGACTCTCTGTCTCAGAAGCAAACAGGTGCACTTGTTTCTCTGCTCTCTCCCTTTGTATTGAGCATGTGTGAGTATATATGTGAATATCTGAGTGCCTCTGTGTCGTATTATCTACTGATTCAAATATTTCAGTCTGAAATAGTACCAAAGGAAGACTTTTTCCTTGTATGTTTCCTTCAGAGTACATAGCCTAATCTTCCATGTTCTTCTGATTGTACCTTTCACAATCTGTCACCCAAGAAGCAGCTAAAACTATGCTAATTTCCTTATGTGTAAGAATTAGTTTAGCTTGCAATAATTGTTTATGTACTTTATGATGTTTCCTGTTTGTTGTTCCACTTGTGATTGAGATTCTGGAGTGGTGAGAGACGTCAGTAGTAGCCTCTACCCATTATATTTGTGATTCCAAATTGATGAAACCTTTTGATTTTTGTATGAAATTTGTCATTTAATTTACATTTCTGCATCATCAGACAACTACTTTTGAAGAAATTTCTGAACTTCTAATGTGTTACTTGTGTTTTCCTTAATCAGCATTGCTATTGGGCGAGAAGGAGGTGTGGCACCCCTTTTAGCATTGGCACGATCTGAGACTGAGGTAAGGATTTTAAAACGACAACAATAATAATGTAATAACTTGGTTTCTTGAAAGACATGTAATTTTACGGTGAAATATCCTTTTTGTCATTATGCGGGGGAGTATTTCATAAGAAGGGGGTTAATCTCTCTCTCTCTCTCTCTCTCTCTCTCTCTCTCTGTCTCTCTGTGTGTGTGTGTGTGTTTTGTGTGTGTGTGTGCGCGCGCGTGCCCGCCCTGGAGGTTATTAGTGCCTTTATGGAACTTCCTTTTGTCTTATAAAAGGTTTAAGCAACACATATCTGGTGAACTTCTATGTATTGGGGTTCCTGTTAGATTAATTAATATTAGGTTTAAGTTGAATTCTTTTTTTGCTAGAATGTGCTTAAGCAAATTTTTTTGGGGGCTTAGGATGTTCATGAGACTGCTGCCGGAGCTCTTTGGAATCTTGCTTTTAACCCTGGGAATGCTCTTCGGATAGTGGAGGAAGGTGGTGTCCCTGCCCTCGTTCATCTGTGTTCTTCATCAATATCAAAGATGGCGCGGTTCATGGCTGCATTGGCGTTGGCGTACATGTTTGATGGAAGGTAAAATTCTGACTTCTGATTTGGTTTTCTTCGCATATGGAGAATTTTTCCTTTTATCTTTTGGTTTTCTAATTTATGCGAGATGTTGGATATCTTAACAAAACCATTTGCTTGTACTCTTGAGTAATGAAAGTATTATAGATCATATCAGAATGTATTACATATTTTTTTAGTTTTGTAGTAATGCCACAAACACAAGTCCTGAGCTATTTGTGCTTGTCACAGTGGATTTTGTGGAAGTGCCAATCCTCCATTCTCTTAATTTTTTTTTCTTTTTACAACTTTTGGCGTTCACTGAGTACTTCAAAAGGTTCCACTTGTTCCATAGCCTCATGTTGATGTGATAAGCCTTGCCACATGACTAGCTTGGCTGTCTTGCTGGCATTCTTTTTGTTTTTTTAATACACTTGCTTATAAGAGATAGCCTTCGGCTGTTTCTTTTCCTGGAATGACAATGTCTGTGAAACTCTACTAGTACCTCTCATCGTAATTGTCCTGCTCTCCATTTGAGCTTTTCGAAGAAAGATGTTTCACTGAGTATACCCTTATTCTGTTTCACAAGAGCCCTCTGGTGCATAATAAGTTTGTTAGTAGCTTGAACAGTATTATAAATTATCCAATCAGACCTTAAAGGGTTATGATGAGCAACAAATTTTGCAGGATTTCTTAACATCCCAGTTTCGTAGTGTGCCGCAACCTATTCCTCACTAATAAAATGGGGTTTCCCTTTTCGGATAGGAAGTTAGAAAGAGCTCCTTTTGCACTCGGTCAGGACCATGCTGCTGCTTCAAAGCCAATATAATGCTCTTTGGTAGCTGACTGCTCCACACCTATTTTTTTAGCTGCGTGATGAATTCAGCATTACATTCTGGATTGATCTTCACTTCTTGTTTTTTCCTCCCAAGATCGATTCCTCTTCTTTGCTTCATGAAATTGTCTAAGGGACACCCCCGCCCCTAACTCTTTATCCCTTGTGGGGGGTGGGTTTGCACCTTGGAGGACTTGCCCTTTGGTTCATGGGCTGACATTGAATGGGATTACAAATTCATTCCATAGCTTGGTTGTTCATAATCAGAATAGGATCAAATTTCTCTTCTAGCATGTCCTAAAAGGTGTAAATCTGTTGCATCAAATATTTGGAAGACTATCTTTGTATACCTTAGATAGAAGGGATTGCCTTGGCCAAGATAACTGTCTCTCTCTTCTTGGGTTTCTTCATGAGAAACGAGTAAATTGGTTGAGATGGCAAGAACATTCAACCAGGTGACTTTTAAATCCATCTATTAAACATAGGCGACCCATGCTGATTAGAGAAGGAGAACGGGGGCAAATTCTTTTAGGGAAATCAATAGAAGGATAAATTTTAGCTGAGCACTGGGGAGGATAGGGTGTGTAATAAGCACAATATCTCATTACTTATGGCAGACTGCTCTTTTTGCAAGGAAGGGCTGAGGAGTTGAGTTGTGAAACTAGTTACTTTCTTTGCTGAAGTTTTTAATTTGTCATTTTTTAAACATCATTGATTAGGTAGCAAAACACTGTTACAGAGCCTAGAGGAATCGGGTCTTGCTCACCAGATATGAGATTTCATTTTTCGTCTTTGATCACTCTGACAATTCAATCGGTTATATTGCATTTTACATGTTTAGTCAGATACCAAACTGATGTTAGTCGATCACTTCACCAAATGACCGTGCCTAGTACTCTACAGCTTTCTGTGTTCTTTGATCATAATTTTCTCTCTTCTTGTCTCGTACAGTTTCCTTTTGTCCTGTGGTCGAAGCATTGCTGGTTATTGTCCAGTTATTCTTCGCCTTATAAAATCACAAACATGTAATGGGAAATTTGTAAATTGGGTACAGAATGGATGAAGCTGCACAGGCTGGGACTTCAGGAGAAAGCACATCAAAGATTGTTTGCTTAGATGGGGCTAGAAGATTGGCTTTGAAGCATATTGAAGCTTTTGTTCTTACATTTTCTGATCAACACGCTTTTGCTGCCGCTGCTGTATCATCAGCCCCAGCTGCATTGACCCAAGTTACTGAATCAGCCCGTATTACTGAAGCTGGTCATCTTAGATGCAGGTTTGCCCACATTGATAGGTCCTCTTTTCTTTATACTTTTTGGGTAATTGTTCTCTTTGCAGACTTTTCTGTTATTGCCTTCCTGCATATGGTGAATAGAAGTGCTAAAGAAAAGGTATTAAAACTCTAATGCTTGGTTTTGGGTGTTCAATGCGCGCAGTTGCAGAATTTAGTTTCTGATTTTCACTGAACTCTGAGTCTCAGGTGACTGATTTAGTTGCTTAAATCATTTTTGTCACTCAATTCTGCTCTTGCTTTAGCATGACCCAGTACCTCTCAAATTTGTTGTTTTATTGGCTTTTAGTTTCGGAAAATTTGGACCAAAGGAATGAGAAGTTTGATAGTTTCCAAAAGGGATGTTGACAATATTTGCAAAGGTGTGGTTGAATTTTGAGGAAAGACACTAGTAAGCAGAGTGCTTAGTAAAATTATTTTAGCCATGTCAACGTAGCAAGTCAGATTCTTCAAAGAAAAAGAGGAAAAGAAAAAAGAAAAGAAAGATGAGGTTCCTTTGAACTAAATTCTTTGTACTGATCTCCTCCTCTTCTTTCATTTCCCTCCCAAATTATAAACTTACCTTTCGATATGAAACTTCATTCCTTAAAGGAAGGCTTTCACTTCCTCTTACCATATTCTATTCACTGTTGTGAGACTGATTCATCTCCTTCAATTTGTATTCCCTTCAATCAAAACCATATTACTGCATATGCTTTTCCCTCCAGCTGCGAATCTGTGTAGAAGTGTATAAAACACATTTTTTCTGCGTAATTCAATCAGGGCCTTCAGCCACCAGAGTCTTTGACAATCTCTTTTGTTCCCAATTTGAGGATGCTTGTGGAGGACAAATCTCTGAGATTGACCATCTTTGCAGTGTTGCCATGGGTTTTGCAGCTAAAATTAGTTTATTTGGATCCAGAAAGGAAGGGAGAAAAAGGAGGAGAGAGAGCCTTCGAGAACCCACAGCCTTGATGGTGCTAGTTGAATCTTTGCTCTTCTGGTGTGTTTGTGTGGGTAATTGGGACTTGGAAGAATCATAGAATTGGAAATGTATTGCTAATGATATTTTTCTTTTAACCATAAGAAATTTTGTTACATCCTTACGCCCTTCTAGCTAATCTGGTCAAATTGATAAAATAATATCGAACTGTGGATTCCATTTATCAAAATTTTCCGCTTATTTTCACCCGATGATTGTTTAATCCTTTTCGTTTTGCTTGTTCTCTTCTGTTTTAAAGATTTTGTTAACTCAATGAACCAGAGAATTAATTTGTTCTTGGATGGCATTTGCCAAAAACTTTCGTGCTGTGTACCATTCCGTTGGATTATGCTTTGCATGTCTAGAAGAAAGTAGTGCAGACATAACCTACTGCTTTATCCTTGATATATATCCTAGCCAAAAGGCTGGCAATAACGGAGCTAGTCGCTACTTAGCCAGAAGGAAGCTTTAGATTACTATTTTGGCTTCTGAGAAGTCAAGAGAACAACCCCTCTGGAACCCGTCACTTCCTCTTGCTTAGCCATTTTGCTGTAACAAGCCTGAACTCAAGGCATGCTTGAGATGAATTGCATGATATTATTCATTCTGCGTGGACTTATTGGAACTGATGAACAATTCTCCAATAATATGAACTTTTCGCCTACTTCCTCAGTTTACTTTATCCTGAAGTCCTGTCACCTTCTCTAACTTATTCCTCCCCCCTACGCTAAACTAAAGATACTGAGGAAATATCTAGTACTCTTATTACTATCTTGGTTATTATTATTTGTATAAGTCTATTTTTCTGGAAGAGTTTATTTCCATTGTCAATCTATTTGTGTGTTTTTCTTTTTTCGGTAAAAAAAATAGGTGAGGGAGGCTTCCCCAGTCCAAGGCTAGAGCATGTCATCACCCCTAACAAAGACATCCAGTGGAATTTAGAGATCGTCAATCAAGAGAAATTGCTGGTAGCAGGATGCAAACCTATGTCCTTACAAGACGAAAGACGAAGTGAACGGAACTTACCAGTTTAACCAACCCCTCTCTAGCAATCTATTTGTATCTCCACTTACCATCCAAGCCCTCTCCACTGCTCAGGGACCTATTTGGTCTTCTACGCTATTCAGGCGCATAGGGGTCTTGTGATTTGCTTAGAAGTAAAAACTGGCATTGACCCTGATATGGAAGTAGAAGACAAGCAAGGGTATAGTAACTTAGGAGATGGAGATGACAAACTTTACCTAAATATGGAGTTTCAGAAGTAAAAGGAAGTGTTTTGGTATATTAAAGAACTAAAAAAAAAAAAAGATAGAAGTAGCGTCGAAAAACCTACATTTAAGGTGGCATGTTACTTATGACGATAATGCAGTGGCTATAATTGAAGTGTTCTGGCAATGTCGCCTGGTTCTTATGGAGATAATGCACCTGCTAGATGTGAAGGGCTCTGGCAATGTCTTTACTCTAGAATAGACAAAATGCTTTCTTCTTGAGGCCCTTAAGGAATAATAATAATAATAATAATAATAATAATAATAATAATAATATCTCCTGTATCAATCGCGTTCTACTTCCTCCTAAATTGGCTCCTATTAAAGAGAAGATCTTAATAATAGGATTCTAGTGAACTGCATATAGTTGACAATCTGGTACCCATTTTGTCTCTTTGCGTCCTCATTAAATTGCTATCTCATTTTAATTGCGTCCATTTTCTCTGCTTTTACACTGCATTCAGCTTCTTGTTGAGATGTAAGCTATCCCACATACTACAACTGGAAGGAAGAAAAAAGAAAAAGGATCATAAAAAGAAAGAAATTGATAAACCAAGCAAAATGATATCCATATGCATTGTTAAATTTGAGAGTTTGAAACCAGTGTGTGCACATTTTTACTCATTGAACCGTAGGCCTCTAAACTAAACAAATGTGATGTATCTATGTGTGTGTGTGTCTGTGTGTGTATTTATTTATTTATTTGTATTCTTGAATGGCGTGCTTCATCTGGAAGGCCTGTGGTTCCTTCTTTTCCTTGGTCTTACAAAAGTTATTTTCTTCAGTGGAGCAGAAATTGGTAGGTTTATCTCAATGCTCAGAAACCAATCATCTGTACTCAAGGCATGTGCTGCCTTTTCTCTTCTTCAGGTAAGACATCTGCCTTTGAGACTTTGTTTTTGCTAACTGGAGGATAAACATAAACCACCTTTAATATGTTTCTGCATGAACCTCAGTTTACCATACCTGGTGGGCGACACGCTCTGCATCATGTGAACCTCTTGCAGAACGCTGGAGCGCCAAGAGTTCTGCGCGCTGCAGCCGCTGCTGCAAATGCACCCCTGGAAGCCAAAATCTTTGCCAGAATTGTGCTTCGGAACCTTGAGCATCATCAAACAGATCCAATCTTGTCGTAGCTGTAACTGTTCAACATACATATGGAGTTTTAGCAGAGCCAATGAATCGCGCCCGGTTGTTATCTGGGGTTGCATTCATGTGGTGGCATATTAGTATAACCTTCCAAGGAAGAAAAACACTCATGGTCCTCTGGAAAAAGAGCAAAGGGGCATATGGGTAGTAGGGTTTGTATCATATTTTAACAATAATGTTGTATTGTGTCCATGGATGATAGAACAGAGAGTTCTTTGGGAAGGGATTAGACTATAAGGTCCATGGATGATAGAACATATAGATCTCTTGGGAAGGTATTTGTCTATAAGGTAAACACTTGCACATTCTCTTACATTGTTTCTTCACCGCCCCCCCCCCCCCCCCCCAAAAAAAAAAAAAAGGGAGGGTCCAGAGTGCCTTTTCTGCATCTTTCTCCTGGCTTGCTTATGAGAAGGTATTAGTGTAGAATTTTAACAGGAATTCCATAAACTTCAAGCGTATTATTGTAGCATTATTATTAGTAGTTTTATTTTTTCTTTTCGTGGAAACATTGTGGTTATTTTATATTGGCTGTGCTTCCTTGACT
Source organism: Eustoma russellianum (assembly GCA_036186865.1). Lineage (NCBI taxonomy): Eukaryota > Viridiplantae > Streptophyta > Magnoliopsida > Gentianales > Gentianaceae > Eustoma > Eustoma russellianum. The sequence continues at coordinate 2,202,909 of AP025072.1, read as the reverse complement.
TTGGAATATGATGGAATAAAGCAAACTGACTCATTAAATTGGCTGCGCTTCTTATATTGTGAAGTAACAATTGATTTACATAGCTTGACGCATCATTATGGATCATCGGGAAACAACTTCTATGTGTTTCTAACACATGGGTATGGTTGCGTACATTTCATCTCAACTAGTGGCCCAAATATCTTTTCATGAACTTACTTCCCAAGGACTTGTGATTGCATTTTCATCCTATTATGGACAAGCTGTCATTATTGAATCGGAGGTCTGGAATCAACCTAATTAGGAAAATGTAAGAAAGCATACCCATACTTGAACAACGAGTAAGGTTGTTGCTCTGTGACGTTGAAGTCACGGGTTCGAGCTGTGGAAACAGCAAGCTGCATACATCAGACCGCGAAACGATCCCGCTCCTCTATGGATCCTGCACAAACGCGGAGCCTATTGCACCGAAAACCGCGGAGCCTATTGCACCGAAAACGCTCTAAGAAAGCATACCCACTAACAACCTTCTTTTGACATACGATGCATCAATTTATGAGAGCACCCCTTAAAAGCATACTACGTAACAGCATTGTTTTGATATCAGATTCACCGGTTTATTTATCAATTCCCTTGGTGAAAATTGTTTATTTCTCCCCCCCCCCCCCCCCCCCCCCCAAAAAAAAAAAAAGGTATACAACACTCTTGGAAACTTAGTTTTCATGGCCTATCCTATTCTTTCCATTTGCAGGCCAACTGATTTTGCTATGCAAATTCAGAAACTGTGAAGACCAGAGCAGAGATGATTCTTTGTAAGAGGACACTGGGGAAGATGCATTCTCCAATAAATATGGTACTATGTACTTTTTTTTGTCCTTGAGAGAAATTTCAAGGTGATGTCCTGTTATGTTCACTTTTTCAAATTTTTTGACTTTAAAATATGGTGAAATAAAACAAAATGGTTCACCAAATTGGATGTGATTATTATATTGCCAAGTAAGCTTGACGCATTTTTTATTCTGGATTATCGGGAAACAACTTCTACGTGTTTCTAACACATGAGTATGGTTGCATACATCCGACCCCTCCTCTCATACCTTGCCATAAGCGAAAGCTTATAAGAAAATGGAGTAATATTATTTTCGTCGTCTAAGCTTCTCGAAACAATACACTCTTCTTTGTATAATGTATGTCTTCGGCAAATAAAATGTGCGGTTAGAGCATCCCATAAAGAGAGAAAACACGTGGCTAGAACATCACATGAAAATTATACATGGTTAGATCATCACATAAAGAAACTCCTTGGCGAAAAAATCACATGACAATTATACGCTGTTAGAATATCACACGACCATTTGCTTTACAGTACCATTTCAAAGAGGGAAATTTTACTGTGTCATTGTCGTTGTTTAAGGAAGATGAAGCTTTGGTGCAGCAGTAAGTCATGTCTATTTAGAGATTCAGAGAGAAGAAGCTCAAACTTTTCGAAGGAACTACTGATTTAAATTTGATAGTAGATTACTCACAGTAAGCATTTTTGTGTAACCAGTAGGGGCGAGATGTTCCTGCAAATACAGAAGTAAGTCTGTAAGCGAGAACAAAGGGAGGAAGAGAGAAATTAAGGGCGTGATAGAAGCATGAATATGATATAAACCAGCTTTAGTGCGAACATATGTTAATCTCAATATTTTGGTTCAGAACAAATGCATTTTCGTTTCTTGTTTGACATGGCCTTAAGTGTTTTCCGTTTTCAATGGAGTCAAAGACACACACTTCTCTGACTTTAGAATATGATAGAATAAAGCAAAATGACTCACTAAATTGGATGCGCAATATTATATTGTGAAGTATCAGTTGATCGACACAGCTTGACACAATTTTCGTTATGGGTCATCGGAAACAATCTCTATGTGTTTCTAACAACGGGTATAGTTGCGTACATCCGACCCATCTATACCCCGCCATAGACGAGAGACAGTAGAGTAACGTTGTTGTTGTTGTTTAACATGGCCTTAAGTAAAAGGTTAGAGGCAAGGAAATGCTTACCTGTATAAAGTCACTGTAAATGGCTAAATCCATCAAATAATCAGCAAGAATTCATGACAAGCCAGACTGCCAAAATAAGCAACAGGTCAAACAAAAGGCATGCTGAAACTTTAAATGCTTTAGAGCAAACTCAATCAAGAAGAAGTCATATGTCACAATGATAATACATCTTTGCTTGCTTTAAATAACTTGAATATTATGAGAAAAGCATATAGTGCTACTGGCATGCCGTAGAAAATACCAAACATGAAAGCTAATAGGGGAGGATGGAGGAGGAAGATGGAGGAAGAAGATGAAGATGAAGATGGATAGATGTAGATTGATAGGGGAGGATGAAGAGGAAGATGGAGGAAGAAGATGAAGATGGGGAGGATGGAGGAGGGAGGTTGATTGTGGGGGGGTGGGGTGGGGGTTGGGTTTTTATTTTTAAATTATTTTTGTCTATAAACTTTTAAAAAATAAATGCAAATGGCATTTACGACGTCAGCATGGATGCTAGGTGTCTATTTCCCCTATAAGTATGGATGCTAATTGAGTTTATTGAAAGTTTGGATGCTACTTAAAATTTCGTATACAAGTATAGATACCAGATGCAATTAACTCTGTTGATTAAAGAGGAAAAAAAAGGAATTACGAATTTAGGAATAAACTATTCTTTTGGGAGCTTCTAGAACAGGAACAGCTGGCCGGTGGGTCTAAAACCCACGTCTCAATTTTTTAAACTTTCTTGAATATGTATGTACTTGCATGTATCACACGTGGATTTTATTGGAGACAATCACTCCTGCACTAAGACGCAGTCGTTTAGTGTGTGCGTATGGAACAACAAAATAAACAAACCCGGGGTGAGTCAAAGACTCTGTCCTTAAGACGTATTGCTCCGGTATACTGTGCCCAACCGATGTGAGCAATCGTCTCCCAGGATACAACGGGTACCTGTTCAGTTGAGCGGCTCTGCTGAACTAGAACTTCTTCGAACCTTCGAATGTCCTGACTTCTCCCGGACGTAATGCAAGTTTCGAGTGCGTATGAATGCAAAATGCTTTGAGATGCTTAGAGCAAGGGTGTGTCAAATGAATGCACCCTTAGCCCTCTTTATATAGGGGAGTCGGTTGGAGAACAAGGTACCGTGACCGTTGGATCAAAACCGTAGTTTGATTTAGGCCGTTCGATTAAAACCTCCTATCTAGATTAGGATGGTTTAATCTCAGCATTTAGATTAAAGATTGATCCGCAGGTTTAAACCTGGACCGTTAGATGGAAACCACATTCGGTTAAGCGGTTAAGACAGTTTAAATCTCGGCCGTTAGATCAAAGCTGTCTTCCCTGCCACCGTTAGATCACAACAGATTGATCTTATTTTAAACTGGAGGATAGTGTTAGTTTCAAGTTTGAAACCTAACCGCACAATCAAAATGATTCTGCCCGCTGTCTGACTTCGATCAATCACATCGATCGATCAAAGTGACATCGATCGATCGATGTGATCGATCGATGTCTGACAGAGCACTTCAATCGATCACTTTGATCGATCTAAGTGACATCGATCGATCGATGTGATCGATCGATGTCCTCTGATCGTCTTTGATCGATCTATCAATCGATCTAAGCTTCCTGATCAACTTCGAACGATGACATCGATCGATCGAAGTGACATCGATCGATCGATGTCATCGATCGATGTCCGTCAAAAGCCTTCCACGTCACATGGACACATCCAATGTGATATTCCTCCATAAGGATGACATGTCACCCATCCACAACATTTTCCATCCACTTTGAGCATTAATTTCACATTCACACAATACCATAATTGAGTGAGTCCACATCCTAAAATTAACTACTCGTTACGTAGGAAATTAAGGATTCATCGGTTTTCGATTATCATTATCGGAAACTCATTAAGCTCAAAGTACGTTGCTCAACCAAGTTTTGCAACATTCATTAATGGGCCAAAGCCCAATCTTTAAATCTCCAACGATGGGCCAAAGCCCAAACCTTAAATTCTCCAACAATCCCCCACATGAATGGAAATTAATGCATATGCAGACTCTGAGGAGAAGTCAGACAAGGAAATATTGCATCAGAAGAGGTAGCTTCTGGCTTTGAACCTTTCTTAGTGATATACCATCGGATTCACTCGGCTAAATAGTGACTTGATGTCTTGAACTAGTCAGCCTTTGTTGTGAACCAAGACAACGATACTCACACAATATTTCCTTTAACACCCTTTTGGTTCTCATGGTTGTGTTCGTTTTGGCCATGAACAACCTGGTTTCAGAAAGTGTTTTAGAGAAATCTTGCCTCCTAGACTTTCTCATAGAAGCGGCCCCACTTCACACTTACATAGGTGATTCCTATCAAGAGTATTCTGCCATACTCCACTTGACGCATCAAGATATAGGACATCATTAAAATCCTTAGCTTACCCTAAATTCTCTGCAGACAGCACTTTTATCAGACGGAATGAGCAAGTGCTAACTGAACCTTCATAACTTAGTTGTCCCATTGAACCAAGATTCTGGGATCTCCAGTCAACAAGGTTGGGTTACCATTACAAAGATTCATGCATTATGGGCTTCAATCCCATTCCGTTTGTCAATCTTGACATATGATCTCTAGGCAAGCCTTTTGTAAGCGGATCCGCAAGATTCTCCATTGATTTCACATAATCAATGGAAATCACGCCATTAGAGATCAATTGTTTAATGGTGTTGTGTCTCCGACGTATGTGTCGTGACTTACCATTATAGATGCTGCTTTGAGCACGTCCTATAGCTGACTGACTATCACAGTGTATGCTAATAGGAGCGATCGGCTTAGGCCAGCATGGAATATCTTTCAGGAAATTCCGAAGCCACTCAGCCTCTTCCCCAGCTTTGTCCAACGCTATGAACTCAGCTTCCATAGTGGACCGAGCTATACAGGTTTGTTTCGTGGATTTTCACGACACAGCAGCACCACCAACCGTGAACAAGTAGCCACTGGTGGACTTCGAGTCCTTACTATCTGATATCCAATTTGCATCACAGTATCCTTCTAACACTGCCGGATATCTCGTGTAATGTAATCCAAGATTCATTGTGTATTTCAAATACCTCATCACTCTGTTAAGAGCTTTCCAATGATCACCACTTGGATTACTGGTAAACCTGCTCAACTTGTTTACCGAACACGCTAAGTCTGGTCTTGTACAATTCGTTATGTACATCAGACTCCCGATCACCTAAGAGTATCTAGCTGAGCTACCGGCTCCCCTCGATTTTTCCTTAAGTGCACACTTAAGTCGAGCGGGGTCTTTACCGGTTTCACATCACCCATATTGAACCGTTTCAGAACTGATTCAATATAGTGAGTTTGTGACAGTATGAGTCCCTCAGTCACCCTAGAAATCTTAATTCCTAGAATAACATTGGCAACTCCCATGTCCTTCATATCAAAGTTTCGTGTTAACATCTTCTTTGTACTTAAGATGATATCACGAGTACTGTCCATAATAAGCATGTCGTCTACATAGAGACATACTATCACATATGCACTCTGTGTGCTCTTAATGTACACACATTTGTCGCATTCATTGATCTTGAAGTCATTTGACATCATTACCTGATCAAACTTTAAATGCCATTGTTTGGGTGCTTGTTTAAGTCCTTACAAAGACTTAACAAGTCTACATATTTTCCTTTCTTGTCCCGGAACGACAAACCCCTCGGGTTGTTCCATATAAATCTCTTCCTCTAACTCACCATTCAGAAAGGCAGTCTTTACATCCATTTGATGGATTTCCAAATCATAGATTGCAGCAATGGCTACTAGCATCCTTATAGAAGTGATCCTAGTCACTGGTGAGTAGGTGTCAAAGAAGTCAAAGCCTTCTTTCTGTCTATAGCCCTTGGCTACTAACCTGGCTTTATACTTCCCAATAGACCCATCCTCTTTCAGTTTCTTCTTAAAAACCCACTTACACCCAAGTGGTTTACTTCCAGGTGGAAGATCAACCAACTCCCAAGTGTGGTTTTGAAGAATCGAGTCTATTTCACTGTCAACTGCCTCTTTCCAGAATGGAGCTTCTGGAGTTGACATAGACTCGGAAAAGTTCCTTGGCTCATTTTCTACCATATAGGTTAGAAAATCTGGTCCAAACGAAGTTGGCATTCTGGCTCGTTTGCTTTGACGAGGTTCCTCAATTTCTTGAGGAGTCGTCTCATGCACTCGCTTACTTGAGCTAGCTTCTTCACTGTCTTTGTCTTTCTTTGGAAAGACATTTTCAAAAAACAATGCATTCCTTGATTCCATGACAACGTTTTCATGTATCTCAGGAATGTCCGATTTGTGCACTAAGAAACGATATGCACTACTGTTCGTTGCATAACCAATGAATATGCAATCAACTGTTTTAGGCCCAACTTTCACCTGTCTTGGTCTAGGTACAGCAACCTTCGCCAGACACCCCCACACTTTCAAGTATTTATAGCTAGGCTTATAGCCATTCCAAAGTTCATACGGGGTTTTATCCGTCTTCTTGGACGGAATCCTATTTAAAATGACGTTGGCTGAGAGAATTGCTTCCCCCCACAAGTTCTGAGATAAACCCGAACTTATCAACATAGCATTCATCATCTCTTTTAGAGTACGGTTTTTGCGTTCAGCAATACCATTTGATTGAGGTGAATATGGCGCAGTCGTTTGATGAATAATGCCATGTTCTGAACAGAATTCATTAAACGGTGTATCATATTCGCCACCTCTATCACTACGAATTGCTTTAATTCGTTTGCTAAGTTGATTCTCAACTTCATTTTTATAATCCTTGAAAGCATCAAGGGCCTCGTTTTTGCTACTTAGCAAATATACATAACAGTATCGTGTGCAATCATCGATAAAAGTTACAAAATACTTTTTACCACCTCTTGTTTGCACAAACTTTAAATCACACAAATCTGTGTGAATTAAATCCAACGATTCAGTGTTTCGTTCCGTTGAAGGAAATGGCGCTTTTGTTAATTTCGCTTCAACACATATTTGGCATTTTCCTTTATTACTAAAGTCCAGTTTGGGTAGCAAGTCAAGATTAATCATTCGTTGTATTGACTTATAATTTACATGTCCCAAACGAAAATGCCATAAACAGGAAGAATCAAGCATGTAAGCAGAAGAGGAAACAATTTTATTAGCCTCAGTGGGCGTAACATTCTTGGGTACAATTGTCATAACATTCAATTTGAACATGTTATCAGAAAGATACCATTTTCCCAAATACACCCCACTCTTAGAAAGTGTAAATTTGTTTGCCTCAAAAACAAGCTTGAATCCATGAGTGACTAGCAGCGCGCCAGAAACCAGATTCTTCCTTATGTCAGGAACATGCAGCACATTCTGCAGAGTCAACTCTCTTCCTGAAATCAGTTTCAGGATTACCTTGCCCGATCCTTCGATCTTCGAGCTGTTGGAGTTCCCTATGAACAATTGCTCATTGTTTGTCGTGGGCACGTACTCTCTGAACATGGCCCTGTTTGCACAAACATGTCGAGTGGCCCCTGTGTCCACCCACCATTCACGCGGGTTTCCCGCTACGTTGCACTCGGTCACCACTGCGCAGAGGTTCAAGTCTTCCATTGCGCCGACCAGATTTGCTTTTGCTTTATTCTGAGTCTTTTTGGGCTTTCGGCATTCACTGCTTTTATGCCCTGTTTTACCACAATTATAACACTTACCTGTGAACTTCTTTGCAATTTCCTTGCCCTTGACGTTCACGCTCAAAGTGTTATTTTTCTTCCTGTTCTTCGCTCAGCAATATGAGCCTTGGCTTGACCAGAAGATGTGGACGGCTTTCTTTCGGCACGTCGATTGTCCTCCTCAATGCGAAGACGAACAATCAAGTCCTCCATTTTCATCTCCTTTCGCTTGTGTTTGAGATAGCTCTTAAATTCCCTCCAGAAGGAGGCATCTTCTCAATCACAGCTGCAACCTGGAAAGATTCACTGAGCGTCATGCCCTCCTCTTCCATTTCAGAAACCAACATCTGTATTTCTTCCACCTGCGAAATTACAGTTTTGGAATCTAACATTTTATAGTTGAGAAACTTCCCAACTATCAACTTTTTCGTACCCGCATCCTCTGTGCGATACTTTTTATCTAAAGCCGACCACAAAGCTTTTGCAGTTTTATATGTACAAAACACGCCATAGATAGTATTATCTAGGCAACTTAGAATCAAATTTACACAACAAAAATTTGTATACGCCCAGGCCTCGGCACCCAAGGCGTTTTGCATATTCTGTTGTTGATCCTCCACAGGCTCAGCCACAGGTGGATCCTCGGATAGCATCCTGGCCAACCCCAGCGCCGTGAGGTAGAACAGCATCTTCTGCTACCACCTCTTGAAAAAATTGCCGGCAAACTTTTCCGGCTTCTCAACGTGGGCAGCAGTGGCAGCCGGGTTCATCTGAGGCCCTCCAGTTGGTGCCAACGGAACCGTATTGGACTGCGGTCCGGCAGAAACGTTGTTAGCCCCTTCAGGTGCAGACACGGAGTGAGCACCATTGAAGCCTTGAACAGAGTTAGAGCTCTCGTGTTCCATTCCTGTTCAGTTCGATCAAAACGTAAAGATCAGAACAGACCCAGGTCCAAGAATGAGTAGAAGAAGACTGCAAATCAGTACGAAACTGCCTTTGCACAATAAACAACACAGTACAGGAAGTAATTGAAAAATACGTCTCAAGATTGTTGGAGACAATCACTCCTGCACTAACACGCAGTCGTTTAGTGTGTGCGTATGGAACAACAAAATAAACAAACCCGGGGCGAGTCAAGGACTCTGTCCTTAAGACGTATTGCTCCGGTATACTGTGCCCAACCGGTGTGAGCAATCGTCTCCCAGGATACAACAGGTACTTGTTCAGTTGAGTGGCACTGCTGAACTAGAACTTCTTCGAACCTTCGAATGTCCTGACTTCTCCCGGACGTAATGCAAGCTTCGAGTGCGTATGAATGCAAAATGCTTTGAGATGCTTAGAGCAAGGGTGTGTCAAATGAATGCACCCTTAGCCCTCTTTATATAGGGGAGTCGGTTGGAGAACAAGGTACCGTGACCGTTGGATCAAAACCGTAGTTTGATTTAGGCCGTTCGATTAAAACCTCATATCTAGATTAGGATGGTTTAATCTCAGCCTTTAGATTAAAGATTAATCCGCAGGTTTAAACCTAGACCGTTAGATGGAAACCACATTCGGTTAAGCGGTTAAGACAGTTTAAATCTCGATCGTTAGATCAAAGCTGTCTTCCCTGCCACCGTTAGATCACAACAGATTGATCTTATTTTAAACCGGAGGATAGTGTTAGTTTCAAGTTTGAAACCTAACCGCACAATCAAAATGATTCTGCCCGCTGTCTGACTTCGATCGATCACATCGATCGATCGATGTGATCGATCGATGTCTGACAGAGTACTTCAATCGATCACTTTGATCGATCTAAGTGACATCGATCGATCGATGTGATCGATCAATGTCCTCTGATCGTCTTTGATCGATCTATCAATCGATCTAAGCTTCCTGATCAACTTCGAACGATGACAACGATCGATCGATGTCATCGATCGATGTCCGTCAGAAGCCTTCCACGTCACATGGACACATCCAATGTGATATTCCTCCATAAGGATGACATGTCACCCATCCACAACATTTTCCATCCACTTTGAGAATTAATTTCACATTCACACAATACCATAATTGAGTGAGTACACATCATAACATTAACTACTCGTTACGTAGGAAATTAAGGATTCATCGGTTTTCGATTATCATTATCGGAAACTCATTAAGCTCAAAGTACGTTGCTCAACCAAGTTTTGCAACATTCATTAATGGGCCAAAGCCCAATCTTTAAATCTCCAACGATGGGCCAAAGCCCAAACCTTAAATTCTCCAACAGATTCCACTACCAAATTTCTAAATCTTCCTCTATACGCTTCAGCTCTTTCTTTCTCGATAACATATTTTTTTCATTACCTTATTCTACACTTCTAGTCTTGTTGCTCAGAATTATATTTTTCATCTCAGATCTTCCATCTTCAACACACTCATATTCAGCACACTCTTAAATTTCTTTGCTTCCAACATCTGCTTCACGCAGAACTGAAACTTCAGGTATCACTACAGGACCATTTCCTAATCAAGCTCTAACTCCAAACATCTTTGACAGCAACTCAGTTATGGTCACAACTCTGAAACTTACCAGCCATAACTACTTAGCCTGGAGCAAAGCAGTAGAAATGTTTATTATGGGTCGTGGAAAAGATGATTATCTCTATGGCCACATGCAAGTACCTCCATCCACGGATCCATCATATAGACAATGAAAACAGAAAATGCAATGATCATGTCCTGACTGATTAGCTCAATGACTCCAGAAATTGGTAACAATTTTATTTTATATACTACTGCTGCAGATATATGGAAATCTGCCAAGGAATTGTACTCACAAGCTGATAATGTAGCTGAAATCTATGAACTTGAGACACATGTAACCGAGATTAAGCAAGGGGATCACTCCGTAAGTACATACTATATTCAACTCACCCTACTCTGGCAACAAATAGATACTTATGAAACTCATAATTGGGGACTGCCTGCAGACGCTATTGCATTTAAAAAGTTCATTGAAACAAAAAGAATGTTTAGGTTTCTTCAATGTCTCAATAAGGATTTTGATACCGTAAGGAGTAGACTATTAGGGACTAAACCTTTTCCTACATTAAATGCTATATTTTCTCAAGTTAGGCTGGAAGAATCAAGAATCAAAGTAACGATGGGAAGTTCTCATATTAATTCTGAAGTTTCAGGGGTTTCTGGGTTTGCACTAGCCATGCAAGGACCTATAATTGAAAATACAACTGTGTTGTCTGTATTTAGAGGGTCAACTCAAGGAGGAAAGAATCAAAGTGGCAGATCCTACTGTAAATTATGTAATCGTCCTGGCCATACCTATGATAACTGTTACAGCAGACCTGATGCTAAAGTTCAAAGGCCTAAGTTTTTTGGTACTAACTGGAAAAACAATCACAATTGACGTAACAATAACAATAACTGGAGACCTCCTACATCTGATAACTGGAAAAACAATAAGTCTCAGGGATACATGGCTCATCTGGCATAAAATGAACCAGTTCAACCAGGAGCTGGTCAGTCTGGAAACAATCAACAAGTCATTCAACAACAGTTAGACAATCTACTCAAGTTACTTGGTCAACAACAATCTGACAAAACTTCTGTTCAATCTAATGCACCTTCATCAACTACTTCAGTAGCTACTATGGCCTAGTCAGGTAAGTGTTACTCTTCTGATTCTACTCTCTGGATTGTTGACTCTGGTGCATCTGATCACATGACAAACAAAAAGGAGATTCTCACTCATTACAAACATTTCTTAGAACCTAAATTTGTACAAGTAGCAACTGGAGTTAAAACTTAAATATTAGGACATGGTAATATCATTTTCAGTGACAAGTTCAAACTATTGAATGTTTTGTATATTCCTGATTTGAGTTTAATATCGAAAGCCTTTCTTTGTATTTCTTGAATCTACTCACTCACACACTAGCACAACATACCGCAATTATCATGTCATTTATGCAGGTAGAGTCGGGGGTCTCATTGGAAGCAGACTCTCTATCCCTTGGGATAGAGGTATTGTCTGCCTACCACTTACCCTCCCCAGACCCTAACGATATCTTTTGCTGTCATTGGGATATACTGGGTTCGGATGATGATGAGGAGGTTTACTATAGATAACATGTGCATTGTCTCCTTCTCACCCTCTTAAGTTCTATTTCAGGGGACATCTTTGGGGGAGAAGATTGGCAATGCTAGGGTTCTCAACGGACTCTATGTTTTGGAAACCACATTAGAATCTAGAAGATCATGTTGTGTTGCTAATGTTCCTAGAACTGTTGAAGCTAGTTCTGAAGGTGCTTCCAAAGATCACATTTTGTTATGGTATAATAGACTAGGACATCCTAGTTTTTTGCATCTCAAGAAAATTATGCGTAAGTTATTTCTGAACATTGATCCATCTTGTGTCAATTGTGAATTTTGTGAAATGGCAAAGAGAACTAAGGCAGTTTATCCAGCTAGAATTTATATTCCCACTTATGCATTTAATTTAGTACACTCAGATATCTGGGGTCCGTCTAAGGTAAGCAATATTAATGGAGCAAGATGGTTCATTTTTTTTTGTTGATGATCATACTTGTACTACTTGGGTATTTCTTATGAAACATAAATCTGAGGCAGGAAAAATCGTACAAAATTTTATACTGTTTATTCAAAATCAGTTTAATGTTACTATTAAAACTTTAAGGTCCGATAATGGACTTAAGTATCTTGATAGTACTATACAGAGCTTTTTAACAAATCTTGGTATCCATAATCAAACTTCTTGTACCTATACAACCCAACAAAATGGGGTGGCTGAGAGGAAGAATCGTCATTTACTAGAAGTTACTAGGGCTATAATCTTCACTAAACAAGTTCCTGTTTTTTATTGAGGAGAAGCAGTGTTGACTGCAACCTACCTTATTAATCGACTACCATCTCGAGTACTGTCATTTCAGACACCAGTTAGTATACTTAAACAGTGTTAGCCCTCTTCTCATTTGATATCTATGTTACCTGTAAAAACATTTGGTAGTACTGCATTTGTGTATCTTCCTGCTCCCATGACTAGAAAGTAGAGCAGTCAAGTGTATTTTTATTGGATGCTCAAATAACCAAAAAGGCTACAAATGTTATGGCTCAAAGAAGGTTTATATTACTTTAAATGTAAAAATTGAAGAACATTCTGCATATTATGATAAAATGTCACATACTACATTAGATTCTAATCAGAATGATTTCGAAGCATTATGGATATCTCATCTAGTACTAATTCTACATCTGAGCCTCATTTTGTGAGGGTATCATACCCTACTGATAGTATTACAGAAATTGAAACACAGGGTACAAAACAGCATGGGAGTCATCTTCAAATCAGACCTATCAACAAAGTGTATCAAAGAAGGATACAACATCAACCAACTGTGCCAGCATTTGGACTACCACAAGCTGGGCAACGTACACAGGAACAAAATATGGAGCAGAATGTAGAAGATAAAGGAATAGAACAGTTAGAGCCAAATGAATTTCCTTCTCAAGATTTAGGGATATAATCACATCATCTAGATTCTGTCTTTGATGAAAGGCCAATTGCAGTCAAAAAAGGGGTAAGAGAATGCACCAAGCACCCCATGAGTAAGCTAATATCTTATGCTACTTTGTCTCCTACATTTCATGCATTTACGTCTTCGTTAGATACCCATAGACTCCCAGGTAATATTCATGAGGCATTAAAGGATTCACTATGGAGCATAGCAGTTAATGATGAAATGAGTGATTTAATTAAAAATAAAACTTGGATTTTAGTTGATAAACAGAAATCAACAAAAACACAGTTGGATGTAAATGGGTGTTTTACATTAAATATAACTCAGATGGATCTATTAGTAGATATAAGGCAAGACTTGTAGCAAAGGGCTTTACTCAAACTCATGGTATTGATTTTTTGGAAACTTTTGCTCCAGTTGCCAAGTTAAACACAATTAGAATTATTTTGTCTATTGCAGATAATCTGGATTGGAGCTTATGTCAACTAGATATTAAAAATGCATTCTTAAATGGAGATCTTCATGAAGAAGTTTTTATGGATATTCCCCCGGGCTTTGCTAATTCGGCTAATGAAAATAAAGTGTGTAAACTAATGAAGTCTTTGTATAGTTTAAAACAATCACCTAGAGAGTGGTTTAGGAAATTTGCGAATGTAGTTATCAACTATGGCTTTACACAGACACGCGGTGATCACACCTTATTTATAAAAGGACTTGGATCTGAAAGGCTTACGATTCTGATCGTGTATGTTGATGATATAATCTTAACATGAAATGATGACCAAGGAATACATGATATTAAGAAATTAAAGGCTTCTGTGTTTTAGTTAAAGGATTTTGGTCAAATAAAATATTTCTTACTTATGGAAGTTGAACGTACTAAACAAGGTATTTGTATCTCACAAAGGAAATACGTAATTGACTTACTCTCAAAAACTGGAATGTTAGGGTGTAAACCTATTGCTACTCCTGTTGATGCATGTTCTAAGTCTGCTAAGGTTGATACTGCTGATAATGAAATTACAGATAAACAAGGTTATCAAAGACTTGTTGGTAAGTTAATTTATTTATCTCATACGAGACCTAACATTTGTTATGCGGTTAGCTATGTTTGTCAGTTTATGCATAGACCTACTGTTCATCATCTTAAAGCTGCTATGAGGATACTTAGGTATCTAAAAGGGGCTCCGGGACAAGGTATGTTCTTCAGGAAGAATGAAAAAGAAACTTAATGGTATATACAGATGCTGATTGGGGTTCATCAATTGATATGTGGTCCACTACTGGATATGAGACATTCTTATGGGGAAATTTAGTTACTTGGCGCAGTAAAAAGCAGTCTGTCACATGTAGAAGCAGTGCAGTAGCAGAGCTGAGGGCATTAGCATTAGACCTATGTGAAGGTATATGGATTAACCGGGTTACGAAAGATTTGGGTTTGAATATAACACAGCCAATTCAAATATTTTGTGATAACATTTCAGCTATTCATATGATAGAAAATCACATACAACATGACAAGTCGAAACATATTGAAATTGATCGACATTTCATTCGCGAGAAAATTGAAGATCAGATTATCAAGATTCAACATATACCTTCATGTCTACAAATTGCTGATATTTGGACTAAGCCAGTTACCACTAAGATTTTTCATAATCTTCTTAGCAAGCTTGGTTGTATCAATATATACACCAAGCTTGAGGGGGAGTGTTGAAATAATAAATATACGGATGTGGCCATGTATTTTTTGGTATATTTTTAGAATTATAGCCGTTATGTGTCAACGGCTCTTTTTATGTCTTTTCCTTACATTAGCCATTGTATTTAGAATGAATATATGTAACCCAGATTATTGTAAGAAGCAGTGTGCTTTTGCACTTATATGAATAAAATTCCTTTGAGTACATTCGTGATTATTTTTGAGTTTGTCAACAGTAATGTTTTTTTTTGTAATTAAAATTTTTATAAAAAGCCAGAAAGCAAATGCAGAAAATTTACATGGATGGGTAATGTTGTTATTCTTGTTCTATATGTTAATCTCAATCTTTTGGTTCAGAACAAATGCATTTTCATTTCTTGTTTAACATGGCCTTAGGTAAAAGGCTAGAGGCAAGGAATGCTTACCTGTATAAAGTTTCTGTAAATGGCTAAATCCATCAAATAATCAGCAAGAATGCATGACAAGCCAGACTGCCAAAATAAGCAACAGGTCAAACAAAAGGCATGCTGAAACTTCAAATGCATTAGAGCAAACTTCATCAAGAAGAAGTCATATCTCACAATGATAATACATATTTGCTTGCTTTAAATAACTTGAATATTATGAGAAAAGCATAAATGCTACTGGCATGTCATAGAAAATACCATAAGGCCTGAAAGCTAATAGATGTTCCTCATTGAACCAGCTTCACCTACTGAATCCATTACTTCCACGGTCTCAAAAATTTTATCCTAGTTGATTTTCAACATAGTGTAATTTCAAATATCTTTGTGATGAAGAGACCGAGGGACTATCATAATTCAGCACGAGAATGCGTGCAATCTGATGAATAAAGTTAGCGCATGATGAAGATTGAGTCGTTCAGGTTATCCCTCGTCATAGTAGGTACTTTTAGAGTAATCCCTCGTTTCTTTTTGGCATACTTGAAATTACGGGAAGATTAGTGAGAATTGAAATCCTGTGTGAAATGAAAAAAAACGGAAAGAAAGAAGAAAAAAACAGGTACAAACAAAATTGAATGTGGTTCTGAGTAGGGGTGAGAAAGGAAAGAGTTCCCTCTTGCCGATCTTCGATAACCCTTACTCATAAAGGGTCATCCGGTTGGGAGAACTACCTAATTAAAGAAAAAGAACGTTATTTAGTTGAGTAGGTCAGGCGTGGAGAGCTTTTTAGTGACAGTGCATACAGCTTAGGAATATATTTTATGCAAGCAAGTCAACTTCAAATTAACATGATAGGAAGCAAAAGAAGTATGAAGAATAGAAACTATGCCAGCACGAGGACCAGCCAGAAAAATGAAATTCTTAACCTGTATCAAACAAGTGGCAAGAATGACTCAAATGTCATCACTTGCTAGGCAAGCTTACTTCAAAAAGAAAAATTACTGGGCACGAAGAACATATCGCTTTTTCCGATCACTCTGGCTTACTGCACAAGAAAATCAACTTGGCTTCTAGACAAAAGCTTGTTGCTTCCTGAAGACCAATGGAAGATATGATGTGAACATAGCAAAGGAATCTGCTTTCCTACATCAATCAATCTAAGTCCAATCATTGTTTCTCATTCTTCTTAAGGGAAAGAGAAAATGAAATTGGAGAATAGAACGAGTAAAAGTAAACTTCTACGTATGTTCAGTGAAGGAAAGATTTCTCACTAATATTTGGCTTATTTGTCTTCTTGACCAAAATCTACACAGAATAAGATGATGCAAGTAAACTCCATGAAGCATCGGTAAAATTCCAAAACAAAAGAAGGAATATATTTAAGCTAGTAAAAGGAAGCCCTCTTTATTATAGCTAAACATGATTACATTCTTGGTTTCATGCTTCACTATTAGATTGGCTGCAATTTGGTGATTCCACCAGAGGAAAAAGCCAGGAGTTTTATTGAAAAAATCCAAAAAGATTTTATAATACCTGCCTCATGATTTAGTAAAATATATAAACACATTCCTAATTCGCATTATGTGCATAGTGTATGCTTATGGGGAGGGGACATAATTACAGGTCTGCTTTGAGGTAGTAAGTCCAAGCATATAAAATGAGGCTATCATTTTTTTTGTGAGTTAAAATTTCATAAATAAGCCTTATGAGGCAATCTACAAAGGTTTAACACCATGAGTAGGTGTTAGCATACTAGTCAGTGATCTAGACTTGTTCCAAATACAAACAGACAAAGTTTTGTTACAGTTTAACATGTTGTTACGGTATTACAACATTGGTCAAAGAAATAAGTTTGATCAGATTCCAGTTAGATTTCTTTTGTTTCAATTAAACTTTCAGATTGAAGTCATGATGGAAAAAATAAGAACTGTGCAATGAGAAATTCCCAATTTAATCTTCCAGGAGGTCCATCACAGAACTCGAACGATCCCTCTAGCAATCATGTTACCCTGAAAAATAGAAAATTATGCTGGTTAAATGAAGAAAGATTAGAAGAATGAAGTATTCTTATTAAGTGTTTTGTGTACAAATGAAGACTTTAAAGAGACTGATCTTAAGACTTAACGGCTAGAAAAAATACAAGTAGCCGATATTGCCACCAACGGCTAGTTTTCAATCTAATAAAAAATGCTTTCTTCTAGCTACTGACTCTTCTACCATTATAACTATACATGCCTCTATCATATGTATTGACTATGTATACATAATAAGTATATTTACAAATACATTGTTCATATGTACTATATGTTACTATACATTTCTACACTTTCCTTCAAGGTGGTTGTAGGTATTAATACAACCAATCTTGAAAAACAAAGGTATGTAAGACTTTAATAAATACTTGTTTGGTTAGTCACTTGGTCTTTTGATGAGGCATACTTCAGATCTTCAACTTTTTGATGAAGTGTCTTTGATGTCCACATGTATTGCCTTGAGTTTGCCTTCATCATTCCTAGCTACAACAGGTTGTATCTTCCAAGTACCTTCCCATTCAGTCATATGTGAAACCTTGTATGCTTATGTGCGAGCTTTTCTTAAAAAATAGTCTTTGATCTAGTGCATTCTTCAAGTACCTAAGAGTCTTTAAAACAGTCTTGAAGCGTTCATTAGTAAGATGAAACAATACAACATACTAGAATAATAGTGTGAGACAGGTATAAGAGTAGGTTTACATTATACTAGTTTATTTAATTTTAGAATATACTTTTTCTTTTAGAAATATTCATACCATGTTGTGTTCTGTTTACTTTTACTTCTACAAAATATTTTAGTTTATCTAAATCTTTGATCATTTTGATACCTATGAAGGACTAAATGTATTTTTTTTCCTCTGTTACACTTCAAGAAGATTGAATTGGTCATTTTTTAATGGAAAAACAAACTGAGAGTTGGTTAGTTTGTACCAGATGGAAAACAGGCTGTATTTTGGTAATTGCCGTGACAGGGTGAAGTTCCAGTTGTCAAGATTGCTTATCATTTTTAAAGGAAAAGATTTTGAGGGGCATACAGATGCTGGATAAAGTGTGTATTTTGTTTCTAAGTGCTCAAAATCCTGAGAGTCAGTCCTAGTATGAGAGTGGAAATCACACTAGTTGCAGTGGGTACAGATTCGGTGACACGCTGGGAGGGAAGACGAGGTGACGACGCCAATAGAAGAGGGACATGTGTCCAACTTTACACCTTTTTATTTATTTTTTGTTTTTGCTTTTCACAGGAGGGCCACGTGTCAGCCACCCATTGAAGACGTCACTGTGTTCTCCCCTTTTTTGGCATCATTGAATCCCGCTCCAGTTGTAGTGGGCTTGGCTCAACTATAGAACTCAGGCTGTTTAAATGCTTATTCAATTAGAATGCATATGCGATCTGTAGGTTGTAACCCTTTGGCATTGGGGAAAAACACTTAAGAGGAGAACGTGGAATTTCTATGTGAGTACATGTTGTGAGTGAAACATAAGTATATGGGGCTTCTGTGTCTGTGGCTGGCTGCATTTATATAGTTTTAATAAAAAATTTCACAAATACATTACATTTTAGAAAGAAAATAAAAAAAAATAGATAAGACGTCATTCTGAATGACGTCAAAAAGATTGGTCAATTTCATTCATACTATCAATTCAAAGAGGTTATTGGTCTTTTTTTTTGCAGGCATATTTACAAATTCATTGTAAAAAGTTGTACAAATACATTGTAAAAAGTTACTAAAAATGACAAATCTTTATCGTATTTTCACTTCTCAATCCGTTTTATGTGGTTAACACGTGACATTTTAGCGGTTACTTTCTATATCATTTGAGTGATTGTAAAAACCTATTCTATTAGCATGGTATTCTAAGGATAACACATGATATCTTGGCAGTTACTTGGAGTTGATATGTAAGAAGGTGGTATTACATCATTTAAGTGATTGTGTCGAATGTAAGAAGATTTTTGCTCACTATATCTTTGATTGATTATGACGTAAATATTGGAGCAAAAGGTGAAATTTCTCCTCCCGGAGGTTTCCACCAACCCACTCACAATGATCATGTGTGGAGGATGCAAATTAAGAGCTCAACAACCTCCTAAATTAAGTGAGATCTTATGCAATGATCCACATAAGGTGCCCCGCAAACCAGACATTTGGCACACCAGTAGAGGAACAATGTGTGTCTTTGGAATCGAACTCTTGACCTCTTAAAGTAAATCTCAACCCGAGTACCAACTGGACTATGTCCAAGCGATTATGAACTAAATATTAGGATGACAGTTAGTTACTTGTAGAATATTTAGAATATTTTTGATTTCCATATTACGGTACATTCTCATTTTCACGGCAGTAGAAATGTAGAATCCAGCTACCATAACTTAGAGTTACACGGGTTATAAGAGTTATATTTCGAAGATTCCATAGTTCAAGTTTTTTTCCTTTTCCTTTTTTGGTGTGTGCATATAAATCCAGTTCTATTTGTTAACTTTATTTTCTAATTGTCATTAGTGCCCTTTTTTTTCTTTCTCTACGTTGAAATTGAAGAAGCCATAGTAGGTAGCCTGTAGCGCCCCCACCTGGACAGCGGAATCCGAACCGGTGCACCCGTCGTAGCTTACTGGGAAGACTACAAGACGTCTCATCTCTCGAATACACATAAGCAATGACGTCAGAGAAATAAGTGCGGAAACATGTATCTAATGAATCTCAATCATCAAATTCGTACATCGAAGGATAACAAAATCTCCAAAAGGGTAGTCACGGTAATAACATACTAAATCCTCAAGTAAATGAAAGAAACTGGAACGATTAACAACTGTCTCAACTATCTCCCAAAATGTCTCTATGTATCCCATTCAGCCCACTCGCCATCGTCTTCTATGAAGATCATATCGTAGCTAGGCTCATCTGCAATGACAAAGGTAGTACCCTTAACGAAAAACGCTAGCAAATAACCCGCTTATAAGACATACGGGATCAACACATGGCAAGACATGAGTAATATATATAATTCAAGGGAAATGGGGCACATGTCTTGTATACTTTCAAGAACATACATATATTTAGCAATACAAGAGCATAAAACAGTAATTCTTAACAATTAACAATTAACAATTATTCAAGACACATAACAATCATCCCAACTGACTCACATGATGCATGTCAAATATGCACTACACTACACAGACACATATGCATGAGCAATTTCTTTTCAAAACAGTGCAATGCATGTCACAATGTCCGGTCTCGTAACTTTATGCCTGTAACGCACCTCGGCTTATATTTCTATCCCGATTAACGTTACAGACAACATTATACCATGTAACGCACCCCGGCTTATATTTCCATCCCGGTTAACGTTACAGACAACTTTATACCCTGTAATCCACCTCGGCTTATATTTCTATCCCGATTAACATTACAGACAACTTTATACCCTGTAACGCACCCCGGCTTATATTTCCATCCCGGTTAACGTTACAAACCTTTGTGCCCTGCAATGCACCTCGGCTTATATTTCCATCCCGATTAACATTACAGGTCACCTTCGCAAATCTGTGCCGAAGCACAGCTCTTTTCAAAACAATATGCAAATGCAAGTGTCATGATGCAAGACTCCTCGTTTCAAACACATTCTTCGATCACATAATCAATTCACGTTCACATATTCAATTCACATTCAATATCGATCAATCATAAAAGGTACCCCTCACTTACTCATCATTACTTATGTTTCAAGCTAGATAGTCAACACTTAACCTTGACTCTAAAATTCACGAACCAATATGAGAACTCCTACCTTCCTTTATTGAACTCTATAATACCTCGTACGTTCATTTTCTAACCCTCCTAAGTCATCCACGTTGAAATCGGATTCGAATACCCTTCAAATTCTCCAAACTTGGTTCACCATCTTAAATCATGTTCCCAAGACTTAGACTAACCATAATCAGGTCCTATGAAGTCCCTAAGATCACACCAAGGGTCCCCTAGCTTCCCTCTTTCTTCCCTTACTTTCTCACAAAACTGGTTGACGTCATACCCTGACGTCGATCGATCGACGTACGTCATACCCTGACGTCGATCGATCGACGTCCTTGTGAGGCACGTCGATCTCTCACTCAATCTACGTCGATCGATCGACGACCACCTGAGGCACGTCGATCTCTCACTCATCCTACGTCGATCGATCTACGTCCTTCTGAGGTGCGTCATCCCCACTTACTATACGTCGATCGATCGACGTACGTCATACCCTGACGTCGATCGATCGACGTCCCCGTTCCAGCACTCCATTCTGCAGTTTTCTGCAGAAACTGCAGAAATAACCCCCGATTCGATCCCAACTTCCTTCAAAACCATTCCAAACCTATTCTCCACTATCAATCCATCCTTAATTCACCCAAGACAACACCTTTAACATACGAATCACGGATTCAAGCCTAGCACTCAAGTAATCATCAAATCAAGCCCAAAAATCTAATCTTTTCACTCTCCCTCCCCTTCAACCGCAATTATCAACAAAGTAGGGTTCAAGGGATTGGGATTTACATGATCTCACATAAACAACAAAAAAAACAACAATGATTTCAACATATAATGGCCAAAATCCGAAACCAAAACACATAAAGCACATATAGATTCACCAAAAGAAATTATTTGCATGGTGATCCAATTTTGATATCAAAAATAGGCATTTTCTCTTTCGCAAAACGTAAGAACCTATAAGTAGATTACTTGCCTGTGACTACTCGAAGAAGATTTGATGAACAAACGAAGAACGGATGGTGTTCTTGAAGAATCTTCACCTAAGGTTGCACGGGAGAGCAAAACCGTCTATGGAGGGGAGAACAAAATCGCCTATGGGAGATGAAGGGGAGTTTAGCGTCGGTTTCTTTCTGAAATAGAGAGAAACTGACGTTCTGATATGGGAAGGGATGAAATTTGAGTTTATAAATTATATCCTATTATCTTATTTATCTTAAAGGATAAAATTCTAATATTCAATTTTAAAATTAAATGCTAATTAATTCTATATTTAATCTTCTCAATTAATTCTCATACTTAATTCTAAATTCATTGTCATTAATTGCCCTTAATCACTTTTAATTCTCGTTTTATCCCGTAATTACTCTACGGAGGATGCGGGGTGTAACATAGCCCAGGATCCAAAGCGATGACAACATAAAAAGATGTTTATGTTGCATTAGGCTCTCGCTTTTGCACATGGTCTGAAAAGAGATTGGATCGCTTCGCAATCTGATGTACGCAGTCTTACCCTATACATTTTGTGTAAGAGACTCTTTATACGGCTTGAATCCGTTATCATAAGGTCACAAAACATTAATCTTACAAGTTACTCCAAGTCTCCCCTTCAAGCAATGAGAATATAATGTCTTGCAATATATAAATGAGATAGTAAAGATTTCTTTTCAAATGTATTCCCTTACAAACAAGACAGAAGCTTGCAATTGTTTTAGCAAAAATTATTTCATGAGACTTCTGTCCCGTCATATCATTCTTGCTCCATCGATCACCATCCTTTAGTTGACGCTGTCCACACAACAAAACAAAACGACATTAATTAGTCTCATATAAAGCATTTAGTTTTTTTTTTTTCCTCCTTTGGTGCTTGAGAGATATGATATAAATAATGTTAACTAGGGACAATAATGACAAACGTTTTTGCCTTGAAATCAGATAAATTATTTTAAATACACATAAATCTATACGAAATGATGACAAATAAGATTTATCTACATGCAAGCAAGGGGGTGATTGGTCAAAACAAGAGGGCCATAAATTTTTTACACATTTAATTGGTCAATGACTAACTAATCATACTTGGTCATTGACCATTGTAAAATTTGTGATGTAACAATACATCCCTTTTGTTGTTTATGTTTATTTACCATAATTTATGTAACTTTTTTCCATTCACAAACGAATCAACGACACACTCTCCTTTGACTTTGGAATATGGTGAAATAAATCAAAATGATTCACTAAATTGTTTGTGATTCTTGTATTGTGAATTAGCAATCAATCGACACAAATTGACGCAATTTTTATTGTAATTTATTCGGAAACAACATGTGTGTTTTCAACACATGAATCCTCTTGGTCAATATTATAATGTGGTTGTACCATAATTTATGTAACTATAGCTTATGGGAATATGAATCGTCCGGTTCTTTTTCTTTCAAGCCGTTTTTAGTTTATCGGTTCAATGGCGTAACTAGTGGTTTTTATCGGTGCACTTAATACTTGTACTGTTTGAGATTGAACCGAAAAAATAAATCTACGATGACCAAACCAGACGGTTTGGTCCGGTTACAAACTTTGGGAAAATCAGTATTTCATATTTACAAAATTTACTTTTTCCTTTTCTTTTAAATACATCACACATATATATAAGGGAATAGGAACTCGAATCTAATTAACTCCAAGAAGCTTAATGCATTTTACCATCCAATCCAATTCAAATCCCTTCAAAAGTGACATGCTTTGACATGAAGAAAGAGAAACTAGACATTGATATACAGAGAAATTATAAAACAACAGCACATATCCAGTATTTATATATAGTATTTTGTATATATCATCATCATCAATCATACTCATTATATCTCAACGACATCAAAAGCTATCGTTAGTATATCCCAACGACATCAAAAGTTATCGCTAGGGTCTGGAAAATGTAAGCGGCAGACAAACAAGAACTCTATCATAAGAGATAGAGAGTTTGATTCCATTGAGACCTCCGACTCTATATGTACCTGCAGTATTTTATATATATACATATATAATTACTAATTGGATATTAGAATCACCTGTCACAGTTGAAATTTTTGGAGATGGGGATAAGAAGACCAACACCACATTTGGCAGGAAGAGCCTTGGCAGCAGCATCTTTCAAATTTGAAATTTGATTAGCTGATGCTTTAACACAATTGCATATGTCCCTTTTGTCAAATGTTGATTGAGCAGCCAAAAACAATTCCTTCACTCCTTTGCAGCATTCCTCTCCTGGCTCCCCAACATTACCATTTGTAAGATAACTCACACATGGCCTCAACTGTGTGTTCACTTCACCACATGACTTGATGGCTTCCATTGGCTCACACATCACTTGTATCAACAATAAAGTAGCAACTATTGTTGATACCAAGATGGCCTTCATTTTTTGTATTCTTTTTCTTTAACCCTCTTGTTTCAAATTTAAATTGAGATTTTCTTTTTGGATTTGTTCTCAAGGAAAGATTGGCTATGTGGGTGTTTATAAATGGTGATAAAGAGTAGTTCTAGTGAAGGATGAGTGTGTTTTGTCGGTTGTTGGGATGTGTAATTGGCGTTTCGCTTCGTTTTTTGTGTTAGTGTTGGTGACGCATGTGAATGCAGAGGGAGAAGACTTTTCTCGTGTCTTTGTATGAATAACTTCTTTTGTGGTTTCTTAATCAAGATTTTTTTGGGTTCCCTTGCACTAGACTTCTCAAGAAGGGTCGGATCGTTTCACGATCTGATGTATGCAGCTTTATTCCATACTTTGTGTAATAGTCTGTTTTCACGGCTCGAACTCGTGACCTTAAAATCACAAAACAACGTCAAGATTATTTATAACGATATAATGTCGATGTGTGTATAGTACTTCTTCCGTTTCAATTTCATAAACAAGTTTGTTTCAAAATTATGCCCATTTAGTATTTTGTTTTATCAAGTTAACACATCTTCTAAATTATCTTTGAAATTAATGAAAATAGCAAGAAGAGAGATAACAAAACGTAATAGTGGGAGGAAAAAGAACAAGATTTGTACAGAAGACTAGTCATAAATGTTAAATATAGACAAGTCAACAAGATGATAATGTTCTATAAATAAATTAATCTTACAAAATATGACTATAAACTTGAGACATAAGAACTAAAAAATTACCTGACATAACATATTAATGAAGCGTCGTAAACTGTGTATTCCTTTGGTGGTGCTCGCATCACTAACAAAGCATATAATGCAATGTATACATTTTGACCCTATAAATTAAACATTATATTTATATTAGAGTAAGTGTTCCATTTCCAATAGAGTTAAAAACACATTTTTTTTTATTTTGGAATATGATGGAATAAAACAAAATGACTCACTAAATTGACTGTGCTTCTTACATTGTGAAACAGCAGTTGATCGACACAGCTTGACGTAATTTTCATTATGGATTATCAGAAAACAACATGTGTGTTTCTAACACATTGGTATGGTTGTATACATCCCACCTCCTCATATCCCGCCATAGACGGAAGGCGCTATGACAATGGGGTAATGTTGTTGTTGGTGTATTCATACTAGAGTAAAAGGGCGGGTCTTAAAACAACTGGTAAGGTTGCTGTTTGTGACCCTGAAATCACTAGAACCGCGGAAACAATCTCTTGCATCAAGTGTAGGGTAAAGCTGCGCACATCAGATCACAAAATGATCTGACCCCTCTCTAAACACCGCGTAAACGCGAGAGCCTAGTGTAATGTAAACGCCGTTTATTCATGCTAGAGTAAGACGTAAGTTTGTAAAATTCACACCTTGAATCTTAGCAGATTTGTCTGTTACAAAGGCCTATAGCTTTCTTTTCTTTCATTATAAACAAGTGAAACCAATCCAAGAGATGGCTGAATTAGATGATAAATACAAAGAAAACGATGAACCTACAAATGCCCTTGCTGACGTAGCTTAGAAAATTGACGTGGACTCTCCCCTGGGGAGGAATCGAATTCGAAACCCGAAAATGAGATAAATGATACTCAACCACTAGACTTAAAAGTTTTTTTTTTTCTTCTCCCTTAATGAGTACACCTCTCTGATTGAAAGCAAAGCGTGGAACCACCAGATGTAGTCACCTAATTTCTTAACCAATGAGATTAAGAGTTCAGTTTCGTCTATATAAATGCATAAATTAAGAGTTCAAATCGTCTATAAAAATAAGACATTTCATCGTTAGGTGTAAAAACTTGTATGTGAGGAGTTTTACATATGAAAAAAGATTAGTCATTATTGTGGACGTCAGATACCTTAAAAAAAACAAATCAATAACCTTCTACGTCAATATAAGAAAATAGAACGCAAATATACATTTGTTAATTATATAATGTAGTCAACCAAGCGTGTGTGTTTTGTGAAGTACAATAAAAAATAAAACTTGATCTTAGTGGCTTATTTTTGGCCCTTGGTTTTGATTAAATTCTCATTTTACAACAAGAGTCAACTTAACATACCTACCTAAGAGTCCAGAATGCTTCACTTTATTTGTTTTAGTCTCAATAGCCAATAACAGAATACTGAGATCGGAAATAGTTGTTGTCAGATGACAATATTCCGGTGATAAAATTACACGTTCCTAAACGATGAAGCTACTTTGCCTTAACATCACATATAATACCCATTTCTAAATTCATCTGAAGGACCAAACAGAATCGCCCAAAGGACCAAATGCAAGAAATCAAGTAACAGTGACACTCAAGCATCCTACTACTTGTTATGCAACAACAATCATTCCCATTATATCCCAATAACAACAAAAACTATCGCTAGGGTCTGTAATCCTACTCTTTATCATTGAATTATATCTCAAAAGGATGATCAGCAAATTGCACATTCTGGTTAGAAAATGGAAACAAAGTACCTCAAAAGGACAAGTCACTGGCGACATGCAAATATAAAATGCATTCAAAGGATTTTTCCAACTCGTTTATGGAACTGAGGCAGGGTCAGAAATATAACAAATACAACAACAACAACAACATTACTCTATTGCATTAGAGGCTTCTCTCTATGGCGGAGTATGAAAGGTCGGATGCACAAAACCATACTAATGTATTAGAAACAATGTGCATCCATACTAATGTATTAGAAACAAATAGATTTCGCAAATAACATCAGAAGGTTCACAAATTACAAAAATCTGCAACAGTCAGTCTAGAATTTAAATATAAAAGGGAATACCAATCAATTAAGGTCTGTATCATATTTCCAAGTTGGCCAGGTCGAAGGTCTGGTCCCTAACAGCAGCAAATTGCACCTAGAAGTGGCCAAGCAGATTAGCAACCCTATGCCGCATTTATAAGCTCAAAATGACACATGCAACACTACAATCCACAAATATCCGACCTCAAAGCATCTTCAGAACTGATCCAATTGTTCATCTAGGCACATTTAGAAATAATTTCGGTTTCATTGATTTCAATTCACAGTACAATGGTGCTATTTAACTTTTACAATTGTTTCCTAAGTATGGAATAAAGAATATATACTAATGGCGATGGTTGATTTTCTGTACAAGATCACCAGCCTATGGTAAGTTAATATGTAGTTTAATTATGGTATGATTTGCCACTAATTTGTATATTATCAACACTCCTCCTAATTTCAACTTGCGTAGCATGTCTTCAAAGACTCGTCCATTTACTGCCTGGGTTAAAATATCAGCGAGTTGATCCTCTTAGCGCACATGAGGTAATGCGATAATCCCTTCATCAAGCTTCTCCTCGATAAAATGTCTATCTACTTCAATGTGCTTGGTACGATCATGTTGGACCGAGTTTTTCGAGATACTGATGGAGGATTTATTATCGCATCTTAAGCACGTTGGGTCAAGTACCTGAAAGCCAAGTTCATGAAGCAACTTGCGAATCCAAAGTATCTCCGTGATGCCTTTTACAATACCCCGAAACTCTGCTTCTGCACTAGACAACGCTACTACCTTCTGCTTTTTACTCTTCCATGTGACGACATTGCCTCCAACTATCGTGACGTAATCAAAAGTAGAGCGGCGATCAATCTGATTTCCTGCCCAGTCAGCATCAGTGTATGCCTCAATGTTAAGGTGGCCATTTTTCTGAAGAGTAGCCCAACACCTGGAGTCCCTTTTAAGTACCTCATAATTTTGATCACAACATCATAATGATGGTTTTGCGGATTAAGCATAAAATGACTGACTACTCCCACAGCATAGGCACTATCAGATCTAGTGTGCGATAAATATATCAATTTGCCCACCAAGCGTTGATACCGTTCCCGATTTGCTGCAGGTGCTCCCTGTACAAATTTCAACTTATGATTCTGAACCATGGAGTATCAGCAGGCTTGGGTAGGCCAACTTCCATCAATAGGTCAAGAACATATTTTCTTTGACAAATGAAGATGCCAGCTTATGATCGTAACACTTCAATTCCCAAGAAGTACTTGAGTCCACCAAGGTCTTTCATCTCAAACTGAGCGAACAGGTGTTTCCTGAGACCTGAAATTTCATTAGTATCATTTCCAGTAATAATCATATCATCAACGTATATAATAAAACAAGTAACAAGTCTTCCTTTTTTTGATGAATAACGTGTGATCACCGTTGCTCTGTCTGTATCTATCTTTTTTCATGATGGATGTGAATCTGCCGAACCATGTCCGGGGTGACTGTTTGAGTCCATCAAGGGCTTTTCTCAACCTGCATACTTGTCCTTGTTTGAATTCATCAGAGAAGCCTGAGGGGTGGTTCCATGTAGACCTTTTCCCTTAAGTCACCATGTAGAAACGCATTTTTGACATCAAACTGTTGCAACGGCCAATTTTTATTAGCTGCAACAGAGAACAGCACCCTGATAGTGTCTCGATCCTAGCAATTGGTGAAAATGTTTCAGAATAGTCCACTCCATAAGTCTGTGTGAATCCTTTAG
The DNA here is from genome assembly GCA_036186865.1 of Eustoma russellianum. Taxonomy (NCBI): domain Eukaryota; kingdom Viridiplantae; phylum Streptophyta; class Magnoliopsida; order Gentianales; family Gentianaceae; genus Eustoma; species Eustoma russellianum. The sequence goes on along the minus strand of AP025072.1, from coordinate 2,173,838 downwards.
CCACGAATCTTGCTTTGTGTCTATCAATGCTCCCATCGGCTATCCAACGGTTCGCTTCCCTGTTGGCAGTACACATTGTTCCCATGTTTTGCTTCTTTTGAGCACATTCATTTCTACCAGCATAGCTTCCTTACATTGTTGTTGGGTACATGCCTCTTCCACATTTCTGAGTATTTCTTTTGAGCATATTGTAGTTAAGAAATTCTTTGCTGTCCGTCAAAGGTTTCTTTCCTGTATAGGTATAGGATATTTGGAGGCTCGAGTAATTTTGGCTGGAGAATACCTCTCAAGTGGAACACCTCTGTTTATCATTGGTGGTAGGACACGCCCCTGTTCGTCTGTTACAATGTTAGTATGGTCCAATTCAAGAAGCCTGGATTGTTCGCAGAATATTCAGAATTAGGGAAATGATTATTTGGAGTACAAAGGGGAAAGTTATCAACATACTCACTGGGAAAAGAATTATCAGAGTTAGTATGTATACTGTCATTTACCTGTTGTGGTGCATTCATCTAAGGAGTCTCCTTGTCGGGTACTGGGGCAATGGTCGTATTATCATAGGGAGCTATGGTGCAGTCGGAGCCATCTACTTGCCGTATTGGTTCAGTCGGTGACCAGCATGGGTTGGACAACCAATCGAGAGGATCATCACTAGTTATCCTCCCCTGAGACCGAGATTGGGTGGCAAAAAAGAATTCAGTTTCCAAGAAAACGCAGTTCATGGTAACATGGATTCGACGAGTGCGAGGGTTGTAACACCGATATCCTTTCTAAGTGGAAGCGTAGCCAATAAAACCACATTTCTGGGCAAATGGATCAAGTTTGGTGTGGTGGGTTTTGGGAATGTGTATGAAGACAGTGCATCCAAATACTTTGGGTGGTAGGGTTAAGAGAGATGGAATGCCAATTTGACTTGATTTTATGGTTAAGAATGGTTATGGATAGGCGATTACTGAGATAAGTAGCAGTAGACACAGCCTTCGGCCAAAAACCTCGAGGGATAGAGGACTTTAGCATCATTACGCGGGTCATTTCAAAAAGATTGTGGTTTTTTTGTCCTGCCACACTGTTTTGTTCAGGGGTGTCAGGGCAAGATGTTTGATGTATAATAACATTGTTACTAAAGAAATTTTTCAGTGTTCCATCGAAGTATTCCCCTCTATTATCAGACCGAAGTATTTGCATGGTCGAGTTGTATTGTGTTTTGACCATATTGAAAAATTCAACAAATTTGTGTGTTACATCGGATTTTTTTAAGATGTAGAGCCATGTCATACGGGAATAGTAATCAACAAAAATAACAAAATATCAAAAACCAAATGATGTAGGATGTGGAGCACGTCCTCACACATTTGAATGTACTAGGAAAAAATACGATTCATACGTGTATTATTAAAGTGGTAAGTCGCTCGTGGATGTTTGGCTCGGAGGCAAATGTCACAGATAAAATTATTCAAAGTATCAAAAAAATAATTGTGGGAAAAGTTTCTGAAGATAACTAAATGATGGGTGGCCTAACCGACGGTGCCATAACCATAATTGGCAAGAGACCTTACCGGTGGTAGGATTAGACTTGCCCTGTTGTGCCACTACATCTACGTAATAGAGACTATCGCGCTCAGTACCACGTCTAATGATCTCCTGAGTATGAATGTCCTACAACACACAAAATGACAGATATATAAGAACCACGCAATCCAATTCTTTGGTAAGTTGGATAATGGATAACAGTTTAATAGAGAGGGAAGGAACATATATGCGATTTTTTATAGTAACATTAGGGTTGATTGCAATAGGACCACTGTCATATACTGGGATAGTCTCTCTATTTGCGGTTTCAATAGGGGTCTTATTAGGCGGGGAGATGCTGGTAAAGTAATTGGGATCAAATGACATGGTGTCAGTGGCACCACAATCGAATATTCAGTTAGTTTTATTTAAGTGAGATTTGGTTTGATAAGCATATGGTGTAGGTGTTTGTGGAATTTTCTGGGGGTCATTTCTGAATTTTTTGGAATCTGCAGGGCTATAATTAGTAATATTATAATCTGCTGGGGTTAATCTAAGTTTTATGGAAATTGAAGCTGGAATGCGCAGGCTCCGATTGTGAATGGACCATACTAACATTGGATGAAGTACCAGGGGCATATCCGGTTATATTGTGGGGGACTGAAGATGTAATTTCCGGCTTTAAAAGAAATTGGGGGTTAAGGTTATTTCCTAACCCCTATTTACCTGTGCCGCCATCTCCTTCTCTGTTGTCCTTTTCCTGGGCATTGCTCTGGCCACTGCTTTCTGCTCCTTCTTCGAGGGCTCTGATGGCAGCCATCTTTTCCCCCTGTTCCTGCGGTGGTGACTTTCTTCATCTCCCACCTGTCAGGGTAACCCAGGATCTGGAAACAACTTTCCTTCTTGTGCCCCTTTTTACCATAGTGTTCGCAAATAAGGTGGCTTTTGTCCACCTTTGAGGTTGAGCGATGTGGTTGCTGCCCTGGTTGCAGTACTTTGTCTCCTCCAGTACCGTGGTCTTGTCCACAGCCCCGTCCCTGCGATGTTTGGATAGCCAGACCATGCATATCCCTTGTGAGGAGATTAACTCTGAGGGGCCATGCTTGGTCAGTCCAGCCATTGATTCTGCCCACTTAATATCTGAGAACGTAGCCTCCACTGTTGATAATGGTGTTCTCTTCAGCAATTCTTTCATTTGCTTCATATTTTTCACTGATGGCCGTTAGAAATTGGTACAGTCGGAATTCTTGTATTTTTTGGTTGTAGAAGGTAATATCCTCGGGGCACTTCATTGGGTTCATATCTAGGGTGTCAATCGACACCTATAGATCCTGAAGTGTGTTCCAGCATGTCTCCAGTGAGCTTTCTCCTTGTCTGATGTTGTTTGCTCTCCTGTACAAGTCAAAGACTAGCAATGAGTTTTCCCCAGACCCGTAGGTTAATACCAGCCCATACCAAAGGGTTTTGGCCATCGGGTAGCGTAATACATTTTTGATCATGTTGGGATCAACATTCTGCAGGATCCAGGTAACACTGAATTGCCATCTTATTCCCAACGTAGAAACTGTGGATCTGTATGTGAAGGCGGAGGAGGCACCCCCGTAAGATGGGAGATGCGTCCTCTGCCCATGATGACTCTGTAGATGACCCTAGACCATGACGCTAAATTGATGCCCGTTAATTGGACAACAATATTCAGATTCTATGGCAGAGGTGTATGTGGTGGTGGTGGTGGATTAAGGTTGTCTCTGAGGATATGAGCCACTGGAATGGCCAAATCCCCAGGACTGGGCATGTTTGTGGCTTCTGGTTTTGAAGTGTCTAATGATTCTGAAATTTCTGACATGATTTTGGGTTATTTGCCGGAGAAACAGAAACTTTGGGTGGGTAAGGCGATGAGGACACGATTTTTGTCTGAGAAATTTAACAATCAATAGTCTGGATGGCTGATTCAATATCAGCAACCGGTTGACTGGTAAGATGGCTCTTGGCCGGGAAAGGTAAGGTTAATTGTGGCCGACTATTGGTCGGGAAAAATTATGGTTGTGATGAGTTTATTATGAGCCTATGCTCAAAATCCACACATCCTTCAGGGTTGTGCCTGCTCTGATACCATGTTCATCTAGGCACATGTAGAAATAATTTCGGTTTTCATTGATTTCAATTCACAATACAATGGTGCTATTTAACCTTTACAATTGTTTCCTAAGTATAGAATAAAGAATATACACTAATGGTGATTGCTGATTTTCTGTACATGATCACCAGCCTATGGTGAGTGAATATCTAGTTTAATTATGGTATGATTTGTCACTAATTTGTACATTATCAACACCAATTTCCCTCTAACTATGCCCTATGCACAAACCAAGATAGGGGTTCATGAAAAAAAATGCATCGGTAAACATAGATACAAACACATTATTAGTCTCTCAGAAATGTTGCATATATCACTATCACTTTAGAAAGGATGAATATAGTATTGGATAATCTTTGGGGTTTTTTTGATTTGGCTCATACCAGCTTTCAATGCTTACCAAATATAAGAAAGAATAAGATGGAAAATAGTGAGTTGGGGACATATAACTTGGAGTGGTTCGAATTTCATTTATTCTACTATACTGACACTTCGTTCCCATAGTAGATTTTCAACAACTTTCTTATTACCTTCAACAAGGAACATCAACAACAACTACTACTATATCAACTTATTGCAACTACAACTTGTGCAACATCAACTACTACAGAAGCTACAAGCAAGATTCTTTGAACTTTTCTATTTGTTTCTTCACAACTTTAACAAAGTTGTACCTCAGAACTTTCACCAAATAAGCTTTGGGAGAATAGGTGAAATACACTTTCAAAACAAGTCTAAATCACAAGAAAGAGATCAAATATACTTATCTTCTCTTATGTTAGACTTCAATACTCTTATAACACAAAATGAAAACAAGCAACAAGAGTTTAATGAGATTTAAACAATCTTACACTTAGAGAGCTTTTGATATCAATGGGAAGATAAACCTTGAAGAGGATGAAAGTGTATAATTGTCTCTTCTATAATTCTTCAATACAGAGGAGATAAATTTCGTTTTGCAACCTTTGCAGAAGTTTGACGATTCATTAATTGTTTTGGAGAAGTTCAACTTGTCTTCAACCACCCTATAATCTTCAATTTGTTGAAGCATGGCACCCTAGAAGAGCTTAGATAGATGTACAACAGTAAAAAAAGGCACTATAGATATTAGTTATAAAGACACTATCAATTTAAGAAAGATTGGAGAGAGAAAATTCTTTAAATTTGTAATAGACCTATTTGCAACGGCTATAAAAAATTAATTCATGATGACATTGACCGATCGTCGTAGAGATATCTGTCATGTCAATCTCTGACTTAGAGATCTATGTAGATATCGATGTTGAGCTGTGTACTTTCAATTTTGAACACAACTAACCTCGATTGATCGACGTAAAGATCGGTGTACTTTCAACTTTAAATACACTTGACATCAATCGATCGATATAGAGAGCGAGGTCACATTGATCTCTGATTTAGAGATCTATGTATAGATCAACATTGGACAATGTTCTTCCAATTTTTAACACAACTGACATTGATCAATCAACCAAGAAATCGATGTCACATTGATCACTGATTTAGAGATCGACGTCACATTGATCTCTGTGGAAATCAATGTTGTTTTTCTTATACTTGCAAGCCTTTGTCATTTCTCAAGCATAAATCGCTCTTATTTATACTTTTTCAAACATATTTCAAATTCCTCAAATCTCATTATCTCATCAATAAAACAAGTTTGTGTCAGTTTTTTTACGGTACGCTTATTTTCTATAAAATCATATCATTTTCTCATCAATAATTTTTTTTCGTTTTCTAGATAAAATAACATCTTTAAATATTCAAATATCTTTGTATTTCGGAGGTAAAGTGGTGCAAATGCACAATGTAGTTGGATATGAAACTAGATGTGCAATTATGCAATAAAACGAATATACAATAAGAATAAATAACAACAAGTATACCCAGTATATCCCAACAAAAATAAAAATTATCGCTAAGGTTCGGGGAGGGTGAGTGTAGGCAAACAATACCTCCATCCTAAGAGGTAGAGAGCATGCTTCCAGTGAGGCAGTGAAGGGATTTAGTAAACATAAATAGAAATCTTCCGATATTAAGATAATTATAACCGTGTATATGCACAAATAATGAAAGACGAACACAAAAACAAAAAAGTGCAAAGTCAACCTAAATTGTATAGAGTATCTAAGCCCCTAAGTATACTATAAGGTGCCCCTATATCATGTCTAAACCTCCTTAACCTTAATCCTCAACCTCCATAAACTCCTATCTTGGACCATGTTTTGATAAAATAACATAAAATAAGAATGAATCAAAAGTGTGCACAAGTATGTCTTAATAGAAAATGTTGTAGACACAATACAAATACAATATACATCTCAAATGTAGCCATGGTGTCACATGCACACACACATACACATACATATATATATGGATATAATACACACACACACACACATATATACATATATATATGCACTCATACAAAATAAGTGATTATGTATAACGTAATTTCATAACAAAATTTTACAAAATATGCTAAAATTATTAGAAAATGTGTTATGTTTTATGTTTTTTTAAGTTAGGGAGAGATTCGCACTAGAATCTATATGATAAGAAAAATACTACCCAACAGCTAGACATAAAGTTTTTTTGCAACTTGTTTTTATGGTTGTATTATTGCTTGCATAAACCATGACCATCCTATTATATGTCATTCTCTCGTTACAAGATCCATTCCATAGTTATTAAGAAGTGACCATTAGAAGTAGTTATTTTTAAACCACGGTAAAGTTGCTCTTGACAATCATGAGAAACCAACTTCTCATGTCATTATTATTAAGGAAAATTATTTTTATCTCTTATTGGTTTGACTTAAAAGACAAACCCTCTCATGTTTTAAAGTAGAGATTTGCTTCTTATGTGGGTTTGGACTAAAATATAATAACCAATTTAATGTCAAACTAGAAAGGGTGACCTAAATTTTTGCTGAAAAATCTTATTTTGGTAAAAACAAAAATCTTCTATCAAAAATACACCTTTTTCTTTTTTTTTCTTCATCAAAAAAAATTCTCTTTTTCCCTCCATCTTTCTTGGGACTAGGGGCGACAGTGGGCTTGGCTGAGTGTTAAGAAGGTGGAAGAAAGATGATTTGCACGCCCAGCTGAGAGGAGAGGGAGAGAGAGGGAGTAAACGAAGGGGAGGGGGAGAGGAAAGAGGCATCGTAAGGGAGGGGAGGGGTAGGCGGGGAAGGAGAGAGGGAAGGGAAGAGGAGAGGAAAGAGGCGACGGAGATGGAAGTAAAATTGGACTATAAATAAAATATCAAAAGTATAATATTCAATACACAGTCTCGCTCTTGTGGTTTGACATGATATTGACTAGGACCTTTTAGTTGAAACCCATAAATGAAGTAAATGTCTATTTTAAAATGTGAGAGAATATGTCGTGTATTAAGATCATCTACAACAAAGATAAATGTCATTTTCCCTTAATATAAAAGACATTCATAACTAGGCCTATTGTGAGCTTTGTATGTTGGCTTTAACAAGTCTAAGCTTTGCTCACAATATAATACATCTTTACGGTCTAAATTCGGCCCTAAAAGTTTACAAATATGGTATCATTATTTGTAACATTTTATAGTAAAAATTATGATACATAAAAAAAAAAGTTAAAGTTGTGTTAAAAAATTGTATAATTACATTCTCTTATAATTTAAATAATGAGAGTGACAATATCTAGAACTAAATATATTTATCCATACAATTCTGACGCATAAAACATAGCATACGTATTCATTTTCTCAAAAACCAAAACATGGAGAGTTACCATTAGGTACATGATGGACTAAAATAACAATATCATAAAACCGTAACACCTAATTTGATTTGAAGTTTATCTAAAAAAATTATTTGAAGTAAAAATGATAGTAGTAGTATATAGTAGTAAAAACGTAACATAGATTTTCTCTGTAATTTTTCTTCCAATGGCGAAGCCAGACGGCGATTGGCGGAGCAACCGGGCCGCTGTTCAGGCCACCAACGACGACGCCTCCGCCAGTAAACTGTATGCGACTCCTGAATTTTCATTTTTTGTTTGCATTGCTCTATTGGCCTTATTGATTCATAGAAATTCGTCCCTAATTTTGTAATCTAATATTCTGAAACGATAACTTGTCTTGCCTTTTATTTTTTATTTTTCGTTTAAGATCTTGCGTGAAAAAGGGTTACATGAAAGACGACTACATTCATTTGTTTGTAAAAAGACCAGTGAGGCGATCTCCAATAATTAACCGAGGTATACTTTATGTTTCTCTCTTTTGGTTGGAGTATTTTTATGTGTTTGTATCTTGTTTGATTGTTTTCGAGGCCCCGTGATTTCCTAGACCGCCTATTTTCTTGATGACTGTCAGAAGTGAGCTGAGTTGCTTGTTCTTGAAGTTATTTAATACATTTTATATCTTATTCTGTACTTAAAGGATATTTCGCACGCTGGGCAGCACTCCGTAAGCTTTTATATCAGTTTCTTGATTGTGGTATGCATGTCGGTGACAAGGCTGGTGTAAGGAAACAAATTTTGTCAATTGGAGCTGGTTTTGACACAACATACTTTCAGTTACAGGTACATCATTTGATTTCTTTCTGTTCTGGTTTCTTTCAGTGTTAGAAACACAATGTACAATAGAGTGTGGGATTATTAATTGACAAGGTTAGAGCAAGTTAAGAGAAGGCTTTTAGCAGGTTTCTGTAACAGGTAGCTTACTGAACATTTGAGTTAATGCATATATTTGCTGGAGGAACTGTCTAGATGAAATTTACATTCTATTCGGCATAGTAATGTTGGCAGGTTTCTGATGGCCACACCGGCAGGAAGAGGAAAAGCTGAAGTACTTACATGTTACGACATTGTATAAATATATCAACAACATTACCCATTGCCTTAGAGGCTCCCGCCTATGGCGGGGTATGGGGGGTTGGATGTACGCAACCATACCCATGTGTTAGAAACACACAGAGGTTGTTTCCCGATGGCCCATACATTGTATAAATATATGCATTTAGTAAATCAGGAGTTCGTTAAGGGTGCAAAGAGCAGAATACAAGCAAATGTCACTCGAATTTGGCTCAAAATCGAACTTGAGTGCAGTAATAATTTGACTAAATGCTGATTAGTTAAATAATCAAATGATTAATCAAATTAAAGGTATATGCTTTGGCTTGCAATCTCACGAGTCAAACTTATTATTGTCCTATCTTGACCTGCTTAAGTTACGAGCCTAGGAACATAATCGGAGCTCGAGCTCGCATTATATGAACTCAAATCAAGTTCAATAAGCTTGTTTAGGGCTCGATTTCTTTGCAGTGTTATGTTTATATCCTATTGAATGAGTGAATTAAAATATCTGTTACCCGCATTAAACATTAATTTTCTAGCAGTAAAGCCTGGATCATTTCATGTACTCACTTCATCATTCATGGAATCTGGTAGCATTGATTGCCATTTATTCTTGCTTTTTTAAAGTAGCGATAATCCTTCTTTTTGTTTATTGTAACTGGACTAGAGAAAACTTTTGATAATATTGTTGCTCTTTTTCACTTTAATTTTGTTATTACTTTCCATGACGGGGACGAAGTATAATCATATTACTAATTTCTTATGCGGGGGACGGGTAAATAACATGGAAAAAAGATGCTAATTGTTCGGTAATTTAATATAACTCTCAAATTGTTTGTATGATACTGGTTGAGGAACTTTGTGAACATTCTTTTTCTCTGTGTTCTTTTCTTTTCTTCCATAAAAACTTGTCTTATCTTTTCACCTCCTACATGAACGAGTACGTAAATGCTGATTGTATGTCATACACCTAATAACATTTGATCCTTTCCAATTACACAACCGCGGAAGAGGATTATGCTATACTATCCTTCGTATATTATCAATGTTTACCTTGGTCTAGTGAAACAAAATGTGGGTTTTCTGCAAGTCCTGATGCGATGTGCCTGTGTTTGCATGATTGGTTTTACCATTGTTTAGGAAAAGAAAAAAACTGTAGTTGTTAGATTAACTTTTTCTGTCATCGAATTCCTTTTTCTTTGTTATTTGATAACCAGCATCTACTCTCTTATAGGATGAAAGGAAAGCACCTGATTTGTACGTGGAAATAGATTTTAAAGAGGTATGTGTGCTGTCTAAGCGTTCATTGTTTTGTGCTAGCTTATGTATGTCCCGATGTGCCAAATTCTCGTTTTAGGAACTTCACAAAGATTATGAAGCAGGGATATTTTCAATAACGTAAACGATAATTGCAACTCACACTTGAACTAACAAAAAGCAGAAGACTTCCGATCAACCAACACTTTCATATTTTATCATAACTTAACATCTGGAATCTGTTGTAAGGTAACTTCTAAGAAGGCAGCTCTCATTGACACATGCAATCAGTTGAGGGACACACTGGGTGATTCAGCATTAATATCCCCAGGTAATCTGTTGGCTGTATTTTGAAGATTTGAGTAAATTACATTTCATTTTTCACATGGTTCTCTCACTAATTTATGCTCTAGCCTATTCTACTTGGTGGTATGTACTATCTTGTATGCCTTTCTTGTATGTAGTGCGATGGTTCATCTTAGGAGATTAGGCCATCAAATTGATTTTTTTTTGCTTTGATTTAACATGATATGCTTGTCTTAGGAATGACTACTTTTAAGCAAGGGTATGTACCGTTCATTTTGGCTTGGTCTAAACCTTTTTGAAACCAAAATTATTTGCATGCTCAAAACTGAAACCATAATGGTGTAGTTTTGGTTCAGTAAGTTTTTTTCTTTTCTTTTCTTTATTTTATTTTAAGCAGAGCACCTTTGTGTTTGAAGGAATGCACCTTTAAATTACTTTCCGACATGTATATGTTGCAGAACTAAATCTGTGAACAAATAGTAGAGCCTGAAGTTTACTTCAATTATGATGTTAAAGGAAACTAATAGCTCTTCGTTATATTTGAGGCAGTCATTTACTAGCAAAAAGGAATTATTCTCATCTTTCTTTCAAGAAGTCAATTAAAGTAGGTATTGACACTGCGATACATGACATTTAAAAGACAGATGTTTGTCTTACCATTATGGAAAAACTTGGCTCAACTGCTTTAGCTGTATCTCAGATATCGTCCCCATGGTCTGCTGGATAATGTCTCATGTCTGGATCTGTCTTTTTTCCATTAAATATTTTCACAAACTCATAATTTAAAAGCAGAGCAGATCTATTTCTCTAGAGCATTGTTTTGCAGGTAAAATTTAAAATAGGTTACTGGCACCTGCAAGAACAAGAGATTCCCAATACAAAAAATAGGCCAAATTTTTCTCTTCTAAAATTGACATGGATATATTCGACTGTTGTCGCCAAAAGATGATGGTTGCTATCAATAACTAGTGACTACCAAACTATCAGAGTTAAAATTAGAGCCCTCCAAACTGCAATCCTACATCATCTTGTGTTATACCTTCACAGAGTTTGATTTTTTCCTCCAATGGTGACTTGTCTTAATGTCAAACTGGTGTAGGGAACCAGCAAAATTTATTATAGAGGAGCATATAAGTATCTTTCTCAAATCTCAACACACTTGTGCACTTCTTCAATATCCTGTCTCGCGTCATTTGGGGCATTTGATAGATTTTCTTTGATTCAATTTCTTTTGATTTTCTTTGGGTTGGAACTTTTCTGCAATCTACACTTTTAGTAGGCGTTGTTTGCATAAAAGTTGAGGCACAAGGGATGTATCTAGCATTATTTAGTGGTGATGTATATATCTGTCCTTGTAATCAGCAGCATGAAACAACTTGTTTTTGTTATAGGAGTACAGGATCAGCATCGCTTAGAATCATAAGTCATTTGCTTGATTCTTCTTAAAACTATTGCAATCTGAAAATTTTTGCTGGATAAAATGGCACTAATTTTCAAGTCGTAGCTGATTTAGTTTTGATGACTTACCTTGTTGATTGATGCAATTTATGCAGAAAAAGGAGAAGTTCATGCTGATCACTACAAACTGTTGCCTGTTGACTTGCGTGATATAGAAAAGCTGGATGCCATTGTACGGGTGGCAAATCTGGATCCTAGGTATGCTAAGATGCTTTGTTGTCCAGGTTGAAAAGATCAAGCCACATGATAGGTTCCACTTAGTTCACATCCAGGAAGCAACTTCTCACTTCTAGATTTTTTTTTAAACATTCTGTAGCGTTTGCTACAATTTGGTTTTTCTGGCCACGCTCATAATTTTTTAGCATCATTTCTTCACAAGTACTTATGCCTGTCCACAAAACTGAAATCGATTTTCTGGGACGATTTTCAAAATTATTATTTATTTTTCTTTTTAATGGTAATTACTAAAGCGCGATTGCTGAGATGTTTAAACTGCAAAATGCAGAACCATTCTTTCACATTGTTTCCAATTATGAGAAGTATACTGCCTTTGATTATCAAATTGTGCCATGTGTTTTATTGCACTACATGCTTTCACAACACTTGTATTTAATAACTTTTGGCGTTTTTGCTTGAAAGTATGGAAATGCAGTGTGTGGAGTTAGTCTGCAATTCTGGTGTTTTAGTTCATTGTATTTTATATTAGTCTTTCAAATGGAAAATACTACTTTGAACTGAACTAGATGCAGCATACTACTACCGAGTTGTTTTGGGTATTAAAAATGGATTGGTTTTATGAATGCAGCTGATAATTAAATGCTGGAAGTTATAAGGAAACTGCTGTGTTAAGTTTAATTTGCTGCAATGCTAGTTCTATATTGATTTTTCTTTGTAACTGTGCTTGCAGTTGAGCTGAAGAAGATAATGATTCAGAACATTTGAGTTCTTGAGCTTTAAACTTGTCTAAAGTTTTCTGTACTGTTTTTTTTTTTATTTTCAGTTGATTATGTACTGTTTTTCGGAGTTAAGCTGGCTTTGTTTTACAGAAGGCTTTTTATGTCATCCTAATGCTTTTATCAGTTTGCCGACCTTCATAATTGCAGAATGTGTTCTAATATACTTAAAACCTGATTCAAGCCGCGCAATAGTTGATTGGGCTTCAAAAACATTCTCTTCAGCTGTTTTTTTCTTGTACGAGCAGGTATTTTTTTCTCTAATGAAGTGTAAGTGTTGTTAGTATTTTAAATTGTCTGTTTTGTCGGATTATCTTGGCAATGGAGTCCTGACAGGATTAGCTTTGATGTCTGATTTTGGAGTTTACTATTTTATTCATTATCTTTTCTTCTGAAGATCCATCCTGATGACCCATTTGGAGAGCAAATGATTAAAAATTTGGAGGTAAACAGATTATAACCTGCTCTTTGAATCTTTTGACTGTAGATGTCTGATGTCAGCTATGGCTTCTGAGATTCCAGAATCCAGATTTATGAGAAGTTTATTTGTTGCTTATGATGAACAATCACCAAAGTGACATTTTCTTTTTTCTTTTTTCCTTCCCCAGAGTCGAGGTTGTGGATTGTTGGGCATCTATGATACACCAACTTTGTCTGCTAAGGAAAAACTTTTCCTTGATCAAGGATGGCAGGTATTAAGGACCAACATATGCTTTTGCTTTATTTCTGACAATATGCTTGTCGATTGTGGATCTTCTGTACCTCAAGAAGTTATTGATGTTCTTTCGTTTGAAGTTCTATGACTTATAATTGTCTTTAGCCTCCAAAACTTAGCATGTAAAAGGCATTTCTTAAACTTATTCGTATTTATTGGTCAGGAATTTATCATGAAAGGTAATATAAAATTTTATAGACTTAAAATATGGGCAGGTTCCTCATAACCACTATCTTATCAGTCCAAAAACAAAGTAATTGCCTGTGGGTATCCCTTTTTAGGGTGGATACTGTTTTGGGGAATCTGATGATATACCAACTTCTCTCAAATTTGGAGAAGATATATCTGTGTATTTTCTCTTCTTTCCTTCGTTACCTTTTAATTTTACTTTATACTCTCCTTTGGTGCAGTTGAGTTTCTTAATCCCCTTTTCTTTTTTTTTTTTAAAAATTTATTTTGTAATATTTGTATGGTTCAAATATTCAACTGTTTTCTTGAGACAAAGTTTGATCATATTCAACCGTTTCAGCGAGCTGTTGCCTGGGACATGCTGAAGGTTTATAGTAAATTCATTGAAGCTGAAGAAAAACGAAGGTGATTGTAGTGTAATTTTGTTTCTAACAGAGATGCAATGTTCAGGTTATTTTATTTATCAATGTGCCTTAAGCTTCTCGTGAATGTTGTTATAGCAAAGTTTGATAAATCTCCCTATATAATTTGAGTTTACCTTTGCTGAAAACCTTGTAACAGTTCTGGTACAGATGCCACCAACTTGGTTTCATCTCTTTTCTTATTTAATCTGATTGAGAAGGATAATTATTCTCTCTCTGTTCTTACTGGATAAATTTTCTGGTTTCTTATTATGCGGTACAATTGTTGGTAAAGCCTTGTTGGAAAACTTCCATTGTTGGAGTTTTTTCTATGGGGATGGCATGATTCCTTATCAAAGTTGTGTGTCAAATTGAGTTCAAAATCTAGAATAATGATCGTTCAGTTGGAGGAGAGTCGAAGTTCTGAAAACATCATGGGTTGCCTCTTGATGAGGATTCTTCAGATTTTCTGAAGTATACACATCCCTAGGCTAGAGTTAAGTGATGCATTTCAGCTTATATTTGTTTGACAGAGCTGATGGTGATAATCTTTTCTTCCTTTTCTCCCTGACGCCTTTTCTTCTTTTCCAACGCTGCAATATTTATATGAAGGCCTGAGACCTCTCCTCCCAGATGCTGAAATATTCTTAGTTGCTTTTTTTTTTTTCAGGATTGAAAGGCTAGAGATATTTGATGAATTTGAGGAGTGGTACATGATGCAGGCAAGTTATTCTTTCCCCTGCTTAGTATAGGGGAGGATGTCTGGCTATCTTAAAACTAAATTTATTAAGCTAAGGTCACATGTTCTGACATGTCCATTTGAGTTGGTTTTGCAAGATGGCTGGTTGGATACTTGTCTAAATGAATTTAATCGTTCTATTCCCTTTTTTCCCTGTTTCCCTATTGGGAGCAGTTTTACAATTTCTGAATTGGTGAGCCTTTATGTGTTTGCGCTTGGATCTCGAATACTCCTTTAGATGTTAGGTATTCCACGTGCAGTCTATTGATGCCACAGTATGCTTAAACCTTTCTTGTCTAGAGGTGCTATATTCCAGGACAGGTAAACAACTCACTGGTTTCCAATTATGAACTAATTTCTTTCCTTTCTGGGTTTTTCATGCTAATTCTTCCTTCGGCACAGTATTCGTTTTATTCTTAGCTGAAGATCTTGAAATAAATATAGCACGAGATTATTTGATGAATAGAAAATTCTACTGTTTGCTGTAAACTGATGGAAATGGTGCTAGAGTAACACGCAGACTTCTTGCCAGTTTTGCTCTGTCTAGGGCTGGACTCCTCCAGGAATGATAACGCCTTTGTTCTTTTGTTTAGTTCATTTCTTGCTTCATGTGCGGGTGAAAGCCTATCATGAATTATCGCATTTTCACTCTTATAAATTTCTGTACGAGATATACATGTTGTTTGAGCAGCTAGGTGATGGAACTGGTAACATCTTGTGACCCCATGCTTTAACACAATTCAAAGAAATAAAGACAGAACCCTAAGAAGTGCAGGCTGGAAATAAATAATGGCATCCTTTTTATCTAGTTTATGCTTGCTATTCTGTGATATTCTTCTCTGTTTCACATGTTTTGTGCATCATCTGATTCTCTTAGCTTTCTTGTTACATCTGCTCTAATCTGCACGAGCTCACATCGTGCATCATTTATGATGAGCTTGGTGTTACATTGACCCTGAGAATAATATCTTGCAGGAACACTACTGTGTTGCATATGGGATCAACGATGCAATGGTAGGCTCACTGTATTTTTTAGCCTTTAGAGGAGTTTACTGCATACCAATAGCTTACCTTACTGATTCTTTTGTTTTCTTTGGCTTCTTTAGGGCGTTTTCAAGGAATTCGGCTTCCCAAATGACGAGCATGCATCAGGTATCTTATAACCAGCATTACTGTCCAATGTACCCATATTTGGTAAATCACCTTTGCTTTTTCCTATGTTCCAAGTTCTGATTCGGTGGGTTCATCTAGCAGGAAGCACGTAGATGATGTGCTGACCCACTTTATAGCATCCCTGGCTACTGAGACCTAGATAATATTCTTGAAGTAGGATGGTGTTCATTATCCATATGTAGCTCAAGTCAGAGATCTATTGTTTATAGATTTTGCAAACGATATTTTATTTTGGGATCTGTACAGCACCGAAATGACACCTGAAGAGTTGGCATAATCTCTAAACTTGCTAGTCTTGCAGCAGGAATGAGAACATCTCTGTAATGCTGTTCTCCTTCTGCCTTGATATATTTGAAAGTTGAATGCATCATCATGGCCTCCATTGTTGTGTGTCGTGTTTTGTCATGTAATAGACCTTAAATTTCAAGGAAGACAGAAAAGGGTGGATGTATAAGGCTGTGGACGATAAGAAAGATGGGACTTGCTGGTTGCAGAAGGCGGGTTAAGGATGAAAACCCGACGCACAAATAAGGCAGCGGTCCAGTGGAGGTCAACTCGGACATCCTCAGAAGCCTGCCCGGAGATCTTTGTACTCTATTGCCTCCGTTGGATATAAGCTGTAAGTTTCTGATGAAGAGGCATGTTGATTGTGCTTTTCGTATGTATGTGTCGATTTGCTGTTCTATAAGTTGGGACGAAGATTGTCTATTCAGGAAATGGCTTTGTTATAACTAGTACATGGCATGCACATCGAAGTGTATACACACATACATATACACACACACACGTACGTATGTGAGAGGGGATAGAAATTCAGATGGAAAATAAGAAGTGTAGTAACATCTATAGTTCGGTTAGTGCAAAACTTTAAATCCTTTGGGGGTAGGAGTATTTCTTTCTTCACAAACTTTTGCCAAATTGCTCTTGGGTTTAAAGTTTCTATTTCCAATGAAGTGAATAATACACTCTTCTTTGACTTTGGAATATGATGGAATAAAGCAAAATGACTCACTAAATTGGCTGTGTCATTTTCGGTATGGGTCATTGGAAAACAACCTCTTTCTGTTTATAACGCATCGGTATGGTTGCTTACATCCGAACATCTCATGTCCCGCTATAGACGGAAACTTTTAAGACAATAGGATAACGTTGTTGTTCTTAGGTTTAAAGCTCAAGGTCGCGCTCTTTAGTCATATCTTAAATACGATGTATATGATAATAGTGGTTTACAGTTACGTTCTTTAATCATATCATCTCTTTAATCATATTATATTTTACAAATACATCACATGCATCATGTTAACGAGTATAGAGGGTAAAGTGGAATGTTCTTTAGTCATTAACGAATTTTCCCTACTATCAATATTAAACACCATTGTGACAGATATCTCAAGAGTGTGAACCTATGACCATGTTGAGACAATATTTTCTCCGTGTACTTTGGACCGCATAAGTTTTCTTTTTAAACCTATTCAGAGAGATCATGTTACATATATTAAACTCTCGGAAGAACATATACCTTATTATGATACGATCACACAGCATTTTGCAATTTCAATTTGACCAGGTTGTGTACTCTTTGAGAAAAAAAGTTTAATAAGTCCAGATACATCTCACGTATGCAGAAAGAAGTGCCACATTAGCATCTGATATAATTTTATTGCTCGACGAAATTGACTGCGCTTCTTATATTGTTAAGTAGCATTTGATCGACATAACTGGACGCAATTTTTATTATGAATCATCGGGAAACAAGTTTCTAACAAATGGATATGGTTACGTACATCCGACTCTCGCGTCATAGGCAGGAGCTTCTAAGGCATTGGAAGCGTACATTTGACCTTCCATACTTCGCTATAGACGGGATCTTCTAAGACACTGGATAATATTGTTGTTACTGCTCGTTTAGAAGCTCGGCACCAATCATGCCTCGTTTAAAGCTACAGTCTGTATGCTGGATCCATACTGAAGGCAGTGGTTTTTTTTTTTTGCCTCCTTTCGTTTCTAGAATTTTCAACACAGGAATTCATTGTGACATTTCATGAGAGGCAGAAAATCTAAGAAGAAATCTCCAGTGGGATCAAACTTCTTGTACTGAGGTAGATTCAAAGCCTGAAATATGTGGAAATCACCTGATGGCACCAATACAAACATATAATTTGGACAAGAATCTAAAATCTAAAAGAACTCGAAGTCCAAATATTTACCCCCAGACTTCATAGTGTCTGTTCCAACCATTCTCTTATTGCTACTGCCCATCCCAACTGGATCTACCTGCCCAAATTTTCCTGCAAGCTCGGCCTCCATTGGTCGTGGCACCTCTGGCGGTGTGCTGCAACGTATTAAAGCCCAGTTGACGCCTTCGAAGAAAGGATGCTGCCTGATCTCAGTGGCTCCCCTTTTTGTCCCAAGCCGGTGTTGTGGTTCTTTAACAAGCAAGCCGCGGATCAAATCACGGCTGGCATAGCTGGTTGCTGGTGACTCTGGAAACCTTAGTTGCTGTCCTATTACATTGAAAAGCGTAGCGCGATTCCCAGAACCCTTAAAAGGAGTTATCCCGTAAAGTAATTCGTGTAAGAAGACTCCAAACGTCCACCAGTCGACTGCACTGCCATGGCCTTCTCCTTTTATGATCTCAGGTGCCAAGTATTCATGGGTCCCAACGAATGACATGGATCGTGCTGCTGTGGGTTCTGCAACTAGTTCAGGCAACGTGCCAGCTGGAAGAGCAAGCTCGACTCGTGATCTTGAAGATTTCTTTCTGCTCTTCTGTGAGAAAACCTTGGGCAAGAAACAAGATGGCTGAGTACACGCCAAAGTCGGCTCAGTACAAGCAGGTTGGATGCAGAAGGCAGGTCCTCGTCTGGGATCATAGTCCAACGAGGAAGACTTAATGAGGGTAGGTGAAACCGCACATCTGAGAGACAGATCAAAATCCGAAAGCATGATATGACCATCATCACGAACCAATACGTTTTCTGGTTTAAGATCCCTATAGACCACTCCCAGCATGTGCAGATACTCAAGTGCCAAAATAACCTCTGCTGCATAAAACCTGTTCAGATAACATCAACCAAAATTATTATGTACCTCCTTTCCTTGAAAGCAAGTAGCACTGTTTTCCCATCACCGAAAGCCGTTATAGTTTCCTTTTCTAAAAGGAGTGGGGATGGGAAGGCCATAAAGAAATAATTCTGGTGAAGCATGTAATCCATCAGACTAGGACCACCTGGATTCTGAATTTGAAAATTTACTATCATATGGACTCAGAGCAGCCAATGCATTTACTGGAAACAAGCAAAAAGGTTGCAAAAACTTCAATGACTTGGCCCTGCTTTTAACAATCGCATAATCAGGCCAGTGTTACTCCATGAATACTTCCTACAGTACTAACACAATCTCCAAATAAACATTTAGCACTTCAGAGTATTTTGGGAAATAAGAATAGGTGGTTTTGGCACACACTACAGACCCAATACAGTAACAGAAGTGATCCAAATTCAGACAAGATGGAGATGGTCTGAACATGGAGGAAGCCCTATTTTCCAATTAAAGACACCGAACAGGTAGACAACCCAAACTTATACTTTACTCACAAAAGAAAAGGAAGGGGGGGGGGGGGGGGGATTATGCTGCATTTACCAGTTTGACATGAAAGTGTCTAGTGTGATTATATTTCGAGAAGGAAAAACACGAATAAACTAAATATTAAGCTCTCTCTGAAGCTCGTCTCGAAAAATGGTCCAGTTATAACCAACAGAAATTTTGACTGGTTTGGAAGCTTTATCTAGCATAAATTCAAGAGACTTTACATGCACACAAGAGGAGAACTTGCGAAATGATGACAGAAAAACTGGATAGAGTGGATTGTGAAAATCAGAGGTTTGAGATAACCACAAAAGACGATATACACATGTTAGTAACGACATTAAACAATATTGGAGTGACAACAGCCTACTCTACAATCAGCTTCAAAATTCAGGCCAAAGCTGGATTTAAGAGGGAAGTCATACCGAGCAGCATATTCTGAAAAATGCTTCCCTGGTTGCCGCTGCCTCAGGGTATGCAAATCTCCTCCAGGACAGTATTCCATCACCAAGCAAGAAAACCTGTCTGTCTCGAAATGTGTATACAAAGTTGGCAAGAACGGATGATCCAAAAGCTGTAAGATTTCTCGCTCCGTCTGAGCCCTAGTCAATTTCTTCCTGCTAGCAAGGGAAGCCTTATCCATCACTTTCATTGCAAAATAACACCTAGTACCACTCAGCTCAGACAGATACACACTACCAATGTCCCCACAACCAAGTCTTTTCAGCAATCTGAAGTGACTCATTCCCAATATACCATCACGAGATCGAATAGCAAGAATAGCCTTCCATCGTGGATCGTTCCCCTTGTGAGGCTTATTCGTGCTACCTGTCGTATTACTCCAGTTACTATCATCACTCAACCCACTGCTATCACTTGCAAGGCTGGTTTTAGCACTCTCGAGTGAATCACCACGATAACTTCCTTTCATAGTTTCATAGTTTCTGTCAAGGCTAAGCATGCCATCACTCATTCTCCCATCACTCCTGCAAGTGCTTGTGCAGCTATTGACAATGCTCATAGTAGTTGCAACACCGATGCTATCAGTGCTACTATGGGGGCTTACATTCCCACTAGGAGGCAAGGAAGCATCCCATATGCATTCTTTTTCCTCAGAGTCAGGAGGAAGACTTGCTTCTGTATTTTGTGATGGTCGAGGACCGTTCAATAGAGAAGATACAGCTCCTAGGTCAGTGGGTTCTTCAACCAAGCTCTCAGCAGGCGAAAGAAGAGATATGCTCGGTTTTCTACAGGGGACTCCAATCGAAAGATCTTCAATAAAAGGTCCCTTAACAGAGAGGCTCTTCACTAAGGAATTTCCATCAGTTTTGCTCTGATCTATCGGTACATAGACTTGTTCCATTAGATCTATATCAACTGGCTCTGGAGGATGACTGACCCCATGAAAAGAAGTGGAGCCAGCATCTTCAATTGAATCTACACTACTCTTTACCGAAGCAACGTCTGGCATAAGTTCATCACTTTCTTGCATATTATTCTTTCCTTTATACGTTCTCACTGAAGCATATTTGTTAGGATTGTGAAGCTTAGGACCATTGGGATGATTCCCTTCCTCTTTCACAAAATTCAAGTGGCTATTTCCCATAACCTCAAATAAAGTTGGCAGCTGCCTTGGAAGTGATTTGGATTCATATAATCTCTCCATTTCCAACTCTCAACTTATCATCAAAAACCTCTTGCTACAAGGCAGCCCTGCAGAGGAAAACAATCCCATTTCCCATCAGTTTCCAGAAATATAATTCACAAAAATAATCAAAAGCCCACTACAAAATCAACTCCAAGTTTCTTTCTTTCCAAAAACCTCATTAAATTATAGAAAAGAAAATCAGAATTGAAAAATCAACAAGATGGACACACCAGCTCCGTCTTTTCTACTAGAGCAACTTTTTTGCCTTTTTTGCCCTTGTTAAGAAATTTTTGAACAGTCTATTAAGAATGAACGGTAAGAGTTCCAGATAATAAATGTGACAATATACTAAGCTTCATTGAGGAACTCAACAGTTCCTAGTAAGCCATTAAAAAGCACGCAACCCCGTAAAATCAAACAAACAAAAATAATCGAAATAAAATTCTACTTATGCCATTTTCTTGTCAATAATCACGTCCTTGCAAATGGAAATGTGAGGAAAAACAAAGCGTCAAATATTGCTTATGTAACAAATAACTTCGATGCCACGCAAACTAGAAACAAGCCAACCGAAGAATCTGAGCTTAAACTAAAGAAAGAAAAGGCAAGACAACTAATGAGCTAATTTAAAAAAAAAATTCCAACAAAAAGAAAAACTTAATACTGCACCATTATCTAACTAAATTACCAAATCAGACCCCAAAACAAACAGCCTTCGATCCAGGGTTCTGTCTTCTCTCTCATCAAGCAGAACTTCAAGTTTCCTCTAACTCCAATATCCAATATCCACTTTTTGCTGAAAAATTCCACAATGTAATTGTCGGAGGAAGCCGGAGCAGGAAAGATGAACTCCGGCGAGAAGGGAATGTAGTACACCGGCGAAAGTCGAATGAGAGACAGGAGATAATCTAGGGAGTATACCGGTAGAGAATGCAAAAATCTAGCAGCGGAGAGAACAATTTACAAGTGAATTTAGAAATTGGAATATAGAATTAAAGATTCTAGATGGATGTTCTTGGAATTGGCGTTGGGTAGTTGAACTTTTTGTCATGTGTATCCAGTGTTCACTGTTCAGTACACTCCATTTTCACGCTTTCCTTTCTTTTTCTATTTGTTCTTTTATTTCAGAGGGAATTACAGGACTGTAATTGATTTATGAAAAAAGACCGTGAGTATCTATAATTATGATAATTGTGTCTAAATTATATTATAAATTTATAATTTTCTGCATGTATCATAACTTTTTTTTGTACTTTTGTGCCTAAGTTTGAGATTCACAATGTTCATATGTAGCTATTAATTTTTTTTATTTTTTTGTACCATTAAATGCTTGTTTTTTCATTTTAAATATGAAAAAAAACATAAGCGAGTAAAAGAATTAATAGTTATGGATGCACATTATAAATCGCAAACTTATGACATAAAAGAATAAAATTAATATTTATAAATATCCATATAGAATTAAAAACTTATAGTATAATATAGCCATAATGACCATAGTTATAGATTCCATGTCATTTCCCTTTTGATTTATTACTTAAACCATTCCCAGTGATACAAATTCTTTAAGATAACTTTTAATTCTCCATAAAGAGGATAATTTTTTTCTACAAAATATTGACATTATTTTACAAAAAAATTACATCGTATTAAACAAAGTGTTACAAATATTACACGAAATGTAATAATGAACATTTTATATTATTTACATCGATAATGTATTATACCAAACTTTTTTTATCGTTATGAAAAAAAAATCAGACAAGTTAGATTAAATAAACCTAAAATTGTTTTAAAAAACATTACTAGAATCACTAAATCATAAATATAATCACCAATATTGATAGAAGTTTGGTATATCAATTTTAAATTGCATCAATTGTGTTTTTATCGACCACGTTCCTAAAATTATTGGATTTGTAACCCTTTTGCGTTAAGTAATAAACGGCAATGTATTTTCTTTTCTACATTTAGTATAAAATAATTTATTTATTTTTTTATTTACAAGCAAGTGTTTGGGCTTGTGACATCTATGTGGAGGTAAACCATGTCTTAGCCTTTGATGCATTTCATATACAAATCGAATGAATACTTTAATGATCAGAGGCTCATAACAAAACCAGTGTCAAAGTTATATTTCTGTTTCACTCGTATATCAATAAAATGAAATATATAGAATATCAATTCAATGAAACTTCGAGTTAGAAGTGATGAAGTTGGATCTTCGCCAAGTATCAGAGATGATCCAAAATAAACATCGTTGAGTTGTTTGAACTGGATAATCCGTAGAACTTCCTTAATGACCTGCACAGGTAAGCAAAGATCAGAGGTCCCGGAGATGTGACCCCGGGTAAAACCCTCCGACGCGCAAGTCAGTTCGGATCATTCTCACTGAGATATGATTATATTTGAAGAGTTGAGAAGATCTCACAGTTTTTTGAGTAGGGAGATTTCTCTGTGAATTAGCTCTTGGAGTGGAAAAAATGTTTTCGAATCCCTTTCTTTGTGTTCACTGTCTTGCTTTTATTGTTCTCCTCCGTCCTTTGCCTCTGACGGCAGAGGGGACGTTTTCTTGTGCAGAGGGTCTATGTCAATATAGGTCTGCTGATGGAACTAGTAGGTCTGCTGATAGGACCTTGACGTGTGCAGGTTGAAAAGTTTGATGTGCACCCTTTCTTTATACTGTACATCTGTCAGGTGATTCGACACTCAATAAAGCTGAGTTGCGCTTGACCCCTGGCAAGGGTTTGCCGAGGTGCAAAGATGGATCTAGAGTCCTGCTCTGATCTGGCTGAAGTGTTTTAGAGTAAGTCTCTTTTAGGTAGAAGCCGAGGCTGGATCCCGGGGCCGAGGTGAAAACCTTAATGATTTACCGTTTTAGAGATAAAGTGTATGTATTAGTAAAGTAATATATTGCCAAGATGTAGTATGGCCGAGCAGAGGTGCATTTCTGCCGAGCTGCATGAGTTGGTCGTCCCAAACATGGATTTGGTGTTGACTGTTTGTTGACTAACAGATGAATATTTTGGCTTATCACTTTGCCCCAAATTTAGTGTGGCAGAGATGACCAGTAAGGGCGGACAAATCTGCTCTGATAAGCTGGTGACGTGTCCATCATTAATTGGGCAGTTATCCTCATAATTAGGCCGTTATCACTTCATTTAATATCAGCGCCAGTTCCAACGTATTTCGTAATTGCTTTTTCTGGCGATTGCGATAATCGAAGAGGGGGGGGGGAATTGAACCATCGCCCCTTTTTAAATTTCAACTGAAAAGTTGCAACTTTTCAGTTTTTCGTTTATAAAAAGTATATCTCACCCTCATTTTATTCTTCCTTTTCACCTTCCTCGTCAGTGCTGCTCTTATCTTCTCTTCTGCTCTTCATTTCCAGTCAAGTCTTCTTCCAACCCAACTCCGATGAGTCTTCTTCCTCAACCCTCAGAAACTCTGTAAGCTCTGCCCTTCTCTTCATTTCCATGGCTTTTACTGTCTCTTCTTCTTCAGACTCCCAGAATAGGTCAACCCATTCTTACCCCTCTGATCTTGAGGGTAACGATGATGTTCAATCTCACTTCTCTGAGAAGTCAGATTCCAGTGGGGACAACTGTCCTTTGAGGAGGTTGCGCAGCACTGGTGAACCCTCCATGGTTGCCCCAGAATCCATGGTGCCGTCAACGTCTGTTGACAGAGGTTCCCCATCTCCGGCGGTGCAAAGCTTAGTGTGCACTTTAAAAGCCACTGAGCTTTCCCGTTTGTGTCAACTGTATAATGTTGATAGGAGTGTCTTTGTTCTCATTCTTCCTCTTCTCCATCAAACGGCCTATGATCCTCCCGTAGGGTACGAAGCAGTTTATGAGGAATATATCAAATCTGGCTTCGGTCTTCCCATTCCAGCACCCTTATTCCGCATTCTAGACTTTTATAACCTTAGGTTGCCCCAGATCATGCCCAATGGCATAAAAGTAGTCCTTAGTTATCTGCTCTACCTGAGAGCTGCTGGGGAGGAGTTTGACCTCCCTGTTTTTAAAGGAATGTTTGTGTGCAAACACAAAGATAGCTGGTTTTATTTCAGTAGGAGGTATCTTAATAAAGAAATTAACCACGCTATCAACATTCCCAGCTTTACTAAGAATTGGAAAGGTCGTTTCTTCTTCATAAAGAACATAGGATTACCGGAAAGGAACTATTGGAGGTCCGGCAGTGCAGACAACCCAAGGCCGAGCAAAAAATTCTGCGATGAAGCCTCCAGATTGTTGAACCTGCCAATGGTTGTTGACTGGAAAAAGGTAGACAGGTCAGTTATAAGAGCTGCCGACTTGGACCACTTATGGCCAAAACACAACTTTCGAACCCTCAGCTCAGCAGCTTTGAAAATAGTTCTGGGTATGTAGCGGATTTTTTTGAATATCTCTGATTTCTGTTGATGACTTTCAAGTATTTTGATCAGTTGTTGAATTTGCAGGAGCCATGGTGTCTGACGCAGTGGCCAAACTGAAGAAGATGGCTCCCAAGAAGAGGAAGAGGACTGAGGAAAGGCATTCCTCCTCTGATCAAGTTCAGGCAAGGACCTCCTCTGAAGTGCCTTCCTTGCCATTTGAAGTTGCACCTCAGGTTGAGGCTGCTTCATCTGGGACTGGTCTTCCAGATCATCCCAGGTATACTCTCTACTGTCCTCTTTAAAGTTATGTATAACTTTATTTTCTTTTGAACAATACTAACTTTTGGTATGTTGCAGTTGATCCTCCCACTGCTTCCATCCAAGATGAAACACAGCTTCAGCCAATGAATCTTGAAGCTCCTTCTTCTGTGGCAGAGGCTAAAGTGCCCTTGCCCCTGCCCATGCCAGAAGCAAATCCAATCCCAACTCTAGCTAAAGCCCAACAAGTATCAGAGTCTAGATTGGCTGGCGCAAATGCTGAAGAGCCTGCTCAGCAAAAAGATATAGGAAAGGGCCCACAAATTGAAGGGGAATCCTCTTATGGGCATCGATGTCTGAAGAAATCACTGGAATATTATTCTGATGAAACAGCCCTGAATCCGAAGCTGGCAAGACATTTAAATGAACTCTCCATTCTGCCCAGAGACTTTAACCATTATAATGACATGAACTGGGACATGTCCTGCCAACTGTATATGACTAACATGGCTATGGTAAGCCTTTTAAATCTTCTCTGTTTTTCAAAGCTTATATGCTTAGGGCTTTGTTTGATTGCTTGTTATGAATAATGGCAGTATCGAGCCCAGGAATACAACATGTTCAAGAAGACTGAAGAACTGCGGAAGATGGTAGTCCACTGAAAAGAATGCAGTTCTGCAATGAGCAAATGAAAAATGGGCTGAGGAGGCCAAACCAACGAAGACAAGGCTGGTAGGACTTGAAACAGTGGTAACAGTGGTGGATAGTCTGAGGTCAGAAGTGTCTTTCCTTTCTCAAGAGAATTCCAAAATTTGTGAAGAAAAGGAAGAGTCTGACACTAAGCTGGACACTGCAAACTCGCAAGTGGATGAGTTAAAAGAGGTGGAGGTCAATATTGAGCTGGTGACTCAGCAGCTCGAAAAAGAGCTAAGAAGTAAAGCTGAACTGGCTCAGCAATTTGAACTTCAGGCTGAAAACATAAAGGCAAAAGCAGTGGCTGAGTTCAGGAAGTCAGATTTTGCCGATAATCTTCTCAAACTTCAGAGCTCTGTGATGGTAATTGGGCAGACTTATGCCATTGACAGCTGCTCAGAGGTCTGACCAGCATTGGACAAGGAGTATCCTCAAATTGCCAAACTCCACAATCCTGAAGCTGAACAAATCTTTGAGACCCAACTAGAGCTGTTCAAGAATGGAGCTGATCTCATAGACTTGTCAGCACATGAAGATTAGAATATGATTTTCCACCTTGTGCATTCAGTAGTTGTAATAGTCACATTTTCTGAATGAAAATATCATTTCTTCCCACTTGTGCTCTTCAACTTGCTTTGCTTTTGTTTCCAAAATTCTTGCAAGTATTTGACTTCAGCTTTGACCCTTGGCTCTGCAAAGAGTCTCAAACATCATTCTTTACAATGCAAGTGCTTGACCTCGGCTCTGCCAAGGGTTTTATATTGCTTAGCTGGGCTGCAGCTCTGTTGAGCTTCGATTTAGTCAATAGCTGTTATTCTGCTGAGTTGAACTGAGAATTAAGAGTAAGGTCTGCCTTTGAGTTGAGACGTTATACATGATCTGTTGTAATCGAGATCATTCTTCGTAGTGATTTGAAATAACCACTTAGAATATTTCTAAGTTTGCCATTACCTTAAGGCTAATAATAATATCCAGCCCTGTCCAGCAATCTGTTCTTCAGGATTTTTGCATGTATTTGACATCGGCTCTGCCAAGGATATAAATTAAAAAGTAATCTGTTCATATCACAATTGTCAAGTAATTGACCTCAGCTCTACCAAGGATATCAATTAACATACTTGTCTTCTGCTTCTGATTAAAGAAGAATTTTTCTGTTTTGGCTTTCCAGCCTGAGCAGCAACTTGCCCCCTTTTAACTCATAAGTTTTAGAGCCAAGAACCGTCTTTAATCAAGTCAAGCCGAGATACATCGGCCGAAATAAGATTATGCGGCCTAAGTTTCCCTTGTAGCAGTCGAGATAAGATTATACGGCCCAGGTTTTCTTTGTAACGGCCGAGATTGTTCAGCAACGTTTTGAACTGAACTTTTATAAGACCGATCTGGACTCCAGGATCTGTCTTGTAAAGGCCTATTAAGATTCTCTTAAATCTATAAAGCCGAAAAATGAAACCAATTAAGTTATTTTACCTCAGCTCTGCCAAGGGTTTTATAGAGCAAGTTTGGCACTGCCTCGCACTTGACCTCAGTACTGCCAAGGGTTTTTGAATAGAGCAAGTTTGGCACTGCCAATCACTTGACCTCAGCACTGCCAAGGGTTTTGAATAGAGTAAGTTTGGCACTTCCAAGCACTTGACCTCAGCACTGCCAAGGGTTTTGAATAGAGCAAGTTTGGCACTGCCAAACACTTGACCTCAGTACTGCCATGGGTTTTGAATAGAGCAAGTTTGGCACTGCCACGCACTTGACCTCAGCACTGCCAAGGGTTTTGAATAGAGTAAGTTTGGCACTGCCAAGCACTTGACCTCAGCACTGCCAAGGGTTTTGAATAGAGCAAGTTTGGCACTGCAAAGCACTTGACCTCAGCACTGCCAAGAGTTTTGAATAGAGCAAGTTTGGCACTGCCAAGCACTTGACCTCAGCACTGCCAAGGGTTTTGAATAGAACAAGTTTGGCACTGCCAAGCACTTGACCTCAACACTGTTTGGCACTACCAAGCACTTGACCTCAGCACTGCCAAGGGTTTTGAATAGAGAAAGTTTGGCACTACCAAGCATTTGACCTTAGCACTGCCAAGGGTTTTGAATAAAGCAAGTTTGGCGCTGCCAAGCACTTGACCTCAGCACTGCCAAGGATTTTGAATAGAGCAAGTTTGGCATGTGCCAAACACTTGAACTCAGCACTGCCAAGAGTTTTGAATAGAGCAAGTTTGGCACTGCCAAGCGCTTGACCTCAGCACTGCCAAGGGTTTTGAATAGAGCAAGTTTGTTCAAACTGAGTGCTGAAAAGAGGATTTAGCCAAGCCTCCCGGGCATAAATCTGAATAAGATTGATCCTCAAATAATATAAGGTTGAGCTGAGATGGGCCAGAGATTTGTATAGAATTACTGGGGAATATTTTTGCCCCATTAGCCAAGATAAAGATCTTCATATTCTATGATCTGGGCAAACATATCGCCGAACAGAAGAATTTGCCGAGCTGGACCAGTTGAAGAACTTGATTAAGATGATAGGAATTTAAGTCCCATTTGTCGATAAAAAGCACTGCTTAATATATGGACAACTCTTTTGCAAATAGCAAATTTGTAATAAACATTGAACATCAATGTATTTAAAGTACATATATGTACATGAGGATTTTGGGTACACGCTAGAAAGGTGAAACATAATTCTTTGGTGGGCTTATGCTTTTAGGTCAGCCGTATACTTTCGGAGACCCGCAATCTCTGCCCATTCAAATCTGAACCCTCTTCTCTTGGTGACATGTGCTAATGTTCTGGTCGGAAACTTTCATCCTGAGGAAGCTGGCCAAAGTTCAACCCATTGTGCAACATCGACCTCGGATTGTAGAACCATTGTAAATGGCCGAGCTCAATCAGACGCCTAATTTCCTGGGCGAGCTGCCTATAGTCCTCTATATCATGCCCGATATCATGATGATAAAGGCAGTACAGTTAAGGATTCCTCTTATGGATAGGCCCTGTAAGGGGCTGGGGATCTCTTGCCATACTCTTCTTCCTCATGTAGGAGAGAATATGAGCCTTTGAGGCAATCAGAGAATTTTTTTTCTTTTTCTCGGTCTCCCAACCGAATCATGACAGAGCACCTGTCTTGTGGTTGAGTTATGTCTTTCTGTTGATGACCAGACCTTTTTCCAGAACGTCTAGCCTTAGTTGTGAATCCACTCTGAAGCCCAGTTTGGTATTCTGACCAAGTTAGAGAATATTCCTGAAGTTCTTTTTGCGGAGGAGAATTATTGAGATGGAACATGTTGGGTCCCGCCACGGGGGCTTTTCCCTTCATCTCTTTCACCACAACCTGGAATATACTAGGATTCTGAGCCACATAGCGAATGACTTGTATATGCTCCTCATAGGTGAAGGCAGCAGCAGGAGCAGATGACTCTGCTAGTTCCGAGGAACACTTTCCATTTGTAACTGAGGAGATCTTCGATATCTACTGGGGATCATAGGTTGCTTAGACCCTTTCCCTTCTTTTTTATCCATTATCTGGACGATGGTTTTGTAGGCTATTTGCCAAAAAGGCCTTTGAAAGACTGTTTTTAAGAAATACAGAGGTTCAAGCCCTCCTTCTAGTGCCAAATGATGAAGCCGGATCTTCACCCAGGATCAGAGATGATCCAAAATAAACGTTGTTAGCTTGTTTGAACTGGATAATCCGTAGAACTTCCTTAATGACCTGCACAGGTAAGTAAAGATCAGAGGTCCCGGGGGTGTGACCTCGGGTAAAACCCTCCGACGCTCAAGTCAGTTTGGGTCATTCTCACTGAGATATGATTATATTTGAAGAGTTGAGAAGATCTCACAGTTTTTTGAGTAGGGAGATTTCTCTGTGAATTAGCTCTGGGAGTGGAGAAAATGTTTTCGGATTCCCTTTCTTTGTGTTCACTGTCTTGCTTTTATTGTTCTCCTCCGTCCTTTGCCTCTGACGGCAGAGGGGATGTTTTCTTGTGCTGAGGGGCTATGCCATTATAGGTCTTCTGATGGAACTAGTAGGTCTGCTGATGAGACCAGTAGGTCTGCTGATGGGACCTTGATGTGTGCAGGTTGAAAAGTTTGATGTGCACCCCTTCTTTATACTATACATCTGTCAGGTGATTCCGCACTCAATAAAGCTGAGTTGCGCTTGACCCCTGGCAAGGGTTTGCCGAGGTGCAAAGATGGATCTGGAGTCCTGCTCCGATCTGGCTGAAGTGTTTTAGAGTACGCCTCCTTTAGGTAGAAGACGAGGCTGGCGCCCGGGGCTGAGGTGAAAGCCTTAATGATTTACCGTTTCATAGATAAAGCGGATGTATTAGTAAAGTAATATATTGCCGAGATGTAGTATGGCCGAGCAGAGGTGCATTTCTGTCGAGCTGCATGAGTTGGTCGTCCCAAACATGAATTTGGTGTTGACTGTTTGTTGACTAACAGATGAATATTTTTGGCTTATCAAGAAGGGCACAAATTCTCGCCATTAGAATAATGGAGAAAATTATCCTATAAAATACTACAGATGTGATCACTAAACTATGTTCTTAACTGTTAAAACATAGCAACTTTTGGATGTATGATGAGAGTTAAAAATATCATACATAGTTTTGAAATATGCATTAGCTGCGGGTATAAAATTTGGTTTCAATTTTTGATTTTAATGCCTTACCGTAGCGACTTGACTGGTAGATTCTAAAAAACATTGTAGTTTTAAGAAAAACCACAAATACAGTACTAATATAAAAAGTCTCCAAATAGCTAAGGCATCATTGTGAAATGCGCTTTAGATGCTCTAAAGTACAATTCAAAATTGCGCTTTAGTTTTTTAATCTTTTTTTTTTGTAACTTTAACCATTCTTTCTCTTTTTTCATGCCTTCTTAATGTTTATTTATTAGTTTTCTATTGCAAAATTGAATTCTAACTTTTTAATATACTATACATTGAGTTCTACTCTAATTGATATATATGCACACACACATGTACGTGCGTGCGCACACAAACACGTACGTGTGCACGCGCACACACACATATATATATACACACACACCCCCATTGAGGCGTGGAAGTGTTTGGGAGAGGAAGAGGTTCAATACAATGGCTAACTACTCTATTCAACTTTATTTTCAAAACAGAAAAAATGCCAGATGAGTGGAGAATGAGTGCCGTGGTCGCTCTATATAAAAACAAATGAGACGCACAGTATTGTGGAAATTACAAGGGGATTAAGTTGCTAAGCCATGCTATGAAGTTATAGGAGAGAGTAATCGACACTAGAATTAGGAGAGAAACTCAGGTTACGGTAAACCAATTCGTTTTCATGTTAGGATAGTCAACTACGGATGCAATACACATTCTAAGGAGATTGATAGAGAAGATTATGGAGAAGAAGCGATATTTACATATGGTTTTCATTGATCTTAAAAAAGCGTATGATAGCACACCACGTAGACAGATTTGGGATAGTCTGGATGCAAGAGGGGTTCCTATGAAGTACATAGACATAATTAGGATACGCATGTTATGACAAAAACAACCGTTCGTACGCTGTGGGGAATACGGACTTCTTTGTTGTGGAGGTAGGCCTCCATCAAGGGTCTGCTTTGAGTCTATTTCTTTTCGCGGTTGTCCTAGACGAGTTGTCAAACTCAATCCAGAAGGCAGTCCCATGGTGTATGCTTTTTGCTAGCGATATTGTATTAGTCGCAGAGAGTAGACATACCTGAGTATGAGATTAGAGGAGTGGCAAGACGCTTTAGAGAGAAAAGACTTAAGGATTAGTCGTTCCACGACCGAGTATATGCACTGCCGACTTCCGCGATATAGCCGACAGTGAGAATAGCTAGCTGACCATCGAAGGTCAAGTGGTCATACATGTAAGTAAGTTCAAGTACCTAGGATCATTTGTACAGCAAGATGGAGACATAGATAGAGACGTAGCACTCAGATAGCTAGAGGGCGGCCTTAAGGGTGTTGTGTGACAAGAATTTTCTAAATAAATCAAAGGAAACATTTTATAGGGTGGCAATGCGATTAGCAATGTTATATGGAACTGACTGCTGGAACATCAAGAGGACACAATCGCAGAAGATGGAAGTCATAGAGGTATGGATGCTGAGGTGGATGTGCAGGCATACAAGGCTAGATTAGATGAGAAATGAGGTATGTCAAGAAGAGACAGACAACGAAGATGGTTTGAGCATGTCAAGAAGAGACAGACAACGATGTCTGTCAGAGCAGTTGAAAACCTTACTGTAGAGGGGAAGAGGAGTAAAGGGAGACCGAAACTGACTTGGAATGAGCGAATTATGCACGACCTACTAGATTTGCACATCTCTGAAGACATGGTCCAAGATATGAGTTCATGAAGATAGATGATTATGGTTAGTGAGGTTTAGGCAGGATATAGAGGCACAATAGAGTATAATTAGGTGCTTAGATACTCTCTACACTTTAGGTTGACTTTGCATTTTTTTTGTTTTTGTCTTTATCTTTCATTATTTGTGCATATACATGGTTATAGCTATTTTAAAATCGGAAGCTTTCTATTTGAGTTTACTAAATAACTTCACTAGTACACTAGCACACCATATTCCTATTATTGTGTCATCTATACATGTACATACATAGTTGGGGTCTCACTGAAAGCAAGCTTTCTATCCCTTAGAGTGGAGATATTGTTTATCTGTCTCTCACTCTCTTCAGACCCTACCGATAGATTTTGCTGTTGTTGGGATATACTGGATATGGTTGTTGTTGTTGTTTGTGTGTGTGTGTCTATATATATATATATATACATATATATATATATATATCTGTGTGTGTGTGCGCGCGCGCGTGTGTGCGCGCTCACGTGCAACCATACATGCAAGCTAACTCTATTCGAAGGTCGTTACTGGAGCTGGTTGATTTACCATTCAAACCTTGACATATGAGATTCGCTGTCGTGAATGTCTACAATTATTCGTATAATGTAACAATGATTTATTTAATTTTCTATTTAGGACGACATTTCTTTTTTCAAATTTAAATGGCGACTGGAAATTCCATACGTGATACTGGATGTCTTGATAAATTGCCTGGGATGGTCATTTGTTGGTAACATTGATTTAGCTTAGAGATATCTTCTTCATTTGTTCTGATTTTATTTTTTATTTTTTTGGTTGGTATGTGAAAATTACAAGAAACGCATAGATAAACACGAGGATTTGCAACTTTAATGTACTTAGATTACATCAAACAGAAATTAAAGAATAAGGTTCACTGACCGGCAATGGAATCAATGACATACTTTTCTTTGACTTCGGAATATGATGAAATAAATCAAAATGACTCACTAAATTGGCTGTTCTTCTTATATTGTGAAGTAGCAGTTGATCGACATAGCTTGACACATCATTATGGGTCATCGGGAAACCACCGTTTCTAACATATGAGTATGGTTGTGTACATCCGACCTCCGATACCTGCCATAGACGTGAGTTTTTAAGGCAATAAGGTAATGTTGTTGTTCAGTGACATGAAAGAGCAAAGGCAAGTTAACTTGTAGGTGTTTCTCCACTTCACCATGTTCAAGTCTTGGTATTTTACCATTATCGTTTTTCTGTATATTTTGTTATTTTTATTGCATGTAATAGATCAATTTTATACTTTTTGATTAATTTTACATGGTTTTCAGAAACATGTAAGAAAACAACCGAAACATCAATAGAATTGATAAAGCATCCTAAAGAATTTTTGCTGTATGAACCGTTGTCTAATGATAAAATTATATTTCCTTTTATAAAAACGCACAACACACGTGTAGTGTGCTATGGATTGTACAACGGTTTTTCAGGAGAGGGGATCTGGTCTGTCTGAAATATAGGGGTTGGCAGCACCGGGTTGTTAACAAGTCGAACCGAAATGAATAGTAAGTTTTCGAGTTTAGACTCGTTTAGGTTAACAAGCAATTTGACTCAGTTCGTTTAATATGTCGAGCTTGACATGTTTGAGTTTGATTTGATAACATTATAACTCCTTAAACGAACCAAATTGTTTGAATATAGTTCAGTTTGTTTATATAAACGAATCTAATTAGATGCTTAAACTTTGACTCGTTTAATAGAAATTAGTAAACAAATTCGAACCAAACTCAAATGGTCTAGAAACAATCAGATTCATTAAACACCTACGGTACAACTACCAACCGTCAAGTTGAGCTGGTGAAAAGTGATCGGGCAGAGTCACACTGACTCCGCCAGGTCGGAAGCGAGTGGAACGGACGAGATACCACCGGCACAACAGCAGCGGATGAGATTAGAAGAGGTCTCATATGAAGCAAAATATGAGGTCTCTAATCATGGCTGCCACGTGTATAAAAGGGTCTTTTTTTTAAAAAAAAAAAAAGTAAACAGTAGAGCCTTTTATACATATGGCATAGCATGATTATAGGTCTCATATTTTGTCTCATGTGAAGCCTACTCTGTCTCAACCCTAGCAACAGGGAGCTGGTGGGAGATGATATACAAACGAATGGTGGACCCGTCATTTTGCCTTCTTTACATAACACGACTTTTCAAAAGTGGGGCCCGGAGAGAGACAGAAAACTAGAAAGCGGCAAAACCTCTGTGGCACCTCGGCTGTCTTCTCCTTTTCAGCCTCTATTATTAATTTATGTTTTCTTTTTCTGGACAAAAAAACGGCATTTGACGTTTTAATCAGAGGCACTCACGAGGAGTTACTTTGTTAAAGGAGTGTGTTCTCCCCCCACTTGTATCAGAGGCTCATTAGTTAGGTAGGATGTAAATTGAAGGATGTGCTCTACTATCAGTCCTACAAGAGAGAGTACACACGAGATTCAGAAGCCCAGAATCAACCCTTGTAATATTTCAACAAAGTATTGCCTCTACACGGATTCAAACTCGGGACGTCGGGGTTCTTTAGCCCAATCACCTTGTCACTTAGGAGGAGTTACTGCTCAGCTGCATGGTCGTTTTATGTAATCCATGAGGACACTTATCGTGTATAATATTGTACTCAAATTTGTATAATAAGTTGTATTAACTATTCAAGACAAAAATGTAAATTATGAACTTGTATTTATAAATGTTTTAAGTTATCTTACGCAACCATGACAAAGGATCTCACGTCATTTTGTTTTTAGACTTTGTGATCACTTTTGATTTAAAAACCTCACTGAAGAAGGGGAGAGGAGTAAAGACAGACTCAAACTAACGTGGGATGAGCAGATTATGCATAACTTATTAGAGTTATACCTCTCTGAGGACATAGTCCAGGATAAGAGTTCATGGAGGCAGATGATTGAGGTTAAGGAGGGGTAGATAAGATATATGTCATGTTAGAGCATACTTAGATGATTAGATAGTATTTGCACTTTAGTTTGACTTTGCATATTTTGTTTTGGTCTTTTTATTTCAATTATTTGTACATGCGCACTATTATGACTATTTTAATAGCGGAAGACTTTTGTATATGTTTAAGTTGACTTTGCACTTGTTTGTTTATGTTCTGCCGTTGTTTTATAGTATATGTACATATACACGTTAGGAATATTTTAATATCGGCAGCATTCTTTTTGTATTTTCTGAATTACCTTACTAACACACTAGCACATCATATCCGTATTATTGTGCCGTTTATGCAGGTACATGTAGAGACGGGGGTCTCACTGGAAGCAAAATCTCTATCTCTTAGGATAGAGGTGTTGTTTGCCTGCCATTTACCCTCCCCAAACCCTAGCAATAGCTTTTGATGTCGTATACTGGGTTCGATTGATTGATTGATCGATCACTTTTGATTTTAATAACTTTTTCAATGAGGCGTTTATAAAAACCGGTATGAATTAAATCCAACTTTCAAATATATTCAATATAGTATTTATTTAAGTATTTTTTTCATCGACGATAGTTAATAAAAAAATCACCGCCAGAAATATTTTATAGGTCATTTTGTTATTTCAGATTAGTTCGTAAGGGCATTTGCAATTGGTAATTCTTTTATTTATCTTTGTACTAAGACTTGTCTCTACCTTGGCTACAACAACGCATGCTCAGTATATCCCGACTACATCAATTGGTAAGATTGTTGTTTTGTGAAATTGAGGCACGGGGTCAAGCCGTTGAAACAGCTTCTCGACTGCGTATATCCGGCTCCTTCTCAGACTCTGCATAAACACGAGAACCTAGTGTAACGAGAATTCCTTATGTTTATGGTCAAATATCCACGGGGGAGACACTGATATTTAAGTCATCCAAGCATTGTAATTTTTTCCTTAAATTGATTAAATTTAGCAGCTCAATATGGAACTCATATTTCATATATTGATAAACGAGTCAAACTCAAATGCGCTATTATTTAATTCATTTGTTTGTGAATATGTTCAAAACACGAAACTGAATAAGATATTTTATTTATTATGTGTATGATAAAGCTATAATTATTTATTAAAACGTAGTGGGTATATTCCCTTCTTCGTTTATATTGATAGGTAATTTTAATGTATATGTTAACTTCAAAAAAGAGTTTTTTTCAGTTATTTATGACTTCAATAAATCAAAACTTGTTATCTCAATTCTATAAGATTACCTTTCTCTTTTATTTTATTTTTCTAATTTACCAATGTTGTTTTGCCATTCCATTATGTTAACTAGATTTTTGAAGTTGCAAAACGCTTTTATATGTAGTAGCTGAATAACATATTTTCATCTAGTACTTGGTTTCATCCTCTCTATTTTATCAAAAATAAAAATAAAAAGACTAACTGAAAAAAAAAACATTTAGATATAACAGTTGAATAGCATTTTTCATACCCTAATGATTTGATGTCTGAATCCTTTTTCGAATTTAAAAATAAAATAAAAAATTGAAATTGTAACATGCAATTCTACAAATCTAAAACCCAATAATTTAATATTCTTTCATACTGTCCAATACGATTTTTTTATGTTTTTATTTATATACCAAGATCCAAATATTTAGATCCTAGCGATAGTTTTTATTATATCCTAACTATCGTTAGGATACACTAGATATGGTTGTTGTTATTTATTATACCAAGAGTCAAATCATATCTAAAAGAAAACCGAGGGAATACTGCAAGCCTCACCATTTATATGTAGTGCTTCCTTTTTTTTTTTGTCTAATGGATAGTGTATGCGGATGGGATCTTCTCACCACGCGGTGACTCACCCCTCTCTCCACAACGTGACACGTGGTAGCAGGGTGGGTTGGTAAGGCTGGATAAGGATAACTCTCATCCAGTCTCACCACCCCTCCCTACTGCCATGTGTCGTGCGGTGATGAACGCGGTGAGGAAGTTGCGGTGGGAGGATCTGAACCCGTATGTATGATCATTATGTCTAAAGAAGGAATAAGGTCATAGTGGTTTCGAAGCAAATATAAGTACCATTTTGATTCCATTTCCCACAATTTCTATCTACATTAATCTTTCCATTTGAACAATTGGGCTACCTATAATCATTGTCTACTACAACAACGACAACAACATTGCACCATTGCCTTAGAATCTCCCACATATGACGAGGTATGAGGGTTCAGATGTACGCAACCATCCCCATGTATTAGAAACAAACAGAGATTGTTTTCCGGTGACCCATAATGAAAATTGTGTCACGCTGTGTCGATCAACTGCTACTTCACAATATAAGAAGCGTAGCCAATTTAGTGAGTCGTTTTGTTTTATTTTATTATATTTCTAAATCAAAGAAGAATGTGTTCTTGACACCAGTGGAAATGGAAACTATAATCATTATGTCTAAAAAGGTTAAAAAATTTTGGTCTAAAATATTTTCACATTAGCTTCAAATTTCAATACCCTATTTCCTACATAAACGCGCGAAGCTAGTACACTGAGAGTACCTTTTTCAATACCTTGTTTATTTTAATATAGTTGACTTTTAGACGTGTTAAATGAAGAAAAAATTTATATAGTAAGTAGTTTTTCAAATATATAAAAAAAAAGTAACGTACTTTTCAAAAATCTTCATAATGATGATAATGGAGGCCCATATGGAAATGATATTTCTAACCCTACATGCTTATTCGCAATTTCCCAGCGGATGAATAAATATAGGGATAATTACCTTTTGGCCCCTTCATGTTTGGCATAATCGCCAATACCTCCCTTAATGTTTAAAAATACACCCTTAACTCCCCTGATGTTTACAAAATACACATTTATCCCCTTGATTTAATTAAAAAATTGTTTTTCAAATATATATAATAGGAATTACCCGTTTTACCCCTATCTTCTTCATCTTCTTTCTCTCCCTACCCCGACTACACCAATCGCCGGCCAAGCCACTCTCCTCTGCCCCACCCCCACCAGCCGTCGCCTCCCTTCTCCAGAAGAAGGGGCTTATTTGGAAGGGGATAAGGTTGGGTCATCTCAGTCTGCTCTTCTGTCCAAATTTGGTATCAAACCATTTTCATATGGTTTAATTGTCCAGTCTGTCTATGACAATGGATCGGTGTTCCAATCTTACCGAGGATGATCTTGTCAACAAGTTTGTTCAAAGGCTTTCAAATGTTACTGCACTCTCTTTGACATTGTCCTATCCAACTCTTGCTACAATACCTCATATGTTCATCAACGCCTACAAGAATGTAATGTCACTTGCAATAGTTACTGAGTACACCTATCCACAAGCAGAACAAGTAGGGTGTATTTTTCACAGTTTGATAAATTTAATGTTGTTTCTACTTTCTTGTCACCATCCAATATGAATGAAAACCAAGATAAATAACTAAATATGTCCTCCAACATCTTCTCATCTCCCGAATTTTTCCACTGAGCCTGTAAATGGGCTAATTACATGCCTTATTAGCTTGATGTATATCCATATATTCCTGAAGATTTATGAAGAAGCATTTTGACATTATCATCGATAGTTCTATTAGTTGCTACAATGGAAGGCAATTTCTGAAGAAACCAACACCCTGCTGGAAATCAGTGGTAGGTTTTGTGTTGCATTAGAAACAGTGCGTTCCATGATTCCTTAAAAATCTGTTTGTCTATTCTAAAGAATCTTCTTGGTTCTTCTGTGGAACGTTTTCCTTTTTCGGATAGTTTGAGGTGTTAAAAAGGAGTGGCGTTGACGGATGCGGTGGCGGCCACCACACAGCCGCTGCCTCCTATCACCAAAGAAATAAATAATGAAAGAGATGGGGGTATTATTGACTTTTTCTTAAAATTTTTTAGTTTTATATTTTAAAATGTCATTTTACCTTTCAGTCCAAACATCAGGGGAGGTAAGGGTGTATTTTTAAACATTGAGGGAGGTATTGGCGATTATGCCAAACATGAAGGGGGCAAAAGGTAATTATCCCATAAATATATCATTTGACGAAAATATCATTCGTAACGGAACGTTGCACTTAGCTCCTGTATTTGTGTAGGTTACAAGAAAGAGCATGATCACTTCTTGATTTGATGTATGCAGTCTAGTCCTATATTTTGTGCGAATAGCTGTTTCCGCAGCTCGAACTCGTGACATCAATGTCACAAAAAAGTAACTTTACCAATTGCTCAAAGGAACACCCTCGAAAATTTCATTCCTAAAAGGAGCATCCAGTTTAATCTCTTTTTTTTTGTTCTTCATTCTGAATAGTTGGTGGAAAGTGCTCCTGTGAAGATGACCGGTTGGGATCACAGGAGGTAAGAAATGAGGTAAAAAATGAGGCCTCCAATCATGCGCTGTCACGTGTACAAAAGTGGAATAAATTTAAATTTTTTTTGTTTTTAAAAAATAGTTACTTGTACACGTGGCAGCGCGTGATTGGAGGCCTCATTTTTTACCTCATTTCTTACCTCCTGTGATCCCAACCGGAAGACGAAACCTAAAAAAACCAAAAATTAAGTTACTTAAAAAATCAATCATCAAACAAAAAAATATATGTAAGATAAATTATTTTATTTTATTAAAGTAAGTCTTCAAATGATTAATTAGTGAAAGAATATTTGAGTATTGAAAAAACTTCGAAAGATTCAAATCAAATTTCTGGCTGGTTTGTGGTCAAAATACTTGGATATAGATGAATATAGGAACAGATGAGATGACTAATTAGATCCTTTTCTTCAATTAGTTTTATTTAATTCATGAATAACTTATTGCTTATATGCTGGAGAATCAGTAATTGGTTGACATAAAATGATGAAATTTATAATCTTGTAACTCTTATATTCTATAAACAAATCGATATATATATATATATATATATATATATATATATATATATATATATATATCATTTTGTCTTACTTACCGAAAAAGTCACCCAAATGACCTAGAAATTACATGTTTAAAAGAATAGTGAAATAGTGACTAGAATGTTAAAAAAAAAATAAAAATTAACCGGCAAAATGTTTCCCGTGTAAATAGCTAATTGTTGTGTATATTGTAACAAAACTTCTCAAACCAGAGTTTGTATACAAATCTTTGTTACATTAAATGACCATTTTTTATAACGAGGGACGATTCAACGAACAAGATAGATATTTAATGTAACAAATCAAGAAGATTTAAATAAAAATTATAATCCAAAAGTTTTAAATATTTTATACAATAACTAAAATACAAAAGATGAGATTAACTCAAAGTTCAATTGTTGGGTCTATATTTTTGTGACCAATTGCAGAAACACTATGGTACTAATAAGAGTGAATATGGCAATATAAGATAAAAGAGAGTGAAGTAGGTGAATCCCCAATCTTTTTCTTCTGTTATAAAGAAAGTTATGATTCTTATATGTCTTTTTCGTAATATTAAGAAAAAGGATTCATATAGAAATAAATAAAATGACAATCAAATCGACTGTCTTCCTAATTTTTGTGCGTGTCTGTGTGGGGAGGGGGGGGGGGGGGGGAGGGGGGGAGTCTTAACTGCTTTGCCAGGAAACTTCATACAAATGTGCTATCTGTTTGTTTATTTATTTAGTTTAGGTCGGGTTAATTTCCTGAATATTTTGCGCTTTTATATTCCGATTGAATTTGCTATACATACTCTTGAATATAGATTTTATAAATAAAAGTCGTATTTCGTTGATTTTTACGTTACAATGACCTCTATATAGTACAAGGATTGTACTTCTTATGAAAAGTAATAAGAACATAGAATGAAAATGATGACTGTGCAAATATTCTATTTCCTATCTTACAATGATAGTGGATTGTGATATATTTGTCAATACTACTTCTCAAATTGAACAGTAAGATCACAAATGTCCAACTTACACAATGTCAATTCGAACACCTTCTAAGTCACGACATTTGTGAGAATGTTCATCAGCTGATCTTCAGATTTCACAAACATAAACTCAATTATTCATTTTTCGATTCTCTCTTTTATGAAACGTCAGCCTACTTCTACGTGTTTTGTCCGGTCATGCTAGACAAGATTTTCAAAGATAGTAATTGTTGCTTTGTGTTACACATCAACTGAGTCAGACGTCTAAACGAAAACCTAATTTAAGTCATCAGTATTTTTAACTACAGAATCTCCATTGCACATATAGCAATCCCTCTGAACTACTACTCCCCACATAATAAAGCCACCATCTTTTGTGTTTTTTTACTTCTCTACGTGATCAGGTTTCTTCCCACCAAAACGAAATATGTTGAATCGGTATGCAAATAATAGAAGAAAAGAAAACATGACCACATGGGAATTTTCACTTTTGAAGAAGGTGACAATACAAAATTTACACAGATTGTCATGTGGGACTCAAATCCCATCAAAGTTGAACATAGTGAAGCATATGATTAGCTCAATATTTCAACTACCTATTAACTAAGTCACCCCCCAGATTTCCAACAAAGAATGGATATGTAATATGCAGGTGGGTCCCATCCAATTGCTTGCGTGCCTTTTATAAAGTTTGAAAAGATTGTGTATTTAGTACTAAATAAAATGAACAAAGGTGTTGGAATTGGAAAACAAATGGTGTTTGGCAAATTCAAAGGTGGGGTTCTTCCCATGCTACCTTTTTTTTTTCCTCACTCCTTTTGGTCCACTCCCAACATCACAGGATGTAAAGCAGGAGTTCATCGGCCTCCTAGATTGGTGAAGTCGTCCACAAAGACCCATACAAGATGTCCACTGCAAATTGTGCCTTCGGCTTAACAACAGTAAAATACCTACATTGTATGTGTCTCTGGAATCAAATCATATACCTCTTGGAACAAATTAAACCCGAGTACCAACTCAGCTATGACCTAGAGGCATTTTATGTGAATTTATGTTGTGACTTGGGAATGTGTGTGTTGGCATGTGTTTTAGCCGTTTGTTCAAAAGTTAAAAAAAAAACTAGTATGTTTACTAATATGGTCAAACCAATTTGTATTTGACTGGCTTATAGCATCTCATAAGTAAATGAATGAGCATTGCTAATCATTCATGATGAGTCCGAAAATGCTCACCAGGTAGATCAAAGGTGATCCTTGTGGTTAATGGAACCTGAGAAGTAAGAGAAACGTTAGATGTCCAGGGCGCTGCCCCCAAAAAAACCTTCCGACGCTCAAGTCAGTTATGTGTGTTTTTGTATGCATTTTGTGCTGGAATAATGGTTTAGGATAAACCTAGTTTCAAATCTCACTGAGTGTTAGGTTGTTTAAAGGCCAGCCGAGATGGAGCTCGTAGAAGAAAACTCCAGAAGATTTTTTTTAAGTTCCCGAATTGGATCGGATCCCTTTCCCCGTCTGGAAAGAGGTATATTTATACACAAGATTGAGTAGGTCTGACCCTCTGTCCGATGATGGGATTGTGGTGTGTCTGAGATGGCTATCTTGTCTGCTGCAGGTGCGCAGTCTGATGGGACAAGTGAATGTGATTGCAGCTGTGTCAGTGGCTGACTCTATGATATGTAGGTCGGCCAGCAATGATGACTTTGTACTTAGCCAAGCAATGTTTGACATCTGGAAAGCACTTTGCAGAATGGCCTTGGTGGGTTCGAGACGACAATTGATAATATCTTCTCTGATCTTATCTAAGATATTCTGTGTAACAGCCTTTATGAGAGCAAGGCCGAGGCTAGAGCTCGGTGCTAATATGAGGCTGAGGCCAAAGCTGTTCTGAGGCTGAGCTGAATATGTGTCATTTAGAAGTTGTGCACTGTTGATTCCTTTTATTTGCTGAGGTTGACTAGAAGCGGTTGCTTTGACTAAAGCATTGCCGAGCCGAGGTGCAATATGTCAAATTGTCATAAGACTGAATTTCTAACCATTCTCGGTCATATTGAACAAGTGTCGACCTGGCTCAGGCATGCGGCCGAGCTGACCAAGGGTTATAATTGAATCTGCCTTAGCCACTTTAATAGACTTGCCATAGCTAAAGATAGTAATGGCCGAGACTAAGACCTTCTAGCCGAGATTGACCAGTCAAGTAGCCGACCCTGAACTACGTTGACTGTTTGACTGACTGATAACTTTTGTCTTTTATGAGCAGATCAGATTTTGTCTCATCATTTTGCCCCCAGATTAGTCTGGCCGAGCTGAGCAGGAAGGGCAGACTAATCGGTTCAGAGCCTTTAATGAGTTGTCCTTTCAAATGTGACGTGTCTGCCTCTGATTGGGTCGTACTACGCATTTACTGTTTGTGCAGAGTACGAGGCATCAGTTACGCATCTTTTCATATCCGATGGTTGCAGTAATCGAGGATAAAACCTTCGTGGTGTCGTTTGGGATGGCCGAGATGAAGTCTATAAATAGATATCGCAGAAGAACGTTATTCTTCTTCTGCTTTTTGCTCTCGCGCTTTTCTTCTTCGACGTTCTCCTTCCAAATTCCTCCGACGATTCCAGTTTCCTCCGGTCTTCTTCCTTCTTTTCCTCAACCTTATTTCACTGTAAGTCTCCCTCTTCATCTTTCATCATGTCTGCTTCTCCTTCCCGTGATTCTCAAAACATCTCCGAGGACGCTTCTTACGCCGGCGGTGGTGGAGGAAGCTCTAATTCT
The DNA here is from genome assembly GCA_036186865.1 of Eustoma russellianum. NCBI lineage: Eukaryota > Viridiplantae > Streptophyta > Magnoliopsida > Gentianales > Gentianaceae > Eustoma > Eustoma russellianum. The sequence continues at coordinate 2,129,621 of AP025072.1, read as the reverse complement.
CCATCTCCGTCTGGTAGGTCGGTCTCTGATGACCATCCGATCGTGAGATTGCACAGAACCACTGGTGGCGCTGCTCAGTCCAGCAGAGCCATCACCGTGGTTGACTCCTCGCCGGAACGAGCAGAGATTGCTGCCGCTCCGGCGTCTGTAAACCCCCCAGTTCTGTAGAGGGCCCCATCCCTGTTTACAGGGATAATTGAAAGAGGTCCACCCTCTTCTTTTGTTCAAGAGTCATTCTGTACTTTATCTGAAGCCGAGCTGAACCGGATCTGTAAAACGTATAGAATTGACCGGGATCGGTTCGGCCCAGTTCTGCCTCTGTCAGGTCAGACTGCTTATGATCCTCCAAAGGATTATGAAGCAGTCTACGAAGATTATTTCAAGTCGGGTTCAATCTTTCCATTCCTGAACCCCTTGTCCGAATTCTGCGTGCTTATAGTCTCAGAATTCCTCAAATCCAACCAAATGGTTTGAAACTCATTCTTTGTTATCTTCTCTTTCTTAGAATAGCTGACTCTCCTTTCAATACGAATGTATTTAAAGGTCTTTTTTCTTGTCGGGTCTCGGATAGCTAGAATTATTTCAGCAAACAAGCTCTCAATAGCGAGTTCAATCTTGCTATTAACATCCCTACATTTACCAAGAACTGGAAAGGTAAATTTTTCTATGTTAAGAAGGTTGAACTGCCGAAGTGGAATATCTGGAAGTCTGGCAAGACGGACAACCTGAAGCCGAGCTCAGAATACTGCGACGAAGCAGCCAGACTTCAGAGTCTGCCCATCGTAATTGACTGGCAGAAGGTGGACTACGACATTTTAGCGGCGGCTGACCTGAGCCATTTGGCTGTGGGTCAGAAATATCTGCCCATTTCTCCTGATAATTTGATCATTGTCAGAGGTTGGTCTTGATACGTCTTAACTTTTGTATTTTTCTTACTTTCAGTTGATAACTGTTTCGTTCTTGATGCATGCTCAATGGCTTCTGGCAATGACGACTATGTCAGCAGAATGGCCAGGCGGCTGCAAGAAAGAGAGCTCGTCAAGCCAGACGAGTTGCTGCACTTTCTCCTGCTAGGGGGCCTCTGCTTCAGCCTTGCCCCCAGCTATTCCTGCGGCCAAGCCTATGCAAGAAAGCCCGAGCCAGGTAATTGACTTTCCTTTAACTCAAATCTTTCATAAGGTTGAGATCTGGTTATAACTTATTTGATGTTTCCTGCAGCTTTGCCAATTGAAATTCAAGATGACGAGCCCCAGGCACACTCCCAACCTCAGGCCTCGTCTGAACCTGAACCGACGGCAGAAGTTGATGAAGGCTCGAGCCTTCATCGAAGAAAAAGGCACTGGGGCGAAGGCTCATCCAGTGGCCGAGATGTAGGACCGCCTCTGCCCTTAGAAGTGGCTCCACCTGAACCAGCTGAGGAAGTCCTGCCTCAGGCAGCTGAGACGACAGACCCAATTCTTATTGGGTTTTCAGAAAATGTTTCTGCTGTGGACCCGACCAAAGCCAGAAAGCTGAATAAAGTGATGGTTCTGCCCCGGGATCAGCAGAAGTTTGAAGCAGCTTCCTGGGAGAACCTGAAGGAGGTCCTCCATTTCAACATTGCTCTGGTAAGTGCATTAAATCTTTTCTAAGTGTTCATTTAGTATAACACTTAAGTCTTTTTCTTACTTTGTTACCCTGACATGTCCGAGCCCAAGAGTTGGAGGTCTTGGCTCGAGGAGAGAGATTCCATGAGGCTTTCCAGGCTAAGTCCAGGGAGCTTGATGAAGCTAATCAGCAGAGAGCCGGACTGACTCAGCGAATCAACACTCTGCAAGCCGAGGTCTCCAATTTCCAACAAAGGGCGGAGGATGCTGAGATGAGGTTGGTCACTTCTAACTCCAAGGTGGATGAGTTGGAACACAAAGTGGCCGACCTGGAGAATGCTTCCAACCAGGCTCTGGCTGAGAAGGAGTCCTTGAAGAAGGACAAAACTAAGTTGCTGCAGCAGAGAGATTCTTTGGAAGAACAGCTGGCCCATCTGCGTCAACAATTGGCCAAGGCTGAAACTAAAGCAATTGCTGACTTCAGAAGCTCTCAAATGTTTGAAGAGAACATGATCATGTTGCAGAGCTCAGCTATGGAAGTGGGCCAAACGAAGGCCATAGATGTCTGCTCAGAAATTTATCCAGAGCTGAACAAGGAGCATCCTCGGCTGACTGATCTCTACAGTTCAACCGCCGATCAAGACTTCAATACCCAATTCAAACAGTTTCTGGATGGAGCTGACTTGAGGGAAACCGAGGATGATATTTAAACTTTCTTGTAATTTAGTTGAGCAGACATCTCTTATATATTGTACTATGCAATTCTATCAATGGAAAAATTTTCTAAGTCTTTGTAACTTGTAGCTTTTCTTTCTGTTCTGCTCTTCCATTTCAGAATTTCTGCTAAATTAATTTTTCAAACTTATTGTGGCCGAGATCCAATGTCGACCTTGACCTTGGTAAACTCATAACTTTGCCATCAGTTCAACTGAAAATAAACTAAGTTTCCAAGCTTTAAGATATATAGAATAAACCTATTATTCTGCCGAGCTGAGCTGAGAATTAAGAATAAGGTCTGCCCTTTGAGCTGAGCTGTTATACATGATCTGCTGTATCCGAGATCATTCTTCGTAATGCTTTGAAATAACCACTTAGAATATTTCTAAGTTTGCCATAGCCTTAAAGCTAATAATAATATCCAGCTCTGTCCGACCATTCAGCAATCTATTTTTCAAGATTTTTGTATGTAATTGACCTCACCTCTGCCAAGGATATCAATCAACATGCTTGTCTTCAGCTTCTGAACTTTTATAAGACCGATCTGGACTCTAGGACCTGTCCTGCCGAATATTTCTTGGAATCTTCCAAGCGTTGACTGATGAGTCATTTTATAGAGCTGAGTAAACCTTTTAGGTGACTTGAGACGAGGTGACCTCTTGGGTCATTTTGAACCGAGACGTGAAACTTGTCACGTTCGGGGTTCCTTTAATACCATTAGGTAGATAGTGAGGGATGACCTCCTGGGCCATTTTCTCCGAACTGCGAAACCTGTCGCATTTGACAAAGATGTGAAACCTGTCACATTCGGAGTTCCCTTAGAACCATAAGGCAGAGAACGGAGATGACCATCTGGGCCGTTATTTAGCGTGCAAAACCTGTCGCACTTTTGCAGATATGTGAAACCTGTCACACTCTTGCCGAGATGTGAAACCTGTCACATTCGAAGTTCCCTTAAAACCATAAGGCAGAGAACGTAGATGACCACCTGGGACATTATTTAGAGTGCGAAACCTATCGCATTTTTCCAGAGATGTGAAACCTGTCACACTCTTGCCGAGATGTGACACCTGTCACATTCGGAGTTCCCTTAGAACCATAAGGTAGAGAACTGAGACAACCATCTGGGCCATTATTTAGCGTGCGTAACCTGTTGCATTTTTGTAGAGATGTGAAACCTGTCGCACTCTTGCCGAGATATGAAATCTGTCACATTCGGAGTTCTCTTAAAACCAACGGAGAGTTGAACCCCCAACATGGGAGGGTATTTTATCAAAACTTGGATGAAAGAATTAGCCGGGCTGAGGAGAAAATAAAATTTGATCTTCCGATATCATAAAGCCGAGCTGAGCCAAACTAGAGATTTGAATATAATAACTGGGGAATATCTTTGCCCCGTTATCCAAGATAAAGATCTTCATAATCCCTAAGGAGATAAGTTTTTCGGGCAAATTTATTTCCGGGTAGATGAAAGTGCCGGGCAAGAAACTTGAATAAAATATGATGGAGAGTTCTAGTCCCATTTGTCGAGAAAAGCCATGAAAATGTTGGATACGCACATGAGGAATTAGATCCTGGTTCGTCTGAGTTATGGACTTTTGCCTTCAAGTCAGCCTTATATGCTCAGGAACCCACAACCTTTGCCCAGTCGTATCTGGGTATTCGTCGTCTGGCGACCTGTGCCGATGTTCAAGTCGACAACTTTCACCAGGAGGAGGCTGGTCAAAGACCAGCCAATTGTGCAACCTCGACCTCAGATTGTAGAACCTCTGTAGGTGGCCGAGCTCGATTAGACGCCCAATCTCCTGGGCAAGCTGCCTGCAGTCCTCTGTATCATGCCCGATATCATGATGATAGAGGCAGTATAGTTGATGATTCCTTTATGTATAGGTCCTGTAAGGGGCTGAGGATCTCTTGCTAGACTCTTCTTCCTCATGTAGAAGAAAACATGAGCCTTTGATGCCATAAGAGAGTTTCTTTGTTTGCCTCGGCCTCCCAACTGAATCTGGACAGAGCACCTTTCTTGTGGTGGAGTTCTGTCTTTCTCCTGATGACCAGACCTTTTTTCTGAATGTCTAGCCTCAGTCATGAATCCACTCTGAGGCCCAGTATAATATTCTGGCCGAGTAGGAGAATATTCCAAAAGTTACTTTTGTGGAGGAGAATTACTGGGATGAAACCCACTGGGTTCCGCAGCGGGGGCTTTTTCCTTCATTTCTTGCACTACCGCCTGGAACATGTTGTGATTCTGAGACACATAGCGGATGACTCGTAAGTGTTCCTCATAAGTGAAGGCAGCAGCGGGAGTAGAAGATTCTGCTGGTCCTGGAGATTCTTGTTCCAGTTGTGGTTGAGGAGACTGATGACGTCTCCTGGGGATCATAAGTCACTTGGACCCTTTCCTATCTTTTTTATCCATCCTCTTATCGAGGTATTTATAGGTTGATTGCCTAAAATGCCCTTGAAAGGCTGTTTTTAAGGAATACGGAGGTTCGAGCCCTTCCTCTAGCGCCAAATGATGAGTCCGAAAAAGCTCACCAGGTGGATCAGAGGTGATCCTTGTGGTTTGTCATTAGCTCTCCATCTAAATCCGTCAATAGAACCTAAGAAAGAAGAGAAACGTTAGAGGCTCAGGGCGCTACTCCGGGAAAACCCTCCGACGCTCAAGTCAGTTATGGGTGTTTTTGTATGCATTTTGTGCTGGAATAAAGGTTTAGGATAAACCTGGTTTCAAATCTCACTGAGTGTTAGGCTGTTTAAAGGTCAGCTGAGATGGAGCTCGTAGAAGAAAACTCCAGAAGATTTTTTTTAAGTTCCCGAATTGGATCGGATCCCTTTCCCCGTCTGGAAAGAGGTATATTTATACACAAGATTGAGTAGGTCTGACCCTCTGTCCGATGATGGGATTGTGGTGTGTCTGAGATGGCTATCTTGTATGCTGCAGGTGCGCAGTCTGATGGGACAAGTGAATGTGATTGCAGCTGTGTCAGTGGCTGACTCTATGATATGTAGGTCGGCCAGCAATGATGACTTTGTACTTAGCCAAGCAATGTTTGACATCTGGAAAGCACTTTGCAGAATGGCCTTGGTGGGTTCGAGACGACAATTGATAATATCTTCTCTGATCTTATCTAAGATATTCTGTGTAACAGCCTTTATAAGAGCAAGGCCGAGGCTAGAGCTCGGTGCTAATATGAGGCTGAGGTCAAAGCTGTTCCGAGACCGAGCTGAATATGTGTCCTTTAGAAGTTGTGCACTGTTGATTCCTTTTATTTGCTGAGGTTGACTAGAAGCGGTTGCTTTGACTAAAGCATTGCCGAGCCGAGGTGCAATATGTCAAATTGTCATAAGACTGAATTTCTAACCATTCTCAGTCATATTGAACAAGTGCCGACCTGGCTCAGGCATGCGGCCGAGCTGACCAAAGGTTATAATTGGATCTGCCTTAGCCAGTTTAATAGATTTGCCATAGGTAAAGATAGTAATGGCCGAGACTAAGACCTTCTAGCCGAGATTGACCAGTCAAGTAGCTGACCCTGAATTACGTTGACTGTTTGACTGACTGATAACTTTTGTCTTTTATGAACAGATCAGATTTTGGCTCATTAATTCAAATGACAACAATTTAGATACTACTATTAAGTTTATATTGCCATATGCATATTCTGCTGGTCGGGTAAATACAGTATATTTTCTTTTGAGTTTTAGTTAGTTCGTTGGGGGATGCATGATGCGTATGTTAGGTTTATTTATTTGTAAGTAACTTTTATGCAAATTAGTAATACTATTTGTGAAAATCGGTAATGTTTAGTGAGTTTTAGTAATACTATTTAGGCATACTATTTAGACGCTTAGATACTCTCTAGACTTTATCTTGACTTTGCTCTTTTTTTATACTTTTTTGTGTCTATTTTGGTCTTTCATTATGTGTGTATATACGGGGTTATGTATTTTGATAGCTTTCTATTTGTGTTCAATAAATTGATTCACTAGTACACCATATGCATATTATTATGTCATCTATGCAGGTACATATTGAGCTGGGGGTCTCACTGGAAGCAAACTCTCTATTCCTTGGGATGGAAGTATCGTTTGAATGTCTCTCACCTTCTTCATACCCTAGCGGCAACTAATGCTGTCGTTGGGATATATTGAGTATGCTTGTTGTTTTATTTGTGAAAATCAATAATGGTATATTAAGTAGCATGTTATAAGGATTAAAACCAATAGCTTATTGAATAATTCTTGCTTTTTATGGATAATTTATTTTATGAAATTTATTTATTTAAAACAAATTAATCCAACATGATTTAAAACATGATCGTAACGAGTATATTAATGATCATTTCCATAGTCTCGATACGATACGTATTATTAGGTTGCCTGGTTTTTGTATTATTTAAAGTTATAGTTGTATCAATTGTTTCCCCTTTCTTTTTGGTTTTGAAGAAACAAATTTATTTCCTTAAAAACAATACTTTTTTTTTTAATTTGTTTAGGTAGATTGATTTGATATGTTTGGTATATTGATTTGAACATCACTAACAATGATTATAATAAGTTTATACAAACCGTAATGGAAGATAGAAATGACTTCGACGTCCCGAGTTCGAGTCCGTGTGGAGACAATCCTTGTTGAAATATTACAAGGGTTGCATCTGGACTGGTTGAGTCTCGTGTGTCCTCTCCCTTTGCAGGGCTGCCGGTGGAACACATCCCTCGATTTACATCCCACCTGGCTAAGGGGCCTCTGGTACAGGTGGGGGGAGAACCCACTCCCTCGTCAAAGAAATGACTTCGCATCTTTTTATGTTTGATGAAAATTTGCATGTGTCAGATCTGGGGTATCGGGTTTACTTTCCATATTCTGGTTGAACACCAACCAGTAAGGGTCCCTGTCACACCCAGTCTCAAAGGTAGTGTAGAGATGTAAATCAGGTACCCAACGGCCCGCTAGCAGAATCTTGGTCATATACACATAAGGAGCCCCCAGCACTTCAGGCAAGCCTACAGGCCAATGAAACTCCCACACTATGAACTTGCTGGAAAGGGGCTCTCTTGCCTTTGGCAATAATTGAACCCCGAACTCCCTTTCAAGAACCCCTGCCCAGAACCAGTTGGGCTATGTCATGAGGACTTACTTTCTACATTCTGAATGATCATTGTATCATCACATGCCACAGGGGGCACATCATATCCTCCTTAGTCCATATGACAATGACCAATCTCACCTCAAATCTTCTGTTGCAACGCTCATTCGAACTCCTATAACATTCTATACACAAGTGGCAAATTGTGCTTTCATTGGAACTCCTAAGTGGCAAATTGTACGGTGTATCGTACAATAACATAGAGTTTGGGTAATCATTGGATGCAGAAGAGTCAACATTACTTGTAATATCTTGTGACATAAGGGGGAAAATGGTTCAATTTGTGCCAATAATCTGTGGCATACAAGTAATCTGACACATCAAACTAATGACAAAAGCTTGTATCCACAAAACAGTCGAAACAGACTGGAAAAGGTTAACGGTAATAATCTGCACGACAACGAAATACAAGAGAAAGAATGAGGTGTAACTGGGAAACCAAGGATTCGACATACAAGCAACATTAAAACGGTCCAGGAGTGGGAAGTATGTCCACCTCTTCATTCAGGAAGAGCAGCAGCCACTATTCTGTGCAACTGGCTGTCCGCGGATGTTCACCGTCGGGGGCTTAGCATTGCCCATGGATGGTTGGCTCGCCATCCTGCATAGGGGTACAAACCAGGAATCAACAGAAAAACAACTCAAACAGTATAGCCAGGACCCCCCGACTCTCATAATCAGGGCGCTGTTACGGCAACAACAAATAAACTCGACATAACCTTTTTTTTTCTTTTTGTAAGTTAAACTTTCATTAGTAGCCGAAGAGGCGAATTTTACAATGTAGCAATAGGTGGCTTACATCAAACTATACATACTAGTGCCAACCTTTACAAAAAGTCGCCCAAAACCATGCATCACATAACCACACTTGCATAAAACGTGGCAATGATTGTACATGACTTCCATTAGTTACAAATCCTAGAAAGAACAGTACTGTTTCTTTTTCTTACCGACGCCAGCACCAAAGATCAGAGTACTCCTTCAACATATGCAAGAAGAAACAAAAGCAATAATACTTGATACAAGAAGAAGAGCAAGATTTAGAAGCCTTGCAATTACAGTAAAGTGCAAGTGACTCGAGTTAAGCGTAGCTTTTACCGTTTTCAATCTAAGCTTGTAATTAAAACTTCAAAATAAAGCTTGATTGAGTTTAACGGAAACCGAATTCGTCCATCACTCTTTGAGTTCAAGTTATTCTATATATATAGTAATATAAATCATACATTAAGAGTAATGTTGGTATTTTGAATTGGAATTTCAAATTTTGGTGTCTATGTGTGTGCACCTGCGGGTAGATGTGTGTGTATGTGTGCATGTAGGTATGCACAGAAATGTAGGACTGTGTTGGACTACATGGACTATGGAGCTCAAGAATTTAACAGCTATGTTCACTTGCCGCTTTAAATTCTTCATTGTCCTTCCAACACATAATGAAAAAAGGCACAGCAAACAACATACCTGTTCTTTATTGCTGAAGTCATGGCCATGAAAGCCTGTTCCACATTACTGGAATCTTTGGCACTAGTTTCCAAGAATGGAATACCAACTTCATCAGCCAATGCCTACGGATCGAGCAACATAGAATTACCACAACATGATAAATTTGTTTCCTCTTGGCATAACCCATGTACCATAAAAATCTTTTAAGAATTAGACACACCTTAGCTTCCTCATATGAAACAACTTTCTTGTCCGTAAGATCACTCTTGTTCCCAACCAAAATTTTGTTAACATTTTCACTAGCATACCGATCAATCTCACTCAGCCACTGCTTGACATTATTGAAACTGTCTTTGTCGGTCACATCATAAACCACCTATATAAAGACAAGGAAAAGCGCACAAAAGTATTATTGACAATCTTAGACAACAGTAATTGGAAAGATAACTAATCACAATAAACACAAAAATCCATGACTCACTATAATGCCATGTGCTCCTCGGTAATAGCTACTTGTGATAGTCCTAAAGCGTTCTTGGCCAGCAGTATCCCACTGGAGAGAAAAAAGAAGTGAAGCTTGAATCTTAAACTCCAATATATCCCAACGATAAAATAGAAGATAGTGGACTAAGCAAAATGGAGGGCGAATAGAAAAAGTTTTTTCCCTGTGGCTATAAATCTGCAAAAAGTTAGAAATCACATGCAAACACTCCCAGTTTTATTTGTGGGTAATATCATGTCCACCCATATATATATATATATATATATATATATATATATATATATATATATATATATATATATATATATATATATATATATATATATCTCCGTCGCTCTCTTCCCAAGGAGTCCACAAATGAAGAAAGGCCTAGTAAACACCCAATGAGGCCATAGATGACAAACCAAGTTTTCAAATGAACAATTCCAAGACAAACAAAGGAGGAGAAAAAATAGAAAAGAATCGCACAAAACTAAGAAGACGCCTTGTTGAAAATGGATGTCAATAGAGATCTTACAATTTGAAGTTTGATAGTCTTCCCATCCTGCTCCACGGTGCGGATTTTCTAGAAAAAGGGGCACAAAGATATAAAAACTGAGAAAATTGATACTAAATCAGGGCGAATCAATCAGAGAAACCACCATTGACTTACAAAATCAACTCCAATGGTGCTTATATAACTCTCCGAATAAGAATCATCCTGCATTTTCATGAAATGAACTTTTGAGACTCTATTATGGTGAAAAGGAGTCGGATGAAAATAAAAGACATGAGATTAAATTGCAAACAACAACAGTGAGTTAATGATGAAGTTGCATAACTACAAGAATCAAGGAGCAAACACGGAAAAGTAGCAGTCCACCTAATCATAGACTCTTCAGCAACCTAACATAAAATTTGAAACTAATCAAACACAAGGTGCAGGCGTTACAGAATCTGCAATTCCACGGGATTACATACTTTTGGACCTCTTCTCAAGATGATACACCAAGCCTGATACGATCCAATTTCTTAAGACAATACACGGGATGAATATGCAAAAGAAGATGGGAACAGAAGCCATGATTACCATGGCCCGTTATTAGCAAGAAAAGCATGCACAATATACAATCAAAGGCCTATTCAAAATTTAGGCAAGGATATTGCAGGAGACTGAAGAGCACAGAAGCTTTTGACTAATTCAATTTGGTTTCCTTTGGCTTCTTGATTGGATTATCATTGAAAGGCTAAGTGATATTCCTAATATTGATATGCCATTATCCTTTGGATTGCATGTTGGAAGCGGATGAATACCTTAGATAAACTCCAGAACTGAGGTCTATCTCAATCAAACATCTGTATTCTTTGCAGGGGATCTATTGAAACACAAGACCATCTCTTTTTTCTATGTCCCTACTCCTATCAAATCTGGAAGGCCATTTTGTCCCTATTAGGTACTAGATTCAGTAGTGCCATCTGGCAGGACATCATCCATGTCCTTAGCACAAATTCAAACTGGCATTCTGAGCTGCAAAAAACCTTGCTCACTTTGGGTTTGCTTCCACTTTGTATCACATTTGGAGGGAGCGCAATCATCGAATTTTCAATCAATCCGGGATGGACCACCCTTCTCTCCTTAAGCACACACTGGATAGTATTTCCTTTGCCGCCTGCAGCTGGCGAGGGTTCAAATGCACAAGAGCCAATTGGGAGCTTGCCCTTAATTTTGGTATTTCCACAAAAATCTTCACTAAATTCAACCCCGCATGGTTCCAAATGCTATCTCTTAGCCAGTCCCTGGTACTTCTCTTCTATTTCCTTGTTCTGGGTGAGCTTTTTGTACTGCTGCTTATCATTGCTTTCTTTCTTTGGTATGGTACTGCTGGTTTTCTCTCCCTTTTGCAGGATAGCAGGTCAGCTTGTTAGTGTACCCAACTTGGCGCTATGAAGCTCTGTCTTCCAGATGTTTACTGTTGGAGGCCTTTTGTTTCTTTCAATTGGACTTTCCGCGGACTGCCTTATTCCCAGATGGATCAACACTTCATGTTCTCATTGGCAAATATCACCATCATTTTGATGCCTCCCAGATGCTGGGTTGTTGTTGTGCTGCCTTTGGCCGCTAAATGTTTGCTACAATTCACCTTCTGGGTTGTTAACTTAGCTTAGTATGATTGCAGTATAGCCTAGGTGTGGTAGCCTGTTACCACTTTTTGCTAAATGCCGATTTGTGGTCTTACTGGACCAATTTTTGCTAAAGGTTGGCAATTGTCTTGTTCACATTGTAAGCCTCCTTTATCACCTTGCTTAGACTTCTCAAGTTGACAGCATATTTTGTAAATTTGCCAATTTGGCTCATTTGTGAAAATTTAAATTACAAAAAAAAAAAAAGATATTCCTAATACTTCGTGACATTATAACCATCTATGCAGACACATAAATGTCAAGCAGAATAATTCTGGGTTATCTTTGTTCGTCCATTCTATAACGGAAACAATCTTGTAGAGCTTCAGTATCATGACCAGGTTACAGACCAACATAACACGGTCTCTGGATCCTAGTGTGACAAGCCCATAGAAGTGCAATCTTCCTCCTTTCATATCACTTGATAAATCATCACTTCCCCTTATAACCGTTACAAATAAACAATGGGAAAGGAAGGACACTTGTTTAAAAAGATAAAGAGCTTGCTCAGTATCAATTTCATTATTCCTCAGCTTTCATCTAAGGCAATGGGATGTATAAGTGGCATAGGACAGAAAAACAGAGGGAGAAGAGCGCCGGGGGGGGGGGGGGGGGAAGCATATGCCTGGCAGTTCCCCAAACCTAAAAACCCGAAAGAAAGAAAACGTTTTCATATTGCAATCAGTAACATAATGACTTACAGCAAATCTTAGAAGGAGACATGATTTTCCAACACCAGAGTCTCCAATCAGCAAGAGCTTGAACAGGTAATCACTGAACAAGATATGGCACCATTAGCCTCCAGAATAGCAACATGGAAGAGATAGGAGTGCTCATCACGTAAACATCCCCCCCCCCCCCCCCCAAACAAAAAAAAACATAAACCACAGAAGAAAAATAGCTAACAAAAAGCAAAAGACGGATAAGAATGATCAGAAGAGTAATTTTTTCCCACCACTGAGATATCATTTTAGTCATTATTTAACATTCTCATGAGTGGAGCTAAACATATAGACAACAGACATAAGATACGATTAACAAGAATCTTCCAATGGTCGCCAATCTACTTAACTAATAAATGAAAAAGAAAATAAAAGAAACTTCAAAAGATTGTTGAAGGGACCCAAAACGACATTACAGCATAAATATGGGAAAAAAAGAGGTCATTCCAGGCGTTGGTCAACTTGGTCTCTCTTTTCAACTAAAAGAAGCATTAACACAGTTAGAGAACATAACTCTTAGTGCCAAAGATCATTTGATCCTGAACCTTCTCAATATCGAACCAGTTTTCATCATTCGAAATCTCCACTAGATACATTCCCGCACGAAACCTTTCTACCTCTGTACAACAATATTCTTGAGAACTAGCCCCTCGTTAATCCTCAAAAATATTTTTGCCTCACATTCTTATTAACATTCACTAATAGACATCCCATGTCTTACCTGGTAAAATTACTTGATACGACTTAAACGAGTCACCCTTAAATAATAATGATAAACAGTTAATAAGAAGTATTTATATATCAAGCACATGTATATACCATATCACAATGACTAAAGAGAATCTTTCTTTTAAACATGGGATTGGCAGAAAATACAATGCTGTAGTTAGCTGGTATATTCAAACTTCATGTCACTAATTTAAGTACCTAATGCAATAGAAATCACAAGGTGTAGATTTTGGAAGCTACAAGCAGTCAACGCGAATGAAAAGAAAATGCAGAAAATGACTAACATATTCATTTAGATGTTGCATCTAAACAACCTTGCACGTTCAATTGAATTATGGCAGGCAAAGTTCAAACTTTTAGTGAATCAAGAAGGAAAGCCAGAAGTTCAAGCCTAAAGGAGAGTAAAACAACCGCAAACAGAATTAAGTGGAAAAGCAGAAATATTAAAAATTTAAACAAGAAACTATTAAAAACAGATAACTCGGGAGGAGTTAATGTAAGGATGTTGAATCGTACAACAACCATATCCGCATACACAAAAATGAAAACCATCAACCACACAGTAAAACAACGAATCATTCCAGATCAAAACTTTCACTTGAATAGCACCAAATTAAAGCGAATCGCAAGGTCGAGGCATCAATTTCGATCAAAGTTACACATTCACAAAACATCATAGATCCTAAAATATCCAGATATACGAATCACAAGCAAAACCGCAGCATAAAAAGATGAAAATACAGTGACACTTGTAATCAAAACCTAAAATTGAATCTCTATTTTATGCAACAATATCGGTGATTAAGCCACGACCAGACAACTGATGAAAAGATAGGTCAAATTTTACGATACGTACTATTCGGGATTCATGGAGATCGAGAGGAGGAGATCACTGCCGGAATTGGAAGGTGTTTCCCGGCAGGAAATGATCGAATCGGGAGAATATACGCCGGCAAATTCAGATATGATACTAGAGAGCGTCGGCAAGAAAGAAAATGGAGATGTAGAGAGGAGAAAACACAAAAATAATATAGTATAAAAGATATTACTGGGAATTAAAAAATTTCATTATAACAAAGACTTCTTCCTCAAAAACGTTTCACATGACACCGAACAATTTTAACAAAGACTTTCCATTAAAAAAAAAAAAAAAAAACTAGCCAGACACCACCTTAGTTACGGGAAGTCTTTGCGATTTCGGACCGCCCAAATCCATACACCATTACCTCTCTCTTCTCCTCTTCCTCGTACTTTTTTTTTATAAATTAAAATTTCATAAATAAGACAACATGACACATTTACAAAAGATGTTGAATAAAATTAGCAACATAGACCTTAGCTATATCAAAATATAGTTGGCTTGCGTTTGCCAAGCATTTACAAAGTATAACAACGAAATGGGACTACACATAATACATAAAGTTTGTCTTCCACAAGATCCCCAATGATTGATGGGTTTGAACACCCGAAAGTAGCCGCTAGTCCTCCTCATCTACCTACTCCAATACATTTTTATGCATTTTGTTAGCAGTTGCTTTAAGGTCCATCTTCTGTTTATGATGTAATAAGTAACATGATCATATTCTTGTTTTTCATTGTATATATGTTGACTTTGAATTTGTGTGGGTGATGATATCAATCAATTGATCAAGGGAAATTCACATTTTGTCATCTGTGCTATGTCCATTCGGTCGATTGCCCCCTGATGTTTAAAATTACATACATAACCCCCTGTGCTTTTGGACTGATGGGAAAATCTCACTTTTCAGGTGATATCACCGGAAATGCCTTAAAAATAAGGGTATTTCGGTCATTTCATCGTATTTCATCATCATCATCATCATCATCATCATCATCATCATCATCATCATCATCATCATCATTATTATTATTATTATTATTATTATTATTATTATTATTATCCTTCTTCTCCTTCCCTTTTCTCCCTTCTCTCTTCCTCATCATCTTTGATTGATCTCTATAATGGGAGTCCCCTGATCATCAGCAACTTCTCTTGTACTCTACCTCTTGAAACATTTTTATTGTATTTGCTGAAGAATTGTATATTTGATTTGATGAATATACGCTTTACACTGTGTACGTATGTATAGCCACCTTACTAACCAACTACTCCTACAATTAAGAGATAAAAGATATCTACAATAGTGGCAAGTCTATCTACAACAAGTCTATAACAAATCTATCTACAACAAAGTATCTTAACCAAATTATCATAACAAATGTATCCCAATATTTGCTTCTGTCAACAGACAAGTCGCTTCCATCTGGAGAGTAAGATGAATCTCGATCTTCACCTTGGCTAACAGTTTCCCAGTCACTTCCCTCCTCTTCCAAATTACAGCTTTGATATGCATATGGAGCCTTTGCGCCTGGAAGCTTTGTTGTTCAATTCTGAAAAATCTAAGCAATTGCATGCCTGTTCTTCGCAAAATCTCTCTGTTTGAAGAATTTGTGATTCTAATCGAAATCGATTTGTGCATTTCTATTGTTGAAGCTTGAGTGTTGGCTCTTTTAGAGCAATTGGAGAATTTGAGTTGATGAAGACTCATCTTTTCTTTTTAAACTGTGTTCTCGAGATGAATCAAATTACCTATGCAATTGCATGTGGTTTATTTCAAATCTGAACCTTCATATCTCTTGATTACATGCAAGTTCATGGTTGTGATCTCTGAATTTTGAAGTTCTTTTATCTTATGAGGCTGATTTCTGAAATCCAATTGTGTCTTATGTACACATGTGGCCTATATGGCTGAAGAAGGAGTCGTGGAGAAGTGTCCGAATCTAATTTCTAGTACGCTGAAGCTGTCAAAGCTTCGAGAAGATTAATGTTTGGGGATAAATACTAGAAGAAGGCTGCTCAAGTATGAAACTTGAATTTTCTCTACTCAGCATCCTTATGAACCTTGAGGTGATGGAATCTATTGTCAAATAAAAGGCTGCTACTTCGTATGCTCGCGAAAAAAGTGATGGCCGACCTTGTCACTCATTCACAGATTCAAACAAGATTCTGAAAGCTGTTCCCTGTATAAACCAGAATATGTAAGAGGTGTTGGATAAATATTAGACGTAATGTTTATCTTTAAGATTTATCCCGTGATTTATTAATTTAAATCACATATAGTGTGGATCACCATGTCATCTTATCTCCTAGACTTGTATTTGACTACAACTCCTTGGTGGTAAGGGATTATCACCATACAGTAGAGTTTGTGATGGTACGGACTCTAATCAAGACAGGATTAGGGGGTCCCTAGCCTAGCCTATAAATAAGAGCCTATGGTTGTCCATCAAACCATCTCATTCAAGCCAAGAGGAACAAGGCTAGAAGGCTACCCTAAGGACTACATCAACACGAAGAAGGCTCCTACAAACGACAATGGCCGGAGGTAACTTTATTTGCTTCCGTATTTATTTTGGACTAACAATTGGTATCAGAGCGGTCCTCTGACCATATCGTTTGTCAATATCCCTTAAGACCTTTTGGTTTCAGATCATGAATTATTTATTCTGTTAATCTGTTCACGTTCGGAAAAACGAAATTTTTCGGGTCAAAAATCGTTTTTTGGGAACAAGTTTGTAAAAGAAGGTTCTGTTTTTGGGTTTATATAACAAAGCGCACAATGTCTATCAAAAGCCGTCGATGGCCTGGTGGCCAGTGTCTCTCTCCTTGTGCGAAAAGTCGCAGGTTCAATCCCTCTTTGCGCAAATTTCGGATTTTTTTTATTTTCTGGAATTCTGTTAGATTTAATATATAACTAAAACTTCCTTCAACACAGCACAAACGGCTGCTGGCTTAATGGCCAGCGACTGAGTCACAAAGAAGGAGGTTCTGTGTTCGAACCTACCTCCTAAAATTTCGGTGAATTTTTGTTCTTCAGAAATTTTAGTTTGTTTTTAATAAGAACCCTTAAGTTGACACAAAAGTTTGTTGGCCTACTGGCCAGCACTGGTGACACCGAATGGGAGGTTAAAGGTTCGAAACTGTGGGTTGCCAAAAATTTTTTTTGGGGTTCCTGTCGGGCTGCTTCTGTCCTGGCGGGTTGGGTCATCCGGGTTCAACCCGGTTTTCAGTAGGGCTTCGGCCCACATCTGGATTCAATTAAAAAAAAAAAAAGGGCTTTCAAGTGGGCTGATCGGGTTTCCTAATCAGGGCCCCACCTGATTCAGAAAAGGGGCTTCGGCCCACATCCGGATTCAATTAAAAGGGGCCAATTCGTTGGTCTCGGCCCAATTGCAGGAAAATAAAAAAAAAAGGAAAAACAAACCCATAACCGTTAACAAATTTCCCTGTTGTGGAGATCAGTTCATGTATTTAGTCCCAACCATAAGCTATTTCTCGATATGTGCATTTTTTTGTGACTACTACGTGTAATGCATTTATTATTAATATTGTATTTAAGTCACAATCATACCATGTCTATTGTTCATATTTGCCTAATTCTTGCTGATGGGTATGTGTACGTTTATCAATTAACTTTGTTTATTATGAACTATGATTATGTATCTATTTGATAAAATTTGTGGCAAATGCAAAAGGTAAACTATTGAAAGTGTGATAAATACACCGTACACGTAATTTCTGTCTAGAAAGTCGGTACTTAAGCGGGACCGTCTGTGACCCCACCGCACGGCCTGGGACTTTACGTGGAATGGTAATACCTGTCTAGGAAATTGATTCATGATCTTTCCTGGGGTATTGCCGAATCGGTTCACTTCACATTTTCATTATGATTTCATCTTTTGTTGATGTCATATAAAGCGTTTTTTTTTTTTTAAAAGTTGATGACATATAAAGAATTATTTTCTTAATTTTAAGATTAGCCACAGCGTCTTAAAATTATACGGTGTAAAGAAAATAAAATGTTATCATACCTATCGTTTTGATTAATAAGGTAATCACTCTACCCCACAGGAAAGTGGTTGCTTTATTGATCAAGAAAATTAAACATAAACATTTCCTATGCCCACAGGTACGGAAATATTTTGGTTGTTTAATTTTCATATCGTTTTAAAGAATAACTATATAAATATGTTGATGACATATAAAGAATTATTTTCTTAATTTTAAGATTAGCCACAGCATCTTAAAATTATAAGGTATAAAGAAAATAAAATGTCATCAAACATATGGTTTTGATTAATAAGGTAGTCACTCTGCCCCACAGGGAAGTGGTTATTTTATTGATCAAGAAAATTAAACATATACATTTCCTATGCCCACAGGTATGGAAATATTTTGGTTGTTTAATTTTCATACCGTTTTAAGTATATTCTATGCATGAGTGCGACCTCTACCCACAGGAAGGTTTAGAATATACTATTTGAATTAACTTGATTAATTCATTCTGGTTATATATGTTCATAGCATGATATATGTTTCTTTGGTTATGCAGTTATTCCCACTACTGCTTTATTTGATTCTACTAAAACTCCAATGCTGACTGGTGATAATTTTACTGAATGGAAGGATAATATCCTTTTGACGTTAGGGTGTATGGACTTAGATCTGGCAATCCATGAGGAAAAACCACCAAATCTCACGGAATCAAGTACGCCATCTGAGAGGTCTGTTACGAGCGCTGAGAGCGATCTAATCGCCTCAGCATGATGCTCATCAAGTCTCGTATAAGTCCAAGCATTAAGGGTTCT
This sequence comes from Eustoma russellianum, assembly GCA_036186865.1. NCBI lineage: Eukaryota > Viridiplantae > Streptophyta > Magnoliopsida > Gentianales > Gentianaceae > Eustoma > Eustoma russellianum. The sequence goes on along the minus strand of AP025072.1, from coordinate 2,110,945 downwards.
ATCCCTAATTTTGATAATGTCAAAGCTTACATGAAAGCCATTGATGATCAATTTGTAAGCTCTGACAAGGCAGTAGCCAGCACCCTTATGAAGAGGCTTTCAAACATGACCTATGACAGAAGCCGTGGTGTGCACGAGCACATCATGGAGATGAGAGACATTGTTGCTAAATTAAGCTCCCTAAAGGTTGAAATCTCGGAGTCATTCCTGGTGCATTTCATACTCAACTTTCTCCCTTCGGAGTTCAATCCATTTAAGATCTTATACAACACACATAAAGAAAACTGGTCAATTAATGAACTTCTGACCATGTGTGTTCAAGAGGAGCAGAGGTTGAAGAATGAGTCCATTGAGTCTGTGCATCTTGCGACTCATTTTAAGAGAAATGCAAAGAAGGGCAAAGGTGTTCCAATGAAGAAAACCGGCAATAAAGACACATGTCGGTTTTGTAAGAAAAAGGGACACTGGAAGAAAGATTGCCTGAAATACAAGGGATGGCTGGAGAAGAAAGGTAATTTTTTCTTTGTGTGTCATGAATCTAATTTTACTGAGGTTTCTGATAATACATGGTGGATTGATTGTGGTTCTACAATTCACATTGCGAAAACCATGCAGGGCTTTCTAAACCTGAGGAAGCCAAATGAAAGTGAGCAATGCATCTATTCTGGAAACCGGATGCGCTCTACTGTTGAAGGAGTGGAATCTTATAGGCTCATTTTAAAAAAAAAAAAAAAAAACTGGTTTCAACTTGAGTTAGATCTCATTTATGAGCATACTCTTTTAACAGAATTTGGTACAAAGCGTTGTATTGTCAATGAGAACTCCTCAAGTCTTTGGCATAAAAGATTGAGACATATCTCAATCGAAAGAATGAAAAGATTGGTGAATGAAGGAGTTTTACAAACTCTAGACTTCACTGATTTAGGTACTTGTGTGGGATGCATAAAGGTCAAGCAAACCAACAAGACCATTAAGGGCGCCAAAGAAGTTCTCAACCTCTTGAAATCATACACACGGATATCTGTGGACCTTTTCATACACCTTGCTTGAATGGTCAGAAATACTTTATTTCATTTATCGACGACCATTCAAGGTTCATGTATCTCTATCTTCTATTTGAAAAATCTGAAGTACTTGATGCGTTCAAAATCTTCAAATTAGAAGTAGAGAAACAAAAGGAGAAGACAATTAAAATTGTCAGATCCGATAGAGGTGGTGAATATTATGGACGTTACACAGAAAAGGGACAAATGATTGGTCCATTTGCCGAATTCCTTCAAAAGGAGGGTATTGTTGCTCAATACACCATACCTGGCACACCACAACAAAATGGTGTTGCTGAAAGAAGAAATCCGACTCTTATGGACATGGTAAGGAGCATGATTAGCACAACGAATTTGCCTGTATCCTTTTGGAGTGAAGCTCTAAAAAACCGCTGTGTATGTTTTAAATAGGATTCCATCTAAGGCCGTTCCTAAAACACCTTTCGAGTTGTGGAATGATTGGAAACCAAGTTTAAAACATTGACACATATGGGATTGTCCAGTTAAAGTTATGGTATACAACCCAAGCATAAAGAAACTGGATGAACGAACGAAAATCGGTTATTTTATTGGATATGCAGTCAACTCCAAAGGATATAGATCTTGTTGTCCCTCACATACTCCTAAAGTGGTCGAAGCTAGAAATGCTAAGTTTCTAGAGGATCATGAAGTCAGTGGGAGTGATTCGAATCGAGAATTCGATTTTGAGGAAATAAGGGATACACATGTTGTACCTTTATATGTGGACAATTCGGTTGCTATTCAACAAAATGAAGAGCCGCCAATTGTACAACCTCAAATTGAAGAATCACATCAAGAACAAACTGAACCCACTAATCCCACATCTACTGAACCAGTGGGAGTACGAAGATCCTCAAGAACTAAAAGGCCAGCAATTTCTAGCGATTATGTTGTATATCTTCAAGAGTCCGATTATGACATTGGACTAAATCATGACCCTATCTCGTTTTCACAAGCCATGAGTTGTGACAAATCGTCACTATGGTATGATGCCATGAAAGAAGAGATGGAATCAATGGCTAAAAAACAAGGTCTGGGAACTCGTTCCATTACCAACCCGAGCCTCTATGGTGGGATGCAAATGGGTCTTTAAGACCAAGAGAGACTCAGTTGGTAATATCGAACGATATAAAGCTAGACTTGTGGCCAAAGGATTCACTCAGAAAGAAGGCATTGATTACCATGAAACCTTCTCTCCAGTTTCAAAGAAGGATTCATTTCGCATCATCATTAGTAGCTCATTTTGACCTCGAGTTACATCAAATGGATGTGAAAACTGCGTTTTTTTGAATGGGGTTCTTGATGAAGAGGTATACATGTGTCAACCTAAAGGATTTGTCAATTCTGATAACGATCAACTGGTTTGCAAATTGAATAAATCCATATATGGGCTTAAACAGGCTTCACGTCAATGGAACATCAGGTTTCATGAGGTAATCTCTTCATTCGGTTTCGTAGAGAACATTGTTGATCAATGTGTATACCTCAAGACGAGTGGGAGCAAATACATTTTCTTAGTCCTATATGTGGATGATATTCTACTGGCAATCAGTGATCTTGGGTTATTGCATGAGACCAAGCGATTTCTCGCTTTGAACTTTGATATGAAGGATATGGGTGAAGCCTGTTATGTCCTTGGCATAGAGATTCACAGAGATAGAACAAGTAAAGTACTTGGTCTTTCTCAGAAGGCCTACATCATCAAAGTACTTGAGAAATTTGCTATGCAGAATTGTGTGTCACCTATTGTCAATGGAGGCTGAGACCATTGCATGCTATGAAGCTACGTCACAGGCTCTTTGGATGAAATACTTCATCAGTGGTCTTAAAGTTGTCGATAGTGTTGATAGACCAATTAAGATTTTCTGCGATAACAAAGCGGCAGTGTTCTTTGCGAAAAAAAACAATAAGAGTGGGAGTCGCAGCAAGCATATCGACATAAAGTATCTGAAGGTCAGAGATCATATCAGCAAGGGAGATGTAAAGATTGAACACATAAGTACGGAGTCAATGTTGGCTGATCCCATGACGAAAGGTTTACCGATACAAGTATTTGGGGATCATGTTGCCAATATGGGACTACGTGGTTCTCCTTGATTTTGTATTTTTGATCTTATTGTCTAGACATTCGTTTGAAATTTGTTTATTTTATTTGCGCAATCTAAGTTAGGATCTGTTTGATCCATACACGAGGACCCATTGAGATGATTTATAATAAGTCGTTCATTTTGTTTGATTGTTTGTATAATGCATGGTAATACTTGGAAGGGAGTGCTCGTTGTTTAATCTAAGAGCGCAACCGCCTTGATTCGTATGTGTTATATTTTCGATCGAGGTAGTCAAGTTGTTCGAGTGACATTTTTGTTTTGGCCAAGTTACTTAGTCACTTGTGTAGCGTTGTCTAGTGTTAACATTTGATCCAAGTGGGAGAATGTTGGATAAATATTAGACGTAATGTTTATCTTTAAGATTTATCCCGTGATTTATTAATTTAAATCACATATAGTGTGGATCACCATGTCATCTTATCTCCTAGACTTGTATTTGACTACAACTCCTTGGTGGTAAGGGATTATCACCATACAGTAGAGTTTGTGATGGTACGGACTCTAATCAAGACAGGATTAGGGGGTCCCTAGCCTAGCCTATAAATAAGAGCCTATGGTTGTCCATCAAACCATCTCATTCAAGCCAAGAGGAACAAGGCTAGAAGGCTACCCTAAGGACTACATCAACACGAAGAAGACTCCTACAAACGACAATGGCCGGAGGTAACTTTATTTGCTTCCGTATTTATTTTGGACTAACAAGAGGGGTATATTTCTCCATGATTAAGCAATATTCTAAAATACACACTTAACGGACGCGTGTCATGCACGTCCGACAGAAAAAATTACAGAAATGCCATTTTCTCATCAGTCCAAAAGCACAGGGAGTTATGTATGTAATTTTAAACATCAAGGAGGCAATCGATCGAATGGCCATAGCACAAGGGGGCAAAAGGTGATTTTCCCATTAATCAATCATACCCATTATATTCCAACGGTAGCAAAAGCTATCGTTAGGATCTGAGGAGGATGAGCGGCAGGCAAACAATACCTCTATCCCAATGGATAGAGAGTTTGCTTCTAGTGAGACCCCTGACCCTATATGAACCTACATAAATGATACGAAAATAGGGATATGATGTGTTAACGTGTTAGTAAGATATCACATATAATGCAAGACAAAGACAAACAAAAACAAAAAAACGTAAAGTCAACCTAAAGCGTAGATAGTATCTAAATCCCTAAATATACTCTAAGGCGCCCTTGTATCTTGCCTAAACCTCATTAACATTAATCTTCTGCCTCCATGAACTCCTATCCTGGACCATGTCTTCAGATATGTGCAAATCTAGTAGGTCATGCCTAATCCGCTCATCCCAAGTCAGTTTGAGTATGTCTTTACTCATATTTCCCTCTACAATAATAGTTTTCAGTTATTCTGTTAGTGGTTCTTAAATGTAATTTGTGAGGATTTTTTTTTTTTTTTGGTGTGTAGAGAACTTTTGAATCATGAGTGGTCGTAACAATGTCTTAGAACGTGGATTGTCACAATTATATTTTAGTGGTATCACAACATTCTTGAACTATTTTTTTTCATCAAAAGTAAATAAAATTTGTTTATTGTTGCATGTTAGCTCAGCTCTAAAGTTTAAGTTGTGAAAAGTTTTGACCATTGAACTTTTTTGTCCTTTTTTATGCCCAATAAACTGTCCGTTTTACTTGTGTCTTTTATAACTCATTTACAAACTCTTATCGCCTTTGTTTAGTTTCTATTTTCAACAGAGTTAAGGACGCAGTCTATCTTGACTGTAGAATATGATAAAATAAAGCAAAAAGACTCACTAAATTGACTGTGCTTCTTATATTGTGAAGTAACATTTGATTGACACAGCTTGATGCATTTTTCATTATGGGTCATCGAGCAACAACATCTGTGTGTTTCTAATACATGAGTATGGTTCCATACATCCAAAACTATAACCTGTCATAGGCAGGAGCTCTAAAAAAATAAGGTAATGTTGTTGTTGTTGTATTGCCTTTGTCTCTTTGAATGCAAAATCCATGTTGCAATTCCAAATTTGTCTTACCAATTTTAAAATGGTCAATGAGTCGTCATCGTCATCATCATCCGTATCCAGTATACCCAAACGACAACAAAAACTATCGCTAGGGTCTGGGGAGGGTAAGTGGTAGACAAATAATTACTCACGAATCAATAGAAAATATAATAATATAAACATATCCTCTGTTTTGCATATTTATCAATATCACATATCACTTATTCTAATGTTATTCGTTAATAAATGTCTAGTAGTTATTCATTGATTATCATAAAACTTGTCAAATTCTAATTAGCTTGTTGTAAATAAAACAAAACTATATTTCGAGATGTCAACAACAGAAGAAGAAAATAAAAAAAGGGACTCCTAATCCAGAATGAAAGAATTAAGCTAAAGGATATCTCGTCGGGATAAGATTCCCTCACCCACTTTTTCTCACCGCACGTGTCACCACACGTGTCACCACACGACACATGGCAACAATGTAGGTGGTGAGGCTAGATGAGGGTCATCCGCATCTAACCTCACCATCCTACCCTGATGCCACGTGTCGCGCGGTCATGAGTGGGGTGAGGAGATCTCACTCCTATCTCGTCAATCATTGCAACTTCTGGCCGAGTTCTTCAAGTAGTAAATAGTTAGGGAAAGAAGAGCCAAGTACATGATTTTATAATGTCCTACTCCTCTGGAATAATATATCTTCAGTTCGTTACGTATCATATAAGTTATATATTATGTGGATCATGTTATTGATATGTTAACTGTTTGCAACATAAGTTTCTGATAATTTAAATGTAGGTTAATTTAGAGATGCCCGAGCTTAGAGCTCATACAACACATACGTGCACAAAAACATAGAGATACACATGCAAATGCACACGCGTGCACACACAGATATATGTGCATATATATATATATATATTATATATGTATTTATACATATTCAATTATTACTCCAATATTCATCTATCCATTAGACTATTTACTTAAAAAAGGGTATTAACATGTCATATCCAACTATCCAAGAATAAGAAACCGTAGGGTTATATTTGACAATATATATAACTAGAGTAAGCTTTGGTATAATATTATGATTGTTGATTAAAAAATAGATTGATGACCAAAATTTTAAAATATTTAACACAACAATTTAACAAAATAGTTTATATATCATTTAAGACAAATTTTCAATGCATAATGTATTAAATACTATGATTATAGTATTTCATGGGTTCGAGCGGTAGAAACAGCCTCTTGAATTTCAATGCATAATGTATTAATTACTCTGATTATAGTCTTTCATGGGTTCGATCAGTGGAAATATCATATTGCACAAAATTTAAAGTAAGATTGCATACATCAAACTGTAAAACGATCCGACCTTTTTACAGACTCTGTACAAACGCGAGAGTCTAGCACCGAAAGCGCCCTTTATAGTAATATTTTTGAGAGACCGGAAGCATATGAAATACACCGAACATTTTATGTTTTGGTTACAAGGTAATAAGATGAAGTTAATTCTGTTACACTCGTTCTGAAGGGGGAGAAAAGGAATTTGTCTTAATGAGATAGCCAATCACAGAAACTATCAACCTCACCGGAAGCGCCACCGGCTATGGCGACGGCCGCCGACGATTCATCTCCTCCTCCTCAACAAAGCATATCTCCACCGCTACCAGAAGCTAGGGGCCGTGATTATTACTCCGCTGATCAATTGAAATCCGTTGGAGAAGAAACCCTAGCTCCATGGGTCGACTACGCTGTTCAACAGGCTCAGTTGGCGAAGAGGACATTTGATTCCACCCTAGAGAAGGCTGTGGCGTCTACAAGATCTCGACTCGACCGCATTAGAGTTACCTCTTCTGCTCACTTCAATCAAACTCTCGTAAGGAATCGTGTTCAGGGCTTGAATCTTACTTTCGACTGTATGGTTTATGCGTTAATTAAAAGAATTGGTGGTCCTTTACTGTCCTCAAATTTTATGGCTTTGAATTCCTGATCCTACTTATTATTATTACTGGTATCATTTTTTTTTATTGTGGGAGAAGAGTAGTATGCTCCGTGCATAGAGATTTTTCTTTCCTTAGTATACATTATGTTGTGTATTGAAAACTTGCTATTGATGCCAAGTAGTGCTGTTTTTGGCATTGACTATCATCTTTATAGTAGTTTTCTCTCTGAAAAGGAGACCTGACTAACCAAGTTCAGGTTAACTAGCCAGAATTTCTAATTTGAAGGCTTAACTGTGTGGTGTTGATCGTGACTATCAGGGTTAGCTTAAGAGTCTGATAACTGTTACAGGATTCTTTGCGTGATGCTAAAGCTGAGTTTCATGTGTATGAGGATGCTGTTTTTGGGAAGGTCAAAGGTTTGTAATCCTTGCAGTGTTTCTGCTCTTTTATTATGAATGTTCAAGTTTAGTCTTCTGGCTCCAATATTTCAGTGCATGCAGTTATTTAGTTATTTACTGAAACTTTGTTTTGCAGAGGGCATTTACATAGCTGCTGATTACCCCTTTATCACAACAGGATCTGCTCTTTCTCTAGCGCTTATTGGTCTAAAAAGTATGTCTTATGTGAAGCCATTCAATAGTAGTAACTAGATAGAAACAGTTGCTGTTTGAAATAGAACTGTTATGTTCGCGCTGGATGTGCTTTCTTCTTCTTCTTCCTCCTCCTCTTCTTCTTCATCTTCTTTCCCTCTGTTCTTCCTCTTGCATTTTCTATTTAACATGGTGATGCTACACAGCAAGGCTTTCTCCTTTTTCTTTCCCGGGGTGGGGGCCACTACTTATGTCGTCATCTTTATCTACAGTAACTTTGCAGTGGAATAGATATATCACACTACTTTACCCTTTTCACACACCTAACCTCTCTCTCTCTCTCTCTCTCTCTCTCTCTCTCTCTCTCTCTCTCTCTCTCTCTCTCTCTCTGGGTTGGGAAGCAGTAGAAGATTACAGTTGCTTGCCTGCAGTTAATTAGTGCCAACTTTGTCTGCACAGTCATTCTCTGTCCTTGTTTTAAATATTTTAATGTATTTTTGCGACATAATCCGTTCTTGCAGGGCCAAGACGTTTCATGTACTACAAAATGATGCGCGCTTTTGTGAGTGAAGAGGTAATCATGACAATTGTGTGGTTAAATTTCATATTGGCACAATTGGAGCAGCAAGTCTGAATATTAACCATAATTCGACTTATTTATCATTTTTATTTAAAACATTGTAACATTAGTGCTAGTACAACTATGTGGAGAGGGTCTTCTGATGGTACATTTCTATCCTGTTATAAAGTCTTGTGTTTTAGCATTGTCTGGTTTGTGTATTATTATACATAATTGACCACCTATGATCAGCGAAATATTTTTATTTGGGTTCTAATGAAGGTTTTTTTAATCGATAATTGCTATGTCATTACAAAGGGGTTTAACTTTTATAAATATGTGCTTTTGTTGCTTTGTTTGTTTGGTTCATTCACCATCTAGACTAGCTTGGAGCTGATCATGAAAGTGATAACAAGAAGTTTTTTTTGGCTGTCTTGCTATTCCTTCAAACATGGCAATGATTTTGATTGGAATTGCTTGTCTAGACGATGCTTTCCAGGGCCGATGAGAAAGTCAAGACACTCAAGCAATCAATTGATCGATTGACACTGGAAAGTGAAAAATTGGAGGTGATCTTTCATTTTAACCTCTTAATCATAATCATTGTAACAAATCTTAAAAGTTGAACCATTCAACGCTTGCCTAAGCTGGAACGTGTTGCCTTTCCCAGGTTGTGTTATTCTTTATTTCTTCATGCTGTTCTCACTTGATGGTGTGGTAGTTAAATCGCAGAAATAATGGGAGAAAAGAGGAAATAAATTTATAATTCTGCTTGTCTTTGTGTGCGAGGGTTTCTAAAACCTAGCAATGCACCACTTATTTAGTCTCTTCAGGCATTAGCAACAATTTTCATACTAATAGGAACCAGTTGTTGGCTGACTGGGTTCCCTAAGCCGAATGTGAAATCATCAGTTGATTCATTTTCATCATGCCTTGTTAACTCATCATAGCATGATCTGTCTTCCACCTTCTATGGGTTATAGGTCTGAAAAGTTACTAGGTTAGGTTTTCTGCTGATTGGTGAAGAACTTTGGTCATTTGCAATATATTGTCTGGAAAACTTTGGTCATTTGCAGTATATTGTCTGGATGCTTTAGGAAAAATGACGAGTCCATTTTCAGAGAAGCTACGCGATCATGTCATTTTTCTTCCAAGATATGGAAGGGTAAACATGCTGGAAAGTGCAATTCGTATTTAGGTAGAAGACACTGGACAATTTGTTAATTTTTAATAGACCACGTCTTGCAAGCCGTAAAGACGTATTGATATTTAGATTAAGTTACACGTCCTAATATTGATTTCATTAGTCTTGAGATTGACTTACGAAAGGCAGAGATTAGTTGCTTTTGGAGCTTTAGAAGTTCGAAAGTAAGATTTGTGTGAAAACCTGACCTTAGACAGATCTGGCATTACGAAGTAGAGCCTACAGCCTTTTTTCGTTCTCTTCCCTGCCCGGGAAGGTTTATCAAAGAAAGGTAGCTTGC